>CM051033.1:54668909-55268909 GCA_027627225.1 Congeria kusceri
CACCGAGACTCATACACTTGGCCGTAACGAAATTGTGCGTCAAAACAGGTGTTCACTGTACCGGAGGCACACGATGCTCCAGTAGTAAAATGCGGTACTTATAATGTACATTTTATGCTAAAATGCGGTATCACAACCACTGAATTAAAAAATGTTGATGGTTTCTGATATACGCGTGAAATCAGCATGTAGTATTCAATCTTATGGCGATTAGAAGGGAATTATATGAACATATATAGTATATCGGCATACAAAGGGCCAGCTTTGTTGCGTATTTTTAATTAATCAAGTATTAACTTTAAATTTTGAATATGCTGTAACAAATGATCATGAAATTGACTTTATGTACAATTTTTTATTCAAACGTTTTGTAAATAATAAAATTTAAGTGATCTCAAGTTATTTGTATTAGTTTTCATTTATAAATTATTAAATTAGTAATAGTGAAAACCTAAATACATGACATATGGTATTTTAATAACTCTTACATGTGAAATATTGGAGTATTGTCATCAACTAAATGGAATGACCTGCGTTCCAAAGTTAAATGTTCGGATTTCACGAAAAAAAATAACTGTTTGAAATATTAAACATTAAATTAAACTAAATAATTTGTCATTAACTGATTGATAGTTGTAAAACATGAATCGATATTTGACTTAAGTATCATATGTAATTATTGTATTAACACTTTAATATAATCATTAGCTGAAACAAAATGTACATTATCGGTCAAGCGCAGTAGTCTACGCTGGACCGCCGGATTACCGGTTCTACTCTATTCATCATGCGTTTAAACAATGGAATTCAAGCGTAATTTAATCAATACAACTGTACGTATATTGCAAATGAGCAAATACACATTTTATTACAAAATAAAAAAAAAACATTGTAAAAATGGGAAATTTTTCCCACTTTCAAAATGGGAAAAAAATCCAGTGGAAAATTTCAAATTATAAAAATGCGAAAACTCTTATAAAAATACTCATAATTATCAAGCAATACAATGTTTTAACTAAATTGAGATATTAATTCTAGATATTTAATAAAATGACATTTTTCCCCACTGTATTTTTTTCCCATTTAAAAAGTGGGATTTTTTTTCCTCATCCTAATTTTCAAACAAGTATTAGTGCAAACAGTTTAAAAACGCTAAAAATGCATATATATGCATAAAAAAGCGTATTTGAAAAAAAAAATCCCATGGAATTTTTTTCTCACACAATATGTGAGAACAAAATCCAAAGGGAAAACATGAAAATCCCATGGGAAAATGAAAATCAAAAAATCCCATGTGAAAGCCAATTTATTCATAAATTTCATAATGAAATAAATGCAATTTTTATGCGAAAAACATCCATTATTGATCAAAATTAAACACTATAACGCATACTTTATGTAAAATAGTAATTTCTGAAAGAAAAACGGTACTTAAGTTTGCAAAATTTCGGTTTCGCAAAGTTTTTCCGGTGGCCGTTATATATCAGACAAACTTGTGCCCTCTTCTTACAATAGGCCGCTTTCAAATCGTCTGAACAAACCACCTTTGAAATGCATTTTAAAGAAAATGTCATGTAGCTGTTTTTGCCAATTGGTCTTAAACTGTGGAAAGCTGTATATAATAAAAAACAAACATTGTCCAAACCTTGAGAAAATAGTGAATAAGGACACACTTCTGACACTTAACGGATTTCTTTGTTGTGCATGCTTACATGTACAATATTGACTAGCCTGAATTGGCTGTGATACAAGATGGTTTTGTGTATAAATATCTCAATAATTTATTATTTTTGTTATATATGTTATAACCATTATTTTTGTTTTGAACAGTTTTATTTATATCAATATTTGATCCTGTTAAACATGAGAGATGGTTGAAGCGTATACGCTGTACATGGTTAAACAATGGAATTAATCCTGCCTTGTATTGAACAGTTTTAAGCCTTTGATATACAGTTGTGGAAGTTGTGAAAACAGGTGTCATACAAATTGAAGAATACGAGGAGAAAATAATAAAACATGCCCATTTGTGTGTGAAAACCAATAATCACATGTCCAAGAAATAAAGTTATTGTCCAAACGTACCATGACCAAAACGTACAATGTTTTTCTTGGCCAGATCCCAAGAAATGCATTTCACTCGTAATAAAACATTAAAACGAGCAGTCTTCCAGACTTTTTAACGAGTCATTTATTGATATTTCATGAATAAACATGTATCGTATACACCAGACCTTCATTGCATATGATGCATTCATAATCATTTTAATCATCATTAATCAGTTTATTGAAGTTTGACAACACTGCCTGCAGTGTGATATACATGATAACCGACTCAAACAACATCTGGTTCCAGCTGTATGTTAGATACAACGATTCTTGAATTCTTTAAATTACCTTAAGCTTCATGTTTAAACATATAGTCATAACAACAATATTCCAATCCTTCTTTAAAATCTTTCAAATCACCTCAAAACATTTATCAACCATTTTCAAACAGTATACATGGATCAAATCATCATATATTTTATCATAAAACGGTATCAAATCATGTCATTTTCAGCCGATCAGTTACCATTTCTAGTTATTTCAAGAGCTCATCTCCAGACTTGCACTGTCCCGTCCCAGACAGAGGCAGCTAGTGTTGAATGAAGGGCCGGGTAACACGCCACGTCCATCACAACATCCAGACCAGTCCTCAGCACTTTACACTGTCTACCAGATCTGTAATCGTAGCAGTGAATGTTGCCATCTGAGCTAGCACTGTAAACCAGGCATCTGTCAGGGCTGATGTCGAAGCCTATACTATAACCCTGAACCTGAAATAACAAGCACAATTGCAACATTTGTACACTCGTCATGTAGACTTTTTAACTTTTAACAAATATAACAATTTCAAACAACGCTGCAAAAGCAGATTTACTACTTCTCTTTGAGATATAGACAGAAAAAGTAATAATTATCTGAATAACTGTATGCGATCAATACAAGAAATAGAATTAGCAATGTAAGAATTCAAAAATGCACTAGGCATTATTCTGGAAATCCTTTTTCATTGTCTTCGATATGAACATTATATGTTTTATTCAAGAAAATCTGTATGAACAATGTAAAGCCCATTTAATTTGATTTTTTGAGCACATACATGTCCCCCACAGAACATCGTCAACAAAACAAATTTCTCCTAAAGTGCTGCCCACATTCACATTGCTGGTAGACTCGTAAACCAATATAAAACATTGTAAACAACATGTTTATTCGGGAAAGAAAAGAGACGTGATAAACAAGGAATACAATGTTAAGGCCAAAAGAGAGATAACTCTTATATAAACTGACTAAATGAATACACAAGTGGTTTCCCATGTGTTAATACCAGTGCACGTGCATTCCAATATGTAAACATGACGATAAATGCTGGTGAATGTCAGCACAAACAATACATTATATTCATGCAACACAATTGTCGAAAGGACTAAACAGTACTGGTAACAAAATGATTCCCTGTTTGAGACATGTAGATCATTAATATTTTTCACTTAAATCAGGGCTTTTGTTCGCCAAGTTGTGAATAGGCTTTCTGTTTCGTAAAATGTAAGGGCGATTTTTCTATAAATTAAGCAAAAGTAATCGTGAAAATGCTAACAATTGTGAAACCTAAAGATAATACTCTATGCATTATGATAAAATGGAGTTTTATTGAAAATTGTTTCCTAAAAATAAATGTCAATAACATTTTGGTTCCATATGTCAAATCCAACAGGTCAATACTGCCATCAAACTCTTTTGATATCCTGTACATTATGTTCAGATATTTCTGCACAAAACAAGTGTCATTTTAACACTTGAAAACATAAATCTGAGAAATAACAAGATTCTGCGTTTCATAAACACACATGGCCCCGGTTGGTGCTGGGTAGCCCATTTCTTAGTCCAAATTAGGTCAAGGTTAAAGTGAGGTTGGGTGATATGAGTGGATTGAGAACGGTCATAAGTAAAAAATGTGTAAATATCCAAGTGATGTTAGTAAGCGGTGTTGGTGCTAGACGAAACAGTAAAGTGAAGTTAACCAAGAAATGGCACTTTTGATTTATTATAAGTCCAAATGAGTTCAAGGTCCAGTTCAAAGTAAAGTTGGGTGATATGGGTGGATTGAGGATGGTCATAAGCAACAACTGTGTAAGTATCCAAGTGTTGTAGCAAGCGGTGTTGGTGCTAGACGAAACGGTAAAATCTAGTTAACCATGAAACAGCCCAGTTTAATTATTCTAAGTGAAATTAGGTCAAGGTCAATGTCAAAGTAAGGTTGGGTAATATGGGTGGATTGGCAACGGTCATAAGTAACAACTGTGTAAATATCTAAGTGTTGTAGTAAGCGGTGTTGTAGCTAGACGAAACGGTAAAATTTAGTTAACCAAGAAATGGCACTTTTGAATTATCATAACTCAAAATTAGGTCAAGGTCAAGGTCAAAGTAAGGTTGGGTGATATGGGTGGATATGGAATGGTCATAAGCAACAACTGTGTAAGTATCAACGTGTTGTAGTAAGCGGTGTTAGTGCTAGACGAAACGGTAAAATCTACTTAACCTTGTCGTGGACGGAAGGACGGACGGACAGGACGGTCACTATATGCCTCCTGCATCAAGATGCCGGGGGCATACAAATCTACTGAAACGAAAAATATTGTGAAGAGGCCTACACGTGTGAGGTAGCCTGTGCACAATCGTGAAGCAGCCTATATTCGGCCTCTTGTAAATAGTGCAAAAAAGCCCTGCCAATACAGACAAATATGTCCCAACAAAAGGTTGCTAAGTATGGGCGATTCTTTAAACAATTGACCATTCTGCAAATAATGATTGTTAGCCCTTAACAAACATGCTAGCATAAGACTTTTTTAATCGTGAATTGTGGCCTTACCATCGAAACCGAATGTCCCAAGGACATCATTTGCAATCCCAAGCACTTTCACTGTAAGGATTTTATACACCAAATTTCTAGCGGATAAATTACTCCTATCAGGAGCTAATGCCTGGTTACATGACCACGAACATTCTTAAATTCGGCATTAATCTTCAATTCAAGCCAATAAAAGACGAACTCATTTGTAACAAGGACCTTTGGTTAGCAACAGTGACACTGAAGTTTTCATTTACAATAAATGTCTCACCTCAAGGCACATGAATACCACAATACCGAATGGAAATGTGTGTTCTATTAAAAGTACACTGTGCACAATGTCTGGCATGCTGTACAAGTGGTATCACCTCAAATATCCTGTGCTTGTTCATCTTGTAGGGCCTGTCCATGGAGAACACGGCAATGTAATTCCCCTGTGACTGTGCAAGTAGCTGGCGCTCCACTGGGCTCACCTTCAGACGTGTCAATGTGAAACGTTCCTGCAAACAGTGACAACAAGGATCTGCAAGCTGATCACAGTGTATCCTATGTTTGAACAACTCCCACTGAGCTACTTTACTTAAAACACTATATGTTCTAGGTATGCAATTGCTCGGTGTTATTAGGAAGACGGCCATCCAGAAAGTGTTTACGATGTAGTTTGCTTTTTTTCATATCAGTATATTGTAATGCAATGTTTAATTGGAATGATCTATCTGTTGGTGATAAAACTTAGTATACAGGTATTAAGTGTTTATTAAAATACCAAAGGCAAAAGTAGCTCTAACACAAAACAAATTCCAAATCAGGTTTATGTAATCTTAAACGTTTGAAGATACAATAAAGCAAATACAAAGTTTCTACTTCTCGTTCACCTGATAGATCTGGTTAGATAGGGTCACCCCGGACTTGACGTCCCAAGCCATGAGGTTCCTGTCTGCGGAGTCTCGACACACCAGGTCTGAGCAGCTGACCATGGCTGCACCCTCCCCACTGAACACCACGTCATGAACCTGAACATACAGTAACAATGTAGGCTGAAAATGGCTGTACCCTCCCCATTGAACACCACGTCCTGAACCTGAACATACAGTAACAATATAGGCTGAAAATGGCTGTACCCTCCCCAATGAACACCACGTCCTTACCCTGAATATACAGCAACAATGTAGCCTAGGCTGAACATGGCTGTACCTTCCCCACTGAACACCACGTCCTGAATCTGGACATACAGTCAAAATTTAGGCTGAACATAGCTGTACCCTCCCCAATGAACACCACGTCCTGAACCTGAACACACAGTAGCAATGTAGGCTGAACATGGCTGTACCTTCCCCACTGAACACCACGTCCTGAACCTGAACATACAGTAACAATGTAGGCTGAACATGGCTGTACCCTCCCCAATGAACACCACGTCCTGCACCTGAACATACAGTAACAATGAAGGCCGAACATGGCTGTACCCTCCCCACTGAACACCACGTCATGAACCTGAACATACAGTAACAATGTAGGCTGAACATGGCTGTACCCTCCCCAATGAACACCACGTCCTGAACCTGAATATACAGCAACAATGTAGGCTACTCACTGAACATGCCTGTACCCTTCCCACTGAACGCCACGTCCTGAACCTGAACATACAGTAACAATGTAGGCTCAACATGGCTGTACCCTCCCCAATGAACACCACGTTCTGAACCTGACTATACATCAACAATGTAGGCTACTCATTGAACATGGCTGTACCTTCCCCATTGAACACTACATCTACATCCTGAACCTGAATGAACAGCAACAATGTAGGCTACTCATTGATTATGGCTGTACCCTCCCCACTGAACACAACATCCTGAAGCTGAACATATAGCAACAATGTAGGCTACTCATTGAACAATGCTGTACCCTCCCCACTGAACACCATGTCCTGAAGCTAAACATACAGGAACAATGTCGGCTACTCCTGCAGTACTCTTGGGCTGCACATCAATCAAATTACTCAACAAACTACCATTTGATGTGCACTTTCAATTGTTGGTGGGTATGTTCGTCTTGGTGAAAACAGCTGTTAGCTCAGTTCACATGTACTTCAAATGATAAATTAAAGCACATTCTCAAATACATCAAATCCAAATGCCTGAATAGCTTTTGTGTGGTAGGGTGTGCAGACATGGCTGAGTAGAAACTAAAATGCACATGAATTACCTGGGCAAATTTTGGTTGTACATTCTTAATGTCAAACATTTTGAAGGCAACACTTTAATTGCGTACATCGGAAGGACATTTTCAATGTGAAGTCAACAGATTCAGTTGGCTGGTAATATATCAAACTGGTTATGTGTATGTGATTAGGCAAAAAGGCAAGTTAAGACTCCCTGAAGTCTGGTATCATGTTTACAAGCAATTTTGAAGAACATCATGGCAGACTCTTTAATTAACTATACCAGTCATTGAATTTGATTGAAATCACCAGTTTGACCAAGGAAGCCCAAACGTCTTACATTATTACTGGAGAGCAAGAACATGTTGCAAGCCCACCCATATATAACAGAGAATCTGAGCACGCCCAGTCCAAAATTAATTAGTTCAGGGCTTATGGGCATGTATACCTGTCCAATGTTATCCTGGTACTTGTAAATCTGCATAGGTTGAGAAGGTGTGCGGACTTTTCAGCGCATGATGGCGTTGTTTGTACCAGTCACAAACTGTCTGTTCGAAACTGGATGGAACCTTGCACATGTCACAAAACCAGGGTGGTGAAATCTGCACACTGCTGTATCTGAACTGATCAGCAGGAGGGTCATGAGGTCCCTGTGTGCATTACCGGAGTATAAACATTTACAGTAACACAGAAATATTTGCCACTGATATATTTTGAAACATATTAAGAATGTAAAACATTATACTGAATTAAATCAGGCATTAAAATGAAAATCACAGTAATTGATTACAAGAGCTGTCGGAGGACAGCGCCCTCGACTTTTTTGTGCTTCTCAGAGTTACTGGCTTTTTTTCTAAACAAGAAATATGGAAATTCCACGAAAACCAAACGTGTTTAATTAAATGCATTAAAGTCAGTACATCAATAAAATTTCAAGTAATGGTGATCTTGACCTTGACCCCACCAACCCCATATGCAATCCCAAGCCAGGTCTCGATATAAGGTATCTATTTGTTAAGTTTCGTTACAAATCTCAATGTCTTCTCAAGCTATTGAGCGTAAAGTGTTTGTCTGTTTTTAGTAACGGTGATCTTGACCCCACCCACCCCATATGCAATCCCAAGCGAGGTCTTGATATAAGGTATCTATGTATTAAGTTTCATTAAAATGTCTCAATGGGTTCTCAAGTTATTGAGCAGAAACAGTTTTTCTATTTTTAGTAACAGTGACCTTGACCTTGACCCCACCCCCCTATATGCAATCCCAAATGAGGTCTTGATATAAGGTATCTATGCATTAAGTGTTATTAAAATATCTCAATACGTTCTCAAATAATTGAGCGGAAACCGTTTTCCTATTTTTAGTAACAGTGACTTTGACCCCACCCACCCCATATGCAATTCCAAACGAGGTCTTGCTATAAGGTATCTATGTTTGAAGTTTCATTACAATAACTTAATATCTTCTCGCGTTAGAGAGCGAAAACGGCCCGAAAAAGTGTAAAATGGCCCACCATAATTTTGACAAATTTCAAACTAGGATATCAACATTGGCCTACAGGTTCATTTTAATGTGGGGAATAAATGTTTTAAGTTTAAATGAAATACCTCAAGCCATTCCTGAGAAACTAGCTTACCGAAAAACTTTAACCTACCTCGGATGCCGACGCCGGGGCGACTAGAATAGCTTGCCTTATCTTCGAAAAGTCGAGATAAAAATGAATCTAACCTGTCTCTGTTATTGCATCTGTACGATCTTAGCTTGCCTTCAGCAGTCGCTTCCCATCATTGCTCCAGTGCACATCTTTCACAACCTTGTCATGTACTTGCACGTCTCGCACACAGGCGTCCAGCTGGCTCCACACATTCCAAGCCTTCACTGTTGTGTCCATGGAGACAGACGCTAGAAGGTGACTGTACTCTGCAATATTCCACTGTACTCTGTTGCAAGCACTTGCATGTCCTGGATTAGTCCACTCTAGGTTTGATGACACAACACAAGTTGATACCTTTTTATGCATGTGTGGGATAACTTTTGGGTGAACATAATATAATTTCCTTGACATATCTGTTTGCTTTGCAGCATGGCTGCTATCTCCTACAGTCTGTGCTTTGTTTCCAACACTAAATAAAATATTCTTGTCATAAGGCCTTACTCTTTTCTCTCGTTTTTTAGACTCCACTTGTGGTTTATGCTGATTGGCAGCAAGTTCAGTCTGCTCTAGTATATGTATATCTGAAAGTTGTGTTCCTTCCCAAAATGATGTCCCTGGAATCTCCACACTAGCAGGCATATTTTCAATGTGGACTGATGTTGATAGGGCCATGTCTGTTTTACACAGATTGGTATCATTGTTCTGTTTTTGAAAATAATCTTGGGTAATTTAGACCAAACAAGTCTATACAACTTTCACTTCCATTGTCTTTTTGATAGGTCCCATCAATGTTACTGTCATCAGAGTCAGAGTTATACTGCTGCAAGGCCTCCATTTTACTTTTTCAGTTCTGTTAATAAAAGCACGAACAAATATGTTAGAAAGTAAATTCATAAATTATTCTTTAAAACTTGTACATAACACTTAAAATACTTCACATCGAATCAATAATTTGACAATCCACATTGCTTTGTTTGTATGAAATACTAACTAGAAGTAACAATAAACATAATTGTGTTTATGTTTGTGGTGGTAATTTGAGTTTCAAATCCTTCCGATTTCGAACAAAGTGTGGAGTAAGTGGTGCCGAAACAAACAATCCTTGGCCATTTATTAGTTCAGGTATCAGGATAGATCTTGCATGCAAATGCATGGCCAAATGCCTAACAACACTCTGTGAAATCTTAAACAATTCAAGGATATCTGGATGAAGTCCCATCGGAGCCATCTTTTTCAAGTATGGATACTTATGATCGCCTAACGCTGGATACTTAAGGCCAAATGCCAAATGCACCCTAACTTCAAGCTTCTTGCTTGTTTATGGAATACACCCAAAAAGTGCAGATTTAGCTCCTTTTGACAGAACCTTGTATCTTGTGACTGCTGTTTGCCCTGGTGAACGCTCCTCCAACACTGCAAGTAACTCTGGTGTATTGTATGGTCGTAGTGCCATTCTAGCACGGCCGTCCACGGTTCCTTCCACAACAGGAATGTCTATTTGACCCATTTTAATTTCTGGAATGTTCTTTGCAATAGCCAAGTACTTTTTCACAACATCACGCTTTATAACAAAATGTTCAGTCAAAAGGTCAGCCATGCCTTTGCTCTTGGCCAAAATCATTACTCCTGTTTTTTCTTTTTCTAGCCTATGGGCTGGATACAGTGTTGTTTTTGGAATAATATCATCAACAAATTCACCAACTGAATTAATAATACCAGGTCCTCCATGTGAGGGCAATCCATAAGGTTTAGTGATTGCAACTATGTCATTTTTGTTGTAAATGATACTTTTACGTAGCATACTAACAACATCTAAAAGAGCTGCATTCTGTTAATGGGGAATCTGGTTTTTAAGAATCTTGTTTCCACCTCTGTCATATTCTTTCTGGTTCATTTTTTCAACTAAATTAATATGGTTATCTATAAGTATCTTTCCTCTCATTCTGCTGGCAACATTATACACCAACTTATTATCAGTAGATGGTGAATGAATTTGATCGTTTTAACTATCCTGACCAGTTCTGTGATTAAATGTTTTAGGTTTGTGGTACTCATCAAAGATTATATGATGAAACATTTTCTTTTAGTCGAGGCTTCCGGACAGGGATCTCATCTTTTGCATAGGAATTTGACAATATTTCACTGTAGTTCTGAGTTACAAGTTTGGAGTTACCAGTATGAACTTTGATGTCCTGTTTGGCATTGTCAGCATACGTTTTATCTACAAGTGTTTCTGCATCACGCTGAATAACGTTTGCTGAATGAGAATCAATGTCCTTTGCACAAGGTCTTACTGAATTGCAACTGACACCCAAATAATCTTCATCAACTGTTTCATTATTTGTAACCTTCACATCCGATAGACATCTACTTACTCAAAAGTTAAATATTGTTGACCTGTTGCAACGATTAATACACTTTACCAACCTACATATTTTTTTACCAAACGCATGTGTTTCCATTTTGTTCTTAGAAAGCAGCCGAAGTATTCCAAACGTCCATGGATAACTCGGACACAAGACGTTTCGGTGTGCATGTGTCGTGAAGTACCATAGTAATAATCCTAAACATGTACATAGTCAGATTTCGTACAAAAGATAGATATTTCTAAACGTTCAGTTTTTATATATTTTGGGGGGCAAACATAAACAATTATATATACATAATAACTTTTAATATACAAGATTAACATTGCGTAGATATATGTTATTTTAAACAGAGACACATAAAAGTTGGCAGTGGCCAGCTATCACACGTCGAGTGGAGCAATTAACATTATTATTCCAATGTACACATAGCACATTTTTATATTTGAGAGAGACGGAATAAGACCAAACGCAGTGGAAACTCTAGCTTAACGTTCATTTATTTAAGCTTACAATGCCATATATTGAGTTTCTCAGTAAATACATGCTCATGATGTTCACCTGGAAATGGAAAATATATATATGTTGTGATTAATTAAATGCTACAATAATACTAATAAGTATAGATCTAATATATATTATTAATTAAATGCTACAATAATACTAATAAGTATAGATCTAATATATACAATTAACAAAAGGCATTTTTAAAGATTATTGTAATCTGTTGTTAGAGGATTAGACCAATTACATATTAGATGGTCCTAATTAGTAAATTAGATTGACCGAATCGTATTGGCAACAAATTGTCCGGGGTCCGAGTTATCGTAGCACTGGACGCAGCCATTGGAAAGAATATACCTTTGTGATCCGCTGTGACAGCGGCATTTTTCTTCCGACCAATCACCATGAGTTACTTTGCACCTGATGCAAGCACATGTAACACTGTCAACAATGGTAAGCCTTATTTGAAAAGAGTTAGAAGCTTGCTCAGACACAATGACAAGAATCTATGTCGCAACCTATGTCGCAAAGTCGTAAACGACGCTACTTATTGGAAAGCTTCCAAACTTGTAATTTATTAAAATTCATGTTGTAGTAATATACTGTATCGTATTTTGTAACACTACAACACAGTGATATCTTTATAATTGTAATTTTAACTCACGTCCTGTCAGAGTAATAGTGTGAAAGTATAGTGCAATAAGACAATATCTTAACTCTTGTCCTTTAATCATACATTAGTACAATTTCATAGTATTTAAGTATTCTTACTCAATAAGACAGTCTCTTAACTCTTGTCATTTAGCCCACATATGAACAATGTATTAATTGTATGTTAGTATGTATAGTACTCAAAAAGACAGTATCTTAACTCTTGTCATTTAGCGTACATATGAAACATGTATAAAGTGTATGCTAGTATAGTACTCAATAAGACAGTCATTTAACTATTGTCATTTGGCGTCCATATGAACAATGTATAAATGGTATGTTAGTACAGTACTCAAAAAGATAGTCTATAACTCTTGTCATTTAGCCTACATATGAACAATGTATTAATTGTATGCTAGTACAGTACTCAATAAGACAGTCTACATATCTTGTGATTTAGCCTACATCTGAACAATGTATTAATAGTATGTTAGTATAATAGTCAATAAGAGTTTCCTATCTCTTGTCATTTAGCGTACATATGAACAATGCATTAATTGTATGTTAGTATAGTACTCAATAAGACAGTTACTTAACTCTTGTCATTAAGCGTACATATTGACATGTAAAAATTGTATAATAGTAGTGTACTCAATAGGACCGTCTCTTAACTCTTGACATTTAGCGTACATATGAAACATGTATAAAATTGTATGTTAGTATAGTACTCAATAAGACAGTCTCTTAACTCTTGTCATTTAGCGTACATAGCAAACATGTATTAATTGTATGCTAGTACAGTACTCAATAAGACAGTCTCTACCTCTTGTCATTTAGCGTATATAAATTAATATTGTATTAATAATTTGTTAGTATAATACTCAATTAGACAGTCTCTTAACTTTTGTCTTTTTGAATACCTTTGGTGAGAATAGTGATAGTTTTTTTTTAATGTACTCCGTATGAGTCTCTTAACTCTTTTAATTTAGCGTACATATGAAACATGTATTAATAGTATGTTAGTATAATACTCAATGAGACAGTTTTAGCTCTTGTCATTTAGCGTACATATGGTTAGAGTAGTAATAGTATATTAGTATTATACTCAATAAAACAGTCCCTTAACTCTTGTCATTTAGCGTACATATGAAACATGTATTAATAGTATGTTAGTATAATGTTCAATAAGACAGTCTTTTAACTCTTGTCACAAAGCGTACATATGAAACATGTATTAAAAGTACAGGCATGCTAGTATAATACTTAATAAGACAGTCTCTTAACTCTTGTCATTAAGCGTACATGTGAAACATGTATTAATAGTATATACGTATAGTACGCCGACAGAACGCCGAACCTCGGCGTAAACTTTGTGCCTGTCGAAAGTAGTCCCAAATGGTCTGACGGCGGTAGGTTATTATTATGATTTATGAGCATTCTTGAAGCTATGCTGTTGTATTTACATTTAAATTGCAAGTGTACATGCGTAACTATATTTACACTACCACTCCCTACTTAATAACATTTTTGAGACGACTGATTTGGATTTAAAACTGGTATATAATATCACACGTGTTCAATTTGCGGTCATTCTCTTTGAAAATTTGCTGTTGAAGTGTGTGAGGTATACGAATTGTTTACAATAACAACTTGTAATTTATTGTGCACTAGTGACTGCTCACTACTGGAATGAAACCTGTATTATTGGCTCTATGTCATACATACACCATAATTACTTAAGGACCGTTGAGGATCAAACATGTTTAAAGGAAGGTACAATTGCGATAGTGTTATTAAACTTCTTGCGTTCGTAATTGTACTATCATGACATGTATTCACAAATTATTCACACATCATTGTGTGATCGAGTCCGGTTTTTGATATGCGATGGAATCATATTTTTTTACAGATGACAGTTATTGTGCCAATCTCCCACAACAAAGGGTGAGTTACAGTATAATCATATTTTCACAAGTTTATGCCCCAAGAGGACAAGTCATTACGTTGTTAATTATTGTGACATGAGTATATACATACAATGGAAACGATTAAATTGTGAAATACAACATAACAACCGGGCCTATTGGCCTATAAGTCACCAGACACAGAGAATACAAAACCATATGCATAAAACAAAGCAAAACATGAGAGAGAACCACAGCTCGAAGGATAAAATAAAACAAGTGTTGCATTTTAGTATAGCTTTAGTTAAAGTGAAGCGATTTTAGTGAGTCTACCTAATAATAAAAAAAAAAAAAAAGTTGAGAGATTATTATTTTAAAGGGAGATAGTTCTTGTAATGAATTAAGTTACCTACGCGCAGTACCTTTTCGTTATAAAAATCCATGTACACGAAATTTGGCTAGCCTGCGTTGATGGGTTGACATTAAGTGTTTTAAATTGTGCTAACATTTATGGTAGTATCCTGGTTAAATATGTCGTAATAATCTGAGTTTCTCATGTCACTGTAACTAACAGTTAAACAGGAAATGTTTTTCGTCTTCGATAGGCCGTCACGAAAACCTACACATTCTTTCGTGACAGGCTCACCGATCAACCGACATTTTTCAACTCGCAAGGGTCGCTCAGGCTATCCATATGGAACCCATGCAAAATGGGTTTGCAAAATCCCACTTGGCCCTATATGGGTTGCCCAAATAGGGCCCATCCTGGTTTCGATATGGCTATATGGGCATCATATGTGGGACCCAGTTGGGTTTTGAAAACTATGTTTGAATGTGTCGCATGTGAGTTTCGTTTATATAAAGATCCTGTCTGTTAGACTTACATGCTGCATTGAAGACACAATAAACCAATACAAGAACAATAACACATGAAATATTTTCTTACTTTAATTGGATTGCCATTTGCAGAATATAACACATTGACCAGTAATTAACATGTGTACATAGTGCTTTAAGAGTATTCAGTAGATTTGTTAGTACTGTTATGCATATTGTTACGCGAACAATGCATTTTTGTACTTATGCACAATCAATCACTTTTTTATTTATTTATACAGGAACAAAAAATACAACTTAACATTAAATGCCATGAATTAAATGAATGGCTCAAAGTTAAATGTCTAAAATGATTTAAAGATAAACTGCATATAATATAGTATACACCAAACGCATAACACACATATTCATGACGATATTTTGCCATTGTGTTACAACAATGAATCATACCATTAAGATTATATTGACAAAACTATAAAGACACAATTTTGAAAATAAGGCATGATTGTACAATTGAAATACGTTGTACAATAAAACACCAATCAAAGAATAACACATCGTGAACAAGAGCTGTCTCAGGACAGCGCGCTCAAGTTTTCACTTGTATAGTCTGTCAGTGACCTTACATATTGAGCATGAAAACAAATGTGAAAGTTCATTTGCATACATGTAGTAGTTACAGAGATATGTGCTTGCACACAAACTTTAAACTGGATATTTCTAAGTACAAAAAGGGGCACAATTCTGCTAAAATGCTGGTCACAGTTGTGGGCATTGGTCAGTGACCTTATAAATTGACCCTGAAGACATGTGTGAAGTTTCAATTGAATATCTGTAGTAGTGTCAGAGCTAGTTACTTGCACGCAAACCTTAACCTGAATTTTTTAAGTACAAAAATGGCATAATCCTGCTAAATTGCAGGTTAGAGTAATAGGCCTTGGTCGGTGACCTTACATAAATGACCCCGAATACATGTGTGAAGTTTCAATTGAATATCTGTAGTCGTTACATAGATATATACTTGTTGCACTCAAACCTTAACTTGAATTTTTTAAGTACATAAAGGGGAGTAATTATGAGAAATTGCAGGTCAGAGTTATGGGCCTTGGTCAGTTCCCTTATATAATGACTCTGAAGACATGTGTAAAGTTTCAATTGAATATATGTAGTAGTTATACAAATATGGAGTTGTTACACGCAAACCTTAACCTGAATTTTCTAAGTACAAAAGGGGCATAATTCTGCTAAATGACAGGTCAGGGTTATTGGCCTTGGTCAGCGACCGTATATAATGACCCTGAAGACATGTGTAAAGTTTCAATTGAACATCTGTATTAGTTACATAGATATGGAGTTGTTGCACGCAAACCTTAACCTGCATTTTCTAAGTACAAAGGGGGACATAATTCTGCTAAATTACAGGTCACAGGTATTTGCCTTGGTCAGTGAACTCACATAATGACCCCGAAGACATGTGTGAAGTTTCAATTGAATATATGTAGTAGTTGCATACATATGTACTTGATGTGCGCAAGCCTTAACCTGAATTCTCTCTTGCACGCAAACCTTAACCTGTCTTTTCTAAGTACAAAAAGGGGTATACTTCTGCTAAAATGCTGGTCATAGTAATGGGCCTTGGTCAATGAGCTTATATAATGACCCCCGAAGACATATGTAAAGTTTCAATTCAATATCTGCAGTAGTTACATAGATATGGACTTGTTGCACGCAAACCTTAACTAAAGCATTACGCCGTCGCCGACGAACGGGTGAGTAGTATAGCTGGAACTATTCGGTGAATTGCTTTCTACAAACAATATGCGTGCGTGCCATCAACGAGAACATTTCTATATACATGATTTGAAATTGTGCATCTAAACGTTCTTCTAACACCACAAGTATAATTTGATGATTCAATCACAGACAAAGGAACTATTCAAAGTAGTGGGCATACAAATGTCTTAAAGTGCATTTATTGGTATAAAGGTATGATAATGGAATCAAATATGATACATTTGCGTATTCAAAACTAGTATAATATTGGTAATTTCACAAGTAGATAGACCAATCTTACAGTATTGCACAGTATGGACCAATTAACATACAGTTTAGTATGAATATATTATCAAGCAATTACAAACAAAATATTATTTTCAATAGGTAAGATTGTTAGTTTTATACATGTCACTGTAAATAACATTGTTTAAAGACATATGGGAATGGTCACAAGATTAAGGCTCACAAACTAGTTCAAGTACGCAAAGAGTTCAAGTGTTATGTAAATTTGTCAGAGCCATACCTTAATACTACTAACTTGATCATGCATTTATATTCAATATGTAGAAACGGTTACAACTTAAATTTCTCGCATTTAATACCGATCCTACATTAAACAACACTTCGAGCCATGCTATTAATTATGTTTTATAAAACAAATACGAAGCATGATCAAGATTATGTACAATATAAAGATGACTACATGTAATTTGGTGAAATCAAACTGTAGCCTAGAAGGTCTACACCATCAAGTATTTGTAATAAATCCTTTTAAACAGAAAATACATAAGAGTCAATTGAACTGATCACTGTTTGGTCGTCAGAATTATGGGATGTTTCACATTCATTTTTTCACATTCGCTGCATTTCCTGATCCCCGCACCAACAAGTCAGGTTTTCAGTCTCCTCATTGTATGCTTGCCATGCATTCTTCGTTCCTCGACGTTAACGCATGTTCTGAAAGTACACAATAAAAATATGTGTTGAAATGAAATTATACATTGAACTCGATGTGTCACAGACACGGATGCCCCCATGACACATGTTTCGACACAGACAAAAGGCGTGTCGCCAACACTAATATATGTCTTCACAAATTTATGTTCGTATATATTTTACAGTGGAGAAAATGACAAAGGGCCAAAATTCTGCCAAAATTGCTCACAGTCAAAATTTCTTCCTTTACGATCACCTTCACGCTAAGGCTCTTCAGCCGTGGACGTTTGATCGAAATCCGCCAAGCAGTTTATGACGAATTTAATCAACAGTATTTCTTAAAGTATACTGGTATATATTCTATATTGACAACAAATGACAAAGGGACATAATTCTGTCAAAATATTTCGCAGTCAAAATTCCTTCCTTTACGATCACCTACACGTTAAGGTCCTTCAGCTGTGAAAGTTTGAGCGAAATCCGCCTAGCAGTTAAAGATAAAATTTCGGGAAGTATATATTCTATTGCGGAAACAATTACAAAGGACCATAAATCTGCCAAAATTGGTTGCAGCCAAAATTCCTTCATTTACGATCAACTACACCTCAGGATTATTCATCTTTGAACGTTTGAGCGAAATCCGCCAGCAGTTAAAGAGAAGATGAGTCCACAAAATGTCGGGACGTACTAACGGACGGACGGACAAGTGCAATGCCTAATGCCTCCCACATTGTGGGTGCATAAAAATGAGTTATGAAAACATGTGTTATATTATATGTCTAGGTCTATATCAGTCAATATGCATAATTGATATGTATTATGCAAAATGCCAAGAGTTAAGGAAATAAGTATTGTATCACTTTTTAGGTCTCCCATCAGTTAATATACACAATTGATATGCATAATGCAAAATGACAAGAGTTAAACAAAACTTGTGTTATATTACAGTCTTAGATATCTGCCAGTCAATATACACAATGTGTGTGTATGCAAAATGACAGGAGTTAAGAAAAATGTCGAATATTACATGTTTAGGTCTTCACAAGTCAATATACACAATGTATATGTATGCAAATTGACAAGAGTTAAGAAAACATGTGTATTGTTATATGTATGCAAAATGAAAAGAGTTAAGAAAAAATGTTTCATATTACATTTTTAGTTCACCACCAGTCAATATACACAATATTATATGTATGCAAAATGACAAGAGTTAAGAAAACATGTGTTTTAGTTTAGGTCTCCACCAGTCAATATAAGTAGTTTATATGTATTTAAAATGACAAGAGTTAAGAAAACATGTGCTATATTATATGTTTTGGTCGCCACCAATCAATATACGCAGTTGATATGTATGCATATATGACAAGAGTTAAGAAAGCATGTGTTATATTATATGTATGCAAAATGAAAAGAGTTAAGAAGACATGTGTTATATTACATTTTTAGGTCTCCACCAGTCAATATACACAGTTTTTATGTCTGCAAAATGACAAGAGTTTAGCAAACATGTGTTATTTGTATGCAAATAGCAAAATGACAAAAGTTAAGAAAGCATTTGTTATATTACATTTTAGGTCTCCATCTTTCAATATACACAGTTTATATGATGTATGTAAAATGACAAGAGTTAAGAGCACATGTGTAGTATTATTTGTATGCAAAGTGACAAGAGTTAAGAAAACATGTGCAAATTTATAAGTATATGCAAAATGACAAGAATTAAGAAAACATGTGTTATATTATATTGTAGGTCTCCACCAGTCAATATAAACAATTTATATGTATTAACATGACAAGAGTTAAGAAAACATGTGTTACATTATATGTTTTGGTCTCCATCATTCAATATACATAATTTATATGAATACAAAATGACAAGAGTTACGAAAACACGTGTATTATTATATGAATGCAAAATGAAAAGAGTTAAGAAGACATGTGTTATATTACATATTTAGGTATCCACCAGTACAGTCAATATACACAATTTCTATGTATGTAAAATAACAAGAGTTAAGAAAACATGTGTATTATTATATGTTTTGGTCTCCACCAATCAATATACACAGTTTATATGTCTGCAAAACGACAAGGGTTAAGAGGACATGAGTTATATTACATTTTTAGGTCTCCACCAGTCATTATGATGTATAGGTATGCAAAATGACAAGAGGTAAGAAAACATGTGTTAGATTATATGCATGCAAAATGACAAGTGTTAAGAAACATGTGTTATATTATATGTTTAGGTCTCCCTCAGTCAATATAAACAATTGATATGTATGCAAAATGACAACAGTTAATAAAACATGTGTTGTATTACATTTAGGTCTCCATCAGTCAATATACATAGTTGATCATGTGTATTATGCAAAATTGAAAAATGACCAGAGTTAAGAAATCATGCAATATACACTATTTATACGTATGCAAAATGACAATATTTAAAAAAGCATGTGATATATTGCCATAAGTCAACATCAACTTGATACTTACAGTAGATCTATATGTTATGCGAAATCACACGAGTTAATGAAATGTGTTAATTTAACCTTAATGACGCGTGGAACTAATGTGGGTTTCAATCCATCTATATCTCCACCCGTTAATAAACAGTTCCCATTCATATTTACTCCAAATGACAACAGATATGTGTCAAGAAGATTCAATCAATGTTTGTTTAACTGAATCCCATCTTTTCATAATTTTGTATTTTGAACGTGTTATCAAATCCCATAAACATTAACAAGTACTGAAATAATACTTACTAAGTACGGCATTTCGCAAGTGTATTGCATGTGTATCCATCCACGAATCTTAAATTAGTTTTCATCTCAAAACAGACGATAAACACTACGTCAACGACTCAAAAACACTGTAAAAGTTGGTTTCTATTTCGATTTTTGTTTACACAGAATGCTTTTCGGATAATACTTGTCCGAGAACGATTTGTGGTAGCTCTTGTCATTTCTATGCTAGCTCTTGTAAAATAACGTCTTTGATATGGAATTTATTACCCGTTTTAGTTCATAATTTCTTGAAATTGCTTACCTTTTGGGAATAACTAAAGTAACTTTCGCTATATATCGCTGCTGTCTTTAAGAATCACCAACACGATGGCAGATGGAGCTCCATGCAGTGAAATTTCAAATTTGACAGTTGAAGCTAACATGGACGAGGATTTTGTAGATCCATGAAATGTCCACAGTAGCTCAGCAACTGGTATCGACTATGATAAACTGATAAGTATGAAATATTGCATACCATTTATGCTGGCGTTGATTTCCTCTTCTGTAGAAATTTTCGTATCTTTTGTCATCACATACGTTAAACAAACACTTTAATTTTACAAGTCTGGTGTTGACTGTTGTTAAAGAATTGTGAGTTTATGTTGTGTGTATGTGTATATATATATATATATTCAAAACATACCGTGTAATTTAAATATAAATATATATTCCAAATCAGTTTAAGATTTTTCACTTGATTGAGCAATTATTGCGACATCAAAATCGTACAGTGTTCTTGTCTGCCCTTTTACGGTTCAATTATCAAGAATTATGTTTTCTAATACTGTTGCGGAAAAGTAGCTATTTATAATGTGTCAAATATCTTATTAACGTAGAAACGTATCTGTTAGTCGTTGTGTTCTGAATAAAGTGTCCCAATGGGCCACCCGCACGAATAAGTGTAAAGAACAGCTAATCTCACCCTAACATATCAATATTTCACCATGGCGGCAATAAAAAGTAAGCAAACTTATGTCACAAAACGTGTCAAGAATTCCAGATCAATGAGTATCAGATAGCAGGTCATCGATACAATATGTTTGTATTGCTAATTAAACATTCCTCGGTGTGGTTGTGTTACATACAATATACTTGGAAAATACGTAGTTGTAATTGTTTTATCAACAGTATGTAAGTATGTTACATATACTAACATTTACATGCTTTTGCATGTCTTAATATGAAAATGTAAGTTGTAAGTTTACTATTAAAAGCAGTATTTGTGCTTAAAAAGTAAATTTGGGGTTGACGTAGATAATTTAAACATGTACATGTCAACATTGAGTTGAAGCGTCATTAAAACACCGCCTCTTTTAAATATTAAGTAAACACTAAGGTTAACCAGATAGTTTTATTTCATTTTATATTCCACACAATTACGTTCATGTTGTATTTCAAGAATATGGAGGCAACATTTTTAACACCATACCACTATATATACAAACAGAACAGACGTCAAAATCAACGAAATATGAGACATAAAAAATACGCTAACAATTTGGATTTATTAAATATCCAACATTAAAGTAACGTCATACCATATATCAACGTCTTAAACAAGTAATATGCCTAAGTGTTACAAGACAATTGTCTGAAGTAAGGTATGTTGATATGTAGCCATATCAAAATATCCTATTTTTCTCCAAATGTTGATTTTTAGTCTGGCTCAACGGTCTCTTGCAAGTTCATGCTATACTTTCGAATACTGTCCAACGCCAGACAAGTTTCTTACACTAATTTCAAATATCTTTCGCAGTGACGTCCCTTTGTTTATCTTACATGATGGAGCATTACACGAATTAATATAACAAAATAGGATATACAATTTTCTTTTAACAATGATTAATAAAACAATTATGTGAACCAAAATAAAAAATAATTGTATTAGACAAACAAAGTATATACATAAAAGTGTACATTCAATCTTTACAATTATCGTAAATTGTTCCTAAGTAGTTATTTCTCTTTAAAGTCAGTTTTCTTATTGCAGTTTATCAGCTTTAGTTATAATAGTAATGGCAGCGAGGAAAACATATAGTTTACAGTCAAATACTTAACTAAACTGCTTATGCTTACTTACTTACAATTAAGCGTTTAAAGTAAAATACATGTAGCACTTACAGGGGGTAAATACAATAGGTAAATCTGAACAACTATATCATAGGGCAATTATAAATAGCAACTGTATACAACTGAATATATTGTTTTAAAACATAACATTTATTGAATATTAATGAGCTAAACAAAAATTTCGTTTAATTGAACATCGTTTTATAATCTCTTTGATATTGACTCAAATAAAGAATAAATAGTAACACATTTGCAGCACATAATGTTGCTTCAATTAATTTGATAAAATCATACAAATAGCACTATATTTATATATCGGAAAATACATGCATGAACGTAAGTTCTCTGTGCATATAAAGACCCTTCAAAGAAATGGTGCAGCAAATAACAGCTGTTGTTTTTGTCACTTTCATTAAACAAAGCACATCATTTATCTGAATACGAGTGACACCGGATATGTATAACTGTATATTGACCAAATGAACACAATTCCCGAGTATATTAATCATACATTGACAATATTTCTTTATTGCATAAGTCTCGTTAAATGTGAAATATATATCTTATACTATTTCCTTTATTTTGCCTATGTTTACAAGACGTGAACAAAATACATGCATTATCAAACAGAGTGTTGAATACATAAACAGTACTAAATAATTATATATTCAACAGATTCATTGCATAGATCCTTTGTGAAATAAAATTCTACAACTATTTTCTTTATTTTAACTGACTATGTTTTCGAGACAAAAACAAAATACAAATAGAATCAAACCAAAGGTTGAATACATAAACACGAAGAAATACATATTCAACAGCATAAATGTGAATTTCCAAAATATGTTTGATTTTTGAAAAATTGGTGTATTAGTTATAAGCCAAGTGTGTGAGGTTCGGCATGCCTTCTAACCGGTTTAAACCACCCACCCCGTAATGCTTTGCATTGACCGTTTCAGTTTTATCCCATTTTTAATATTGTATATGTTTTGTGTTAGTGTTGTGTGGTGCGCATTGTACTGTGTTGTGTTGTATCAGCAATAGGTAACGTGCCTTAAATAAAGGACCATAGCATCGGCGGATTCAGAGGGGGCGGAAGCGGCGTACGCCCCGTCTAAAATTGTCCAAGATTAAATTGTTTGAACCTGACAATAACTTAAACATGTGCATTTCGTTACCAATGACGTGTTCTTCAATTAATTAGTGCAATTATCAATTTCGTTTTCCAGTATTTTCATTAAATTGATCCATTTTGGCTATGTTGCATTGTTTCAATATATGTATCCTAAAATGTAAGAGATCAACAGCAGTTTGTTGGCAGTTATTCAAGATGTCCTCCCTCTCTAATTCAAAATCCAGCCCCCTCTAACCCAAAATCCTGTTCCCGCATCTGCATAGGATGTTTATTAGGTTTTCTCTCCTGCTTACTTGTATGGAGTGTTATATGTGTCTATTGAAATTATTATTTAATTACAAAAATTTCTATAACTGACTTTTCCTGTTTTATAATACATTTATTGTATACATTTCAAGGATTGCAAAGCACATTGATTGCACAAAGTTAAAATGTTTTTTTAAGAAAAAAATGTTACATGATAGACATACGCTAGTAATAGTTAACACAAAAATGGCATAATAAATATTTATGTTTTTTTTTATGTATTATGTTTTGCAACCAATACAGCATAAAGACTAAAGCTTTCGATACATTCCACTATTTTCCTGGTTGAAAATTACATTTCTAGAGAAATGTTTTTTTTCCAACCTGAAACTGTGAAACTGCTCCTTTCAATTAAAACAATTTCGAGACTAACTAATGCTGAATCTCAGTATCAAAATGTTCTTAAAGCAAAAGTTTATTAAATGTGTCTCGCTGAAGTTTATTAATAATTATACGCATAGTTTTTTGTACATGATAATGACTGTTGCGTCATCTCAAGAAGAAATATTTCTTATGTAAACATGTTTAATTCACCTGTTAGCATTGCTATAATACTTAACGCCGTAAGCATAGATTAATAGTAAACATTCTGTAAAACCATTGCGCAATGGACTATCTTGCGAATAACTTAGCAAACAGAGCATCAAACCCTACAAAAGTACTTATTGAGCAATTGATAGCCATCATTCCAAAGAATGCCCATCTAAAATATACACAGAAAAATATACCACAAACAGACAGAACCGATATGCAAAACCAAAATACTAGACATACTAAACCAAACATCGTCGTGTTCCTTTCGATTTCGTTATTTTGGATTTTCAGAAAGACCGTTTAAAGGTTTACTACAAATGTTACCGTTGCTACACACGGCGACATCGACTACGGGTTTCTGTTGATGTAAGTTTCTTAAATACGTTTCTTTCTCATCCCACCGTCTTTGCAACCAGTTTGAAATGCCGTCATCAGACCTATAGTCAATTTGCTCCAGATCATAGCACCGAACGTTGATCACGATTTTCTGTTGCAGCTGTCCAGCCAAGAACTGGTTTTCGTCTTAGCATACGTTCAATGGATAGGACACGGTGACGTCAACGATTTGCTCCAAGTCATTGTAACGTCTCATTTCTTTGACAAGAGAGACAAATTCGGTAGTCCTCGAATGGAGAACATGATAGTATTCCGGCAGATCATTCTTTTTGGCGAATAATTCACTTGTTGTTAAACTCTCTGGATGCAAATCCGTGCCTTCTGGGAACAACAATACTTGGGGACTGATTTTGACTTTTTGAAAAGGAGATAAAAATGAATCGATCTTGCTTTGGTCTGATTCCTATTTTCGATGGAGAAACAGAAAGTGCGCGGCCTGCATGGCCCATCCGGCACCCGGTGCGTGCCTAAGCATGTTTTTCAGAAAGCTTTAAGTGCCTGAGAGAACCGTAACGACATTGAACCGCGGAATAGAACAGCCAGTCTAACCTAGTACGGGGATTTAGCACTATAATTGAGGTGACATCGCTTCGGAAACTACGAACGTCGCCCGTGATGCGTATTTTGATGCCATACAACGTTTCGAACGTCGCCGCCGCTAACGCGAACCACGTGCAGATTACAGAATCCACGATAAACTGCGCTGAGGAAAGTTTGAACACAAAACGGCGATGAAAAGCGATGAGAATACGTCGAACCTGAAGAACGCGGACAGCAGGAGTATCGCAGCTAGCGCCACGCCGCGGCACCTTTGCTTCATGGCATGCAAGTCCTGAGACACCATGTTAAGCTATCATGAACGCGTCAGGCCGGAGCGGCGGTCCTCTGAAAAAAGACTGTTAATAGGCGTGAAACACTTCTTTTTACCTGTCTTATCATACTAATTAACATTGCTTACATTCATTAGTTAATCAAAATCAATTTGAATCCGTGTAAAAGGCCGAAAAATGAAGGTAGACATAAATGCAATTTTTTTAAAGCTACCGGATGCCTGAGGCCAATCGTGTCATTAGCCATGCGACTATTTCAGCAGGTATGTTATACTTTTTACTTTGCATTAATTAATTTAAACCTTATATATATGACCATGCACGAATGTTCATGTGTAGTAAAATCCGATTCACGCAACAAACATGTTCTATTGCATTGTTGCTGTGATGAAGTGAAAGCTTAAATAAATATAGTAAGGGTGTATTTGTAAATATACGCTTAAAATATTTGCTCAAAAGGCCTTTTTTAAATAGATTTATGTTTATACGGCAAAATCATATGCGTGTCGATTATTAACGAAATGTTACCAATGTATGCGAAACATGAAACGTGTATCAATCGGAAATTTTGCCGAGTGTGACCTACTTGAATCGGCATTTCTCGAAATAACTAAATTATCAAGCGAAAAGATAATAAAACATTTTAAGTCAGGAAGGTACATGTATAACCACGCGATATATTTATTACCAATTAAAGTACGAATATTAAACTGCATTGACATGTTTTATTTATTTTCTGAAAACGATTTTAAAAGGAGCTATCGACGAATTTGTTTCTATGGTTATTTTCATGGCGCCAATACAACAACACACACATTCAATCGGGTAAAATTATTAAAATTATATTCATTATTAAGTCATACAGTAACAAAAAAGAAAATAACAGAAACGAAAAAAAAAAAAATGCAAATCAATAATTAGAAGTGCAAATATCATACAATGAAAACAAATTGTGATAGAAAAAAACACATTCTAGTAAGAAACCCAAATCATATACATGTACTTTTATAAAATCCCATTAAAGGGACCTGTTCACAGACTGACGAATTAACAGTTTTTTTTCAACATTTTGTCTCCGATTCCAAAAATAAAAGAAAAGTGTATACCATGGAATAAAAATATAACTATGGAGCTAGAAGTCAGTTGAAATTGATAATATTATAAAGCGTTTGTAACGCTAAACGATGGAATAATTTGGAGTGTTTCTGTTGTTTCTGTTGTTTTCGTTGAAATATTTGACAAAACGTGGAACACATACATAATAATGCAGAATTATATACATAAGTCGGAATGGCCGAGTGGGTAAGGCAATAGCCTTTTAATACGGAGGCGCCGGGTCCGAACCCCAGCGGGACACTTTCTTCTTTTCTTTTAAAAAAAATAAATACTTTTCTTGTTACTATACTTAAGCTTTTAAGTTCCGATGCTGAAATTTGTCAAGTTAAGACATTAATTGGAATACTTAAAAAAAATGCCAAAATCTGTGAACAAGTCCCTTTAAGGTAGTTGTCGAAATAACTGTATTCATTTTAAGTGTAAAATATGTGATTCTATCTCGTATAAATTATTCAGAAGTGATGTACCGTGCACCAGTGTACCAAAACTGTTGCATCGTCTGAACATTTATATAGCAGATACAACGGCTTTACATTCAACCATCGGTATGTAAATGACTCGAGGCATTATTGTTTGTATTGAAACTGAATCAAATTTCATATTAAATTAAAGCAACAGTCCAGAAATATGTTAATAAACATAAAACGTTGTAGAAAGAGTTTCTAATGGGCATCTTACCGATCAAAATACAAAAAAATGATTGAAATCGGTAAAATATTAACATTTTGGTAACATTTTATCGTAAACTTGTAGTTATCTGTATGTGATAGCTGGTGATGCCTCTGGAGTAAATCGGCATTTACATTAGTGTATATTCCGTTCGTACCGAGCCAGGCGCGTAGCTGGGCCTAAATCTCGATAACGCACTCGCGTAGGGGGGTCCGGGGGTATCTTCTCCGAATTATTTTTTTTTAGCTATATGCTCTCAGATGCATTTTTACGGGATTTCTCGTTGTTCTCGTTGGAATTTTTACGAATGTTTGGACTAATTCATCAACGGAAATTGTGTTTCTTTTTCCATTTAGATTGTGCTTTTTTTTCATATATATTTACATTTTCAAACGATGTATGCAAGCATGATTTTATTCTCAGTCACTTAACGCTAGAAGCCTCGTTAAAATGTTTATCAATACCTAATGTTTTATACTCGAAATGAGTTGGACGTTACATATAGTAAGAAGTGGTGATACACAACATTTATATGGATCAGTCTTTCATATGTTTTTATATAAATAATCATAGACATGTTAACCCCATCGGTAAATGACTGTAAGGTCGCGGTGATTTCACAGTCGCCATGCAACCGCCTTGGTCGCATTATGGTCGTCAAAAACACCCCAATAAAGCAGTGTGTTCGCCAATGATCGCCGTGTGGACTCCGTATAAACGCAATAAAAATGCAAAAGACGTGATATGGGCGTAGTGGTGATGCCGTGTACACTCGCACACCCCGGTGTGACGGTTGACCAAAATTTTGAATTTAAAAAAAAAAGAGTATTTTCGTTCTTAAAGCGACTATCGACTAGCTGATCAAATAAATTTTGCACTTTTAATACCCAGGGACTATTAAATATACCACTAACATGCATTTTTGAATCGTTTGGTTGTCATATTGTCATAACAAAAATCATAACAATACGAAAATGGATCTAGACGTATGTTGATCTAATACAGAACTATAACATTTCTTGCAAACAACATTGTTAACGATCTCCGTGAATTCTTTTTTGTTTGTTGTTCCGCATATGTCGCAGCCCCTGCCCAATACCCCTACCCCCCCCCCCCCTTAGGCAACGATCGATTGTTATTGCATATTTGGCAGTTTTTCTTTGATTGTTTTTTTCGCTGTCACTAAAATAGTTTTACGCACGTGCGTACGCCCAGCTACGCGCCTGTACCGAGCGTTTGCAAATATAGACATTATAAAGTCCATTTTGTAAATAAGAAACAGTTTTCAGTCGAATACACGCCATTAACGCATTATTGCAGTAATAATTACAACATTTTGCACATTCACGTAAACGCTGCATTCTGATTGGATAATCCGCCCATGTGACCTGTCATTTATACCCCGAGGAACCGGATAGGTATGCAAATTACCTTGTTATTATTAATGACCGTACTATTTTTTCATTATTTATTTGCGAAATGACGTACTTGATTTGCACGAACCTTTACGATGATTTATTTAATTCGCTTTTTGTGAAATGAAGTCATTTTTTTGCGCGTACTTTTACATGCTTCCTTTCATTCGCTATTTGTGAAATGACGTTATTGTTTTGCGCGAACGTTTATGAAGTATACACTATCGTTTTTAAACAAAATGACTGATTTATCGGTTGCCGGTGTTGCGGCTATGAATTTGTTAACGCATATTGAGATATTTTAATTGTCTTTACCAGAAAGTCCCCTCGTAAGTGATCAACAGCGTTTTGAAATGTCTGACGCGATATTAGAAATGCCGTTCGACGAATTGAAACGAAAATACAACGGGGATTGATACGCCGGAGGGTAAACGTCAGTTGCGGCTCTTAGGAAGTTAAAAGTTAAGTTAATAGTAATTTTTTGTTGTAATTATAAGAATTGGATAGTATTTTTCTGCAATACATCGGTGTATGGACTGTCGGGTAAATTATGCGATAATAATATTAATTTAATGCCAATTAAAGATGTATTTAATAATAATCTATGGACTGCGACTTATATTACCGATGTCTCATTTATGCTACTGAGAATATACCAGTAGGTCAAGTTGTTGAGGACTTAACATGGGTAGACATAGATATAAATCCAGTACAGTTGGGACAGGGATGCAGAAGCCGTACAGTCTATTTTAGTGGTATATAGATTGTAAACGTAAAAAGAAAAGATGCGCGCGAAAATGCATTAATTTGCAGACAACTTCAAATTAATACAACGAAAATGCATTATATTTGCTGACAACCCTAAATAACGACAAAGAAAGTGCATTAAATTTACGGACAACCCTAAAATACGACAGCGAAAATGCATAAAGTTTGAAGACACCCCAAGTAACGGCAGCGAAAATGCATTACATTTGAAGAAAACCCCAAGTAACGGCAGCGTAAATGCATTAACCTTTAAGACAACCCCAAGTAACGGCAGCGAAAATGCATTAAATTTTAAGACAACCCCAAGTAACGGCAGCGTAAATGCATTAACCTTTAAGACAACCCCAAGTAACGGCAGCGTAAATGCATTAACCTTTAAGACAACCCCAAGTAACGGCAGCGAAAATGCATTAAATTTTAAGACAACCCTAAGTAACAACCAGAGTAAAATTTCGGATACATTCTGCGTATGTATAGTAACGGCTCAAAAATGAGCCAGATAGGTCCGGTACAGTAACAAAACGTCTTGTTCACTTTGATGAAGTGAAGCATGCGAGCTGCATGCGATTTAAAAAGCAATTTAGCAATAATGTAATAAATGCACAAGAGCAGTGCTCTAGGTGAATTAATTATTAAAGTGAATATTCATTTAAAATTGGAGAAATACTCAATAAAAACTAAAATTGGGAGTACCAGTATTCATTACAAGTTTTGACAGAAATTTTGATTTGTTTTGAAACATCACATATTTCATTTGAAAATAACTTTCTCACTTTAAATTCATGCACATATAGTACATATAAATTGAATAACAAAATATGTATTTTCTTTATATACACAAGTATAATACTTTTACTGGTATACATATATATTTATTCTGATTTATTGTTCAATATTTTAAAGGGTAGAGTCTCTTTAACATTGATGATAAGGAAACATACGAGCTTTATGCAAGTACAACGAATATACTTATTATGTTCTCGAGAACACAGAGGTATCCGTTACGAGCAATTCCAAACGAATCAATCAGTACCAATTAACTCGTTACGTGCATGTGCTGATCTTATGAATAGGTCATGCATATTTGCACGAATATATAGCGCATATTTGCCTACGCCTCACTAAACTCCACACGGGAGGCTTGATTGGTTCAGAGCATAGCTCATCAAATACCTGCCTGTACCACCTTCCACGTGACCATAGTTAGATCACGTGGTGTACATTAACATAGTGGACATGCAAAAGAACAAAACATGGGCACCGTACAAATCATCCACACCCAGTTAAAACTAACGATACGCTAAGGGATTTATAACCACGCCCACATACAGTGGGGTCACCGTTTGTGTTCCGCAAATATGCGATTAATTGCGATTGCGATAAAACCGTTTTAATCCGTTTAAATCCGATGATTTGCGATTGTTAGCGATTGTTAGAGATTGTTTGCGATTCTGTAGTATTGCGCATGCGTAGCGCTAAAAAGCGTCGAAAAGGCGGAGTTTTCCAGGTGTTCTATATTAAGAAACGATTTCTTTAGTATTGCGCATGCGCAGTGTTGAAAAAGGCGTGGTTTTTAGATAACCGGAAGTTATTTTTGTTGTCTAAAAGTCACTGACTATTAATTCAAGATGCCGTATTAGACTTCAAAAATTATTGAGACTGCCATAAAGAAGTTACATAATGCAGGCTATAACTCACTTGCAATAGCAAAACACTGAGGATACATAATTCCTATAACATCACTGACGGGGGAGTGAGAAACAGTCTGTCAAGGTATACAAACAACGCCAGCGGCCTCTACGAAAAAAGTGATACAAGTGAAAAGAGAACATTTCGACTTTGTTGATTTTTTGTGTAGGCAAGACAATAAATTGTCCGCGTCAGCAGTGCAGGAAAAGATCACGTATGTGTTTGGTGTCAATCTTACTAAAACAACTGTCAAGAAGATGAGGAACGAGAAATGTCTTTGAAAAAAGACAATCGACGTTGACATTACTAATGAGATATCATTTTACCTTAAACATAATACAAGAGGGCCAAGATGATCGGTTACGTGACTTCTCGGACCCCAAATTTTTCTGTCCCCACCTAGACAAGGCGACTTCTCGGACCCCAGAATTTTTGAGACTCATATGAACACTTCTCATATCCCAAAATTAATGTGTGATTAATTCAATAATTATTAATATTAGTACCGTGAATAAACCGATCATACCGCCACATGTTTTCACCCGTGATACACGAATAACCTAAATAATTTAAGTTAAAATCATTATTATATAAATTTGTCAGCCAAATTTAACAAATTAACAATGTACGAAAATAATAGCGGGAATGAATGAAAATTATTCTGTATCAGATGCGTATAGTTATACTTCAGTAATATACCCTACCTTCATCTTGGAAGTTATCTATGCATAATACATACACATTTCGAAGTCAATTAATCATTTATACTGTGTATCCTTATGAAAGCAATCTTCAGGGAACATTCAGCGCATTTGAAATAATGATGACTTCCATTTTTGATAACTCAAACATTAAATTTCATTACACTATGGCGATTTAAAATTATATTCGGTAGGAATATGATGTATCAATGGTTTCTGTGTATAATTGGTATTGCAAATAATGTATTAAATCTACGAAAATGAAGCAAAAGTAACATGAATAACATTTCGACGTATTTCTTTATTTATTTCACCACATTTTATATTCTTGACTTACAATGAGAAAATATGTTCATAATTATGTTCAATTCTAGAGTGTAAGTCGAAGAAATGAGTATAACTTTATTTTTACCGCTTATGTAAACAATCATGTACATTTTAATCCCCAAAAGTATGCAACAGTTGTTGGTATACATTAAACCATTGTTGTATGTTTGCATTCCCTAAAAATAGAAAATTTGCTAAATTCTATTGGCATTCAATTTTCCCGCTGCATAATTATCGCAAGCAATCTAGGTCAAAAGTGATCTTTGACAATAGCATTTGTTTGTAAGACAGTTGACCAGTTTCACATTAAAGCACAGTGTCGGAGAAGTCAAAAATAAAAGAGAAATCACATTTGCTAACGGCAATTTATTTGTCAGACGGGAAGTCGTCAGTGGACAATGCAGCAGTATTGCGTGTAATAACATTCATAGTTATTTAACATTGATAGTTTTTATACCAAATGACGTTATTATTGAACATAGTGTATATATTACAACAGCTAAGACATTAATCTGAAACATATATTCATGATATAATTATATTGAAATGCATTATTATATTTAAACAACATCTTCACTCATATTCACAGGTCTGGTGGTGTGTGTAACCATCTGATTGCCCTCCTCTACACAGCAAACCATTGTGTGACCGCTCAGCAAAAAATATCAGAAATACCAGCAGACATGTCTTGTGCGGAGGTTGGGCAAGAGTAGCATAATCCCGGTGGAGGGGGGGGGGGCAAAATCGAACCTCAGCCAGTGATGAAGTTTCTTTCAGGAGGATACAAACGACAGACAACTTCGGAAACGGGAAGCAGTACAGAGCATTTTTACGATGCTAGAATTAAAAAAAAAACATAGAAAATCCTCGTCGACGAAGATACTAAAGCAGTCACTGATGTCCTTGGTGAAGAAATCCAAATTAATTATTTTTCGAAGGGGCAGATATCAGCTGTTTATTAAACCTTACTGTAATTGGTGAAATTCCTATTGGTACTTCACTGAGCTACCAGTTGAGTGACTATCACGGCTCAAACACAGAATTTACAGCCTAACTACTTACCACCGCAGACATCATATTAGAAGAATCTTTTGTTTTTCCTGAAATCCCCATTCCACAGCCAAATTAGAATATAAGACGTTAATAACGTGGACACTTCCAGCAGTGACTTGCTTACTTCATTGACAGTTTCCGAAAGAAACGTGAAATCAATTAAACAATCAACTATTGATCAAGCACTGAAACAACTACTGCATGACATGCGCAAAACAGACAGCATCAAGGTTTTGAGACATTATGAGCCGAAAAAGTGACCAAGTGAGGCATACTTAAGAAACTAAAATATTTACTAGTGTATAATCCATTCTCATGTCACAGACAAAGAGGACACTTCTCATGACATGTATACCAAGAAAATGAACAAGGAACTCAAGCACAATGTCACGGTATTTTAAACCGGCTTATTAATCAACCAGTGCTGTGGATACCTAGGTGCATCCCAAGATGGAAAAGTTATGATTATTACGGGGTATCCTGACACATGCCCTCCCGGACATATGTCCTCCCGATTATTTTTAGTCGGGCGGACATATGCCACCCCGGACACATGCCCTTCTGTTAATATGACACCCGGACACTGGCCCTCCTGCTATGTTTAATGTGTGATATAATTCCTTAAATACGCTTTTACAGTTTGAAAAATATTGCTCAAATGAACACATTTAACCATTAAGAAGTAGTGACATGAAAATTACGGACCTCACAAAACATTACGAAATTATAACGTATCCCTAAATGTATCGAAATCTGACTCCAACAGAAGCAGCAAATAATTACAACTTCTGCGTATAAATCATAGACGGACAGTTACATTAAAAAGTAATAATTATTATTACCAGATAACTGGTCAACGGGCACTAGCTGAGGCTAATTGATGTGCCTTTGTGGTATTTACAAACAGGACTATTTGTGGAACGAATTTATTTTAAAAAGTTGTTATTGCAAAACATCTTTGAAATATTTGGTACAATTTTACATAAATGTTGCAGTATATGTAGAAAGGTACTGACAACAATAATCAGGTCCTTCCGATGCAGCAGTAATAATTTTGGATGTTGAATGTTGGAAAGAAGGCAGCACCAACAGTTTTTCATTGGAAAATGTTTGTCGAAAATATGCACATTCGTCTTTTAACGTGTATGTAGTGTGTCGCAATGATATGTGTAAGTTGAACATAAGCTGCAGAAAAAAGCTTTTGTTTTCCAAAAACTGGCGAATATTCCGGCGAAGTCCAAATGTAGACTGTATTGTTACCTTCCATTGTTTTAAAGCACTTGTAAATTGATGCATTCATACACCATCTTCATAACCAGACCCCTTACAATGCAGCGCACATCAATTAAACACCATAACTACCTTCTTATCATAAAAACTACATACTGGACTTGTGTATTTCAACTGTAAATACACCAACTGTTAGAGTTTCTTGGGCAGCGTGTTTACCTAGATAAGATCACGTGACTTTCTTTGCTGATATGGTCTATAGCAAGAAAGCAGGTTGCGATAGACATGCTGAGCCTGAGGAAGGAAGAAGACTTCATGGATATAGTTTTCACCAGTATGTTTCATATCAACCATGTTTTGGTTATATTTTGTGAGCATGTATTTATGTTGCATTTTTCTGACTAAACGGTACACATGATATAAAGAAACACTTCCAACAATCAACAGTTTTTACTGTTGGGCAAGTTATTTAGCAATGGTGTCCATCTAAGTTCTAATGCCACGGAGAGCAGTTTAAATCACTTTCAGGCTCTCAAGGCTTTTCACATCAGATGATCATGTTTTAAAATCAGACTCCGTTTACACCTCAAAATGAGCTTTCGACACAAAGATTTGTAAAGTAAACACCGCATGCTGAAAACGTAATGTCATAACATTATGCATATAACTAATTGTTTCAGTAGTAATCCCTTTATTTATTAACCAAACAATGTATGGGGAAACTCAATTATATAAAATAGTTTGTTTACTTATCTTAACTGACGTGTAGATGTAGGTATTCATATACACCAAATATGTGCTTTTCAGTATCCACCTGCTATCTAATAGTTGAATTGGCCAGTTATATGTAGACCTAGTGGCCAGTGGAAATTGATATAGCATATATTCCAGTAAGTTTGTGGCCCATTACAAGTTTGTGGATGATACTCTTACGTCATTACCGATACGATGACGCATGTATACATTTTAAGTTTAGTGATAAATAACAACATGATTTTAGTTTTTAATGATGCACTGTTTTCAACTTTGTCATGTTTATAAGTATTTGGTAGTGTTTATTTAGTTTGTATTATGTTTCAATTCACATAATCTGAGTACAGATTTTGAGCAGCATAAAAAGGGGGTGTAGTACAAAAGCCCCTAGGTCTCAAAATGCACACATGGACATAAGCCCCTTGGTATATTTGACAGAGTGGACAAAAGCCCCATGGTAGATTTTTTAACAGAGTGGATAAAAGCCCCTAGATGATTATGACTTATTGGACAAAAGCCCCTTTCTGATATTATATAATGTGTATGCATTTCAATAGAAAATTCCATTCCATCAAATTGAACAAAATATTAATTGCAATTAACTGTTGACAAACAGACGAAAAACCTTGCAAAACGTGATAATTAACATTAAATTCATGAAGGGGCTTTTGTCCACTTCGTCCTATTTACCAAGGGGCTCTTGTCCACCCTGTTAAATCTACCAAGGAGCTTATGTCCACTCTGTCAAATATATCAAGCGGCTTTATGTCCACGTGTGCATTCTAGACCAAGGGGCTTTTGGCCAAGGGGCTTTTGTCCGGATACAAAATGGTACCTAAAAAAGGAAGTTCATTACTTGATATGTAAACATATAATCAATTACATGGTCTTGCCATGCTACGTTCATCTAAACTTACCCAAAAACTTGAAGAAATTTGATCAATTTAAAGGCGCTGTTCTGTCACATTTATTTTGTCAATAAGATAACATATTTTTCATAACGTGTTCACTGTTTTGTAACATGAAATAGTAAGACAACAAGCCATTTTATTTAAATGTGTTGATTACATTCCATTAGTTGCATATTGTGTGTGTGCCTGGACTCGAATGCATAACATCTACAAACTTATAGGCGTTAAGGTTATAGTTTTTACCTAAACATGGCAGTATGTACAAGTTAACCATGTTCCTACTACATGTATCAGTATGTCACTGTTATTTAAAGTAAATTTAGTGATCAAAATCTCTGATTTGACTGTTACCACCTCGTCATGATTGGTCCTAAAGAAACCTATTACTATTATAGTTTGTTACATGTTTCATGACATTTTGTATAACGGGTTAATCCTATGTACGGTAGTATGAGCTTCATTATTATATCACTGTTTACTAGAGTATCTTTAGATATTAAAACAAAAGTGTTACTGTTTGATTCGACTGTTTCATCTATTTTTTGTATGGTAGTGAGGGTATTTGGGGCATATTTGACTTCAAGGGAGTGGACACAATCCATATCAAATTGTGTAAGTATATTCTGGGCGTGCGTACTCAAACATCCACAGTTGCCGTCTTTGGCGAATTAGGTAGATTCCCACTTTCGGTCATTTGCAGGGAAAGAGCCTTAACATATTGGTGTAAAATTATGAAAACTCCGGAATCACTTCCAGGCAAAATATTTATAGAACATATTTTAGATAACAGTTTTAATGCATTGAATTTCAAAAGTAGCTGGGAAAAGGCGGTTAATAATGCATTAGATAAGCTTGGATATGGCTAATTATGGCATATGTTTCATATTAACTGTTGCTATATACCCATGTTAAAGCAAAGGTTTCGTGACCAATATGTACAGATATGGTCGGAAACTGTGAATTCTCAAAACAAATTAGAGTATTATAAAACAATTTAAACTGTTTTTAGGTATGAAACATATTTAGATGCTATTGACCATGATAAGTATAGAGTTGCATTGACTAGGTTACGATAATGTTCATATTCTCTTTGAGATTGAAACAAGAAGATACAATGTGGATAGAATTAATAGACTATGTAAACTATGCAATTACAATGTTGTTGAGTCAGAATTCCACTTTCTACTCTGCTGTCCCCTGTATCATGACTTAAGGCAAAAATATAAAATTTCAAATGCTTTTAGTACTATTAATAAATTTGTTTATATCATGTAATCTGAAAAAATTAGTTTATTAAGACGACTTTCAAAATTGGCGTACTTTGCGATGTTACGACGTTCCTAAACCCTAGATAGTGTTGCTTCTTAACCTACTTATGAAATGAGTTAATGAATTGCCTTTATAGATATATCTGTTTTTGTTCAATATTTTTATAAAGCCTGCTGTGTATAATTGGAATTATGTATTTTGAACTCGTAATGTTGCTAATGGCCATCTTTCATTATGTGTTTTGTAAATGGCCAAAGGCATTGCTCATGCCGATTTGCCAAATAAACCAGTAAACCAGTATTATTATTACACACATTTACAGGGACGGTTCCACAGTTTTGGGTTGGAAAAACATTTCTCTAAAACAAGAAATTGCAAAATATATCAATATCACAACTTGTGTCTATGCTGTTTTGGTTACACAACATACTTATTTCAATGTTTATTATGCTTTTTGAAGTAAACTGTTACTAGGGTATGTCTACACGGTAGCAAATTACATCAAATGTTTAACCTTGCACAAGCTATGAGCATGTCAAACATTCAAATATAAACAATAATTGAACAGGAACAGGTAAGTTTTAGAAAAATATATTTTACAGGCCAAAACTGTAAACTATCCCTTTAAGTACTGTCCTGAATTTATATTCTATCTGGCTTATTAGAAATATGGTTTTGTCAGTGTATACCAAACTAAATTATGTTCATATATAATAGATCTACATCCTAAAATAGTGTACTCATTGATTGAGCTTACCAGTTTGTTGTTAAGTAGTATGATAATCATACTTGTGTCAAAATCAATTTGTCCATGAGTATATCATACACATCCAACTGTTTGATGTCTTAAGATCTCGGTTTGAACAGCCGCTTCTCAGTAGTGGGGTGTTTTTTATATTATATTAAAAATAAACAATGCTGAATTTTAAATTTTAAGAAATACAATAAATGAATTATAGAGCAATTGGTCTCTATATATTTAAATTTTCCAAAACAATTATTATCAGACCCATGTTTACAATGCATGCTGTACAGAAAGGGGCTTTCATCATCTGCAAAGTTTGAATGAAGAGCCTTAATTTAATTTATATCATCACACTTATTTAAAATGTTGCTGGCTAATTTTTCTATTGACAAAGAACAACACTATCGTTGTTAAAACACCCAATAAGCAACGCGAAAAGTAGTACTGTTTCTGTAATGTAGTTCTCATTACAATTACAAAAATATGGTCAAATCATGTTATCATCGAAATAATTTTTGCATAATCCTTGTCAGCCAATACACAACCATTTGGCGTTTCTGATGCATTGCAGCCGTGGCAATTAAACAATTCCTACTCATCAGAAATAGTTGTTTATTGGCCGATAAACAATTATCAATCAACAATTATTTCTTAATTATATTATGGTTATGTTTGAAAGTGTTACCAAAAAGCATGAAATATACATCTTGTTAATCAAACGATTTCAGGTCCATATGTGGGGGGGGGGGGGGAATTAGCTATCAGGGTCCAACAAGCTGCTGCGTGTTCACTGGCATCATGGACTCCCTATCATACCAGAAGATATTGAATGACAGTCTATTACCATTCACAACTAGAAGATATCCAAATGGATTTCGTCTGTATCAGGTAAGAAATGATGATATTAACTTTAAAAAAATACATAATTATGGCGAATGTACAATAAAATAATATGTCCGCTCTTTAACCAAATATATCAGCACTATGGGTTTGTCTGAACGGGCTGTAATGTAAGTGATTCTTCCACCGTTTTAGGAATGACCCTCCAGATTGGGAATTATTGGTTACATTTATTTAATCTTTATAATTGGAAAATACAGTTAAGCAGTAAAAATTAATTAATTTAACTAATTTCATTAATGAATTACTAAAACTAGCGTTAAATTGTGTGTGCTTTGTATTTTGATCCCACGAAGGATATTAGATAGTTGTCGCACCGTCTGTATGTCTTTAACTCTATAGGTGGGTGGATTTTGGGTACTTGTAGGTGGTTTGGTGGGTGTGTCTGTCCGTCTGGATTTCCTTAATCGATATGTAAACCTTCTTTGGCTTGAAAGTCAAAGGTCAAGGATTTTTGTTTCTGCTCTATAACTTATTAACGCTTAGAAGCAGGTAAATATTCCTTCAGCTTATTATTCCCAATTACCAGACAAATGTTGTATTTATCACACATGGTCATCTGTCAAAGGTCAGGTTACAATTCAAGGCCAAAGGTGAATGATTTTCGTTTCTGGAAGATTAAATTTTTAAATGCCTGTATCGTTTCTGTGTACATCACAAATGCTTATCCATCAAAGTCAATGTCTCAATTCAAGTTCAAACGTCAAATATTTGTCCGAAGCATTTTTTGGCTGGCATCGAGTGTTTTCTAATGACGTAGGAATAGAAATGATCACTGTCATTCATGGCATTCACATGATCAAGACCTTTAGAGGTAAAGGTCAAACGAGACGAGATCACACTAAAAATGACACGAGATCAAGATATTTGTCCAGTGAATATATTGTATACATTTTCTGACATTGCCTACCTCTGACAAGATGTGTTTTGGTGGCATATGTTTTATCCAGTGACAAGCCTTGTTTACTTTTTGGTAAATATCCACTGTCTTTCAAATCATGCAGTTTTTCCCCCAAATTGATCTTATCCCAGGATTTTCATTCCCCTGCTATGAATTTTTTCCTCCAAAAGCTAAAAATAGTTTTCCCCAACAATGAGGGCAAAGGTGAAAAAGGTCCCTGGCCAAGGCCCAAAACTGACCTGCAATTGAGCAGAATTATTCCACTTTGTTTACTTCAAATTATTCAGGATTGCAAGTAGGCGTGCAATTACATAAATCTGTTACTACTACAGATATTAAATTGAAACCTTACACATGTCTTTGGTTTCTTTATGTAAGGTCATGACAGAAAAATGTATGTTGTCAAAGATGTATGCATCTGTCCAAAGACAGCTCTTGTGATTTTTTTTCATTCTAATTGGGAAAAATAAACGTTATTACTATTTGACATTTGTATTGGGCTGTTTTATTTGACCATGTTAAATACCGAAAACAATAACTGAGTATACTATTGGCATTGGTAGACCCTACAGTCCTGACTATGTTTGCTCTACCTTAATATAAAAAAAACATATTGTTTCATAATAAAATTGTTAGAAAATGTTATTAATGTGTCATCTTTTATCGTTTAAGTCTTGCGTCTGTGTCAGGTGACTATAATTGTAATGACTTGAGCGGATTATCTCACAGTAATGAAAGCTGCGTATTATTTGTTGTTGCAGGACAATGAAACATAAAAGTAAATCAACACCCCAGTGGCTAGAAGACTATGGAGTTTCAACACTGCCAACACCACCCTCAAGTCCTGACCTCGACCCGATTGAGAATGTTTGGGCTGCCTCGAAAGATCACTTGAAAAGAACGGTCAAATCAAAAGCCAAGGTTGAATAGGTCAAGGGCATAAAAAACTGGTGGCAAAAAATGACAGCAGTTGATCGTGCAAAAGATATTGACCATATTCACATGTTGCGTTAAACGATGGCGGACCAACAAATCTTTAACACAATTTCAATATTAAACCATGACAACTATGTTTGGTTTCAGTGCTTTCAGTTGCACACTCACTTGATAGCTAGTAAATAGTTTTTCTCTCCATTTTCAGAATATTTGTATTTAGCGTCATTGGAAAGGAGACAAGCTAAACATATATTTTAATAATTGGTTACGATTATGCCCCATTCTACTTATTTTAAGCGTTTACATCTATCTCTCATCCCTTACAGTCATCCTATGTCCAACTTGTCAGACGCAGGTAATTTTGTCTGTCGGACAAGTAAATTTTTTCCTGTCTACATGTCCATGGACGAGTACAATTTCAGGGTGTAAAAATGATGTAAAAGATTGAAGTTATTTATCAGATTATGATATACCTATACATTTAAATACAAAATTGTGTTTTATTTTTTATCTAATGAAAACATACATCGGGAATGCCTGGAATAAAGGCTATATTTGTATTTGGACAACTGACTGTTGCTTGTGGACAAGTAGATTTTTTCAATGAACTTGTCCATGGACAAGTAAACTATTTTGGTATTTCCTCACCCCTGGGCCTTACATGTTAGAATTAATGCCGTTTTAAAATAATAATATGAAATTATATTGACATAGGCATTGTACCCCATGCTTGATCATACTGTAATTTTGTATATGTAGTTTATATTAGATGTTAGAGGACACTATCCAATTATATTGTATTGTCAGTATGCCTAACGAAGACCTTCTTACAGTAAAATTCTACGAACACAAAACACAATGTACAATTTCTCGATTCGCATAATTTAAAGCAGACTCTGTGTCGATAAAACAGTTAAACGACATCGTTTTTACAAATGTATATGGTTCTATGTTCATGTAACATTTCAAATTTGTATTTGAGATTTTATATTTGTATTGGAGTTTTCCATGACATTTATTTTGTGTTCAAAACCTGAAAAACCTAAAAAGGTTATGTGTTATATCTGCAGGATCTTACCTGACATTACCATTTTGGAGTGACACTGTCTGAATATAATCAAATATAATATATTATACATGTAAATATGAACAGGTCCTTTAAGTATGAATGTATGCAACAATATAAACACAAACAAACTTGTAATTTTTACATTTGAATTTATATTTTAATATCAAAACAAAGCAGAAGGATAATACAATGTCACATTATGTGAACAAAATGTTTTTTAAGTAATAAAATAAATTTATGTTATTGACTGTAAATATCATAACAAGCATGATATTTTGCACATACAGAATGCCTGAATAATTGAAAAATAATAACTACTGAACATATAAAGCTGTTAAAATGATCGTGATGAAAATGGCAAAACAAAAACTAATCATTTGTTAAACGTTTATACCCCATAAAAAGCTATGTGTTCCCTATAAAGCAAACAAAACAGGCCTTTTCTGACCTTTTGGGGAAAAAGTACCTTGGTTAAATTGGGTAATTCTCGACGTAAAGTGTTCGAAATTGGGAATTATTCGCGTATAATGAAGAAATTTACAGTTTTAAATCAATAAATAACACTTTAACAGCACTAATAATTTGATAAATACCTAAGCAAGCTATGCAACCAAGAGTTTGTAATAATACGCATGTCTTATTTCCTATAAGTATGTGTATATTTCTAAAAAAGCATCACCAAATCTGACCAACTTCACCAAAATAAAATTGTGGGATCTACAGTCTACATGATTTTGTCTTAATGATGTGTGAATAAACATCGTGTAGTACCTACACTACGTAGGTCGCGAAAATATGTGATAACTTGAAAAGCAACCTTTACCTCCTTATATTTAAATCCTTTCTTTAACTAACACATCCACTTGTGTAAATAACAAAATATTTGCCCATAATTCATATTGAATTTCATCATGATAGAAGACAAACAAATAGTTTTTCTTTGTGTTACCCATCTAATTACACAGCTATTAGAGTGTTCTCCCCTTGTAAACAATGTCAACGAAAAAATTAGGGGATATCCAAATGTAAACCCAGTGTGAAGAAATCGGCTGTAAAGTATTGAAAAATTGTATTTTCACTTTCATTTTTGAAAAAAAAACTAACAGATTTTTTACAAATAGGAATTTTTGGGGTCAGAATTGGGAAAAAAATATGCATACACTTACACCCCGCTTTGCGACCACCTCGATTTTACGACCACCCCGCTAAATCGGACACTTATGAAAAGGCCCGATTGTTTTATATGTATATTTCAATGGTCGCAAACCCCGATTATACAGGCTACCCGCTACTCCGTATTACGACCACTAATCTCAGACCGAAAGTACCAAATAATGCTCAAAATAACCCCGTTCTTGCGTCCAGTGTTATTTGGTCGCTGAGACTTAACATCATCCATTAACAACATATGCCGTGGAGATAACATAATGCTTTGCTGTATAAATGGAACGTGTGAAAAACAATGTTACAACTGTTTTGAAAAGGGATTAGCACATCGACTGCGTCTCATATTACGGTAATTGACACTATCTGGCAGTTATTAGGTAACGCTGATGAATGCTGAACCTTAAATGGGCTTAGTTAATAAAGTTTTAATTAATTTCTGTTATGTTTATTTTTTATATAAAATATAAATTAAGCAAATATATGAGCAACTCGCTTTTATATATTCAGCCACACCTCGTTCAGGTGTTTCACCGCCCGTGAGTTTCGAAGAATCAAAGTAATAGTGATAAATAAATTAATCTTTAGGCCCAATAATTAGGTTATCATTTTACCAAAATGTCTGTCAATCCGGTTTAAACCAGGTGTGCTTACTTTTATTATGGCTTTTCTGTTCAAAGTTTTAGGTATAGGATATTGGCCGAGTAGGAGGTCTTTCTGCGTAGGAAAGACCTGTCCACGGGCAGCATGTGAAAACCGAGAGCGCGGAGCGTGGACAGGTCTTTCCTACGCAGAAAGGCCGACTACGAGGTCAATATCCGACTTACATACCGGAAGGCGACACAAATGCCGCATAGTTGAATCACATAAAGAAGGTGTCTATCAGATAGTTCTTTCTACCATGTAAGCAGGTACTTTTTCTCAGTTTATCTCCTTAATATTGGTTTGAAAGTTATAACGTAACACGCACAGAAACAAATGTTCTTAGACTGTAAAATATAATTCACATTGTAATGGCAGAATTTGTTTTCGGGTCATAGAATCGTATATTTTTTGTATTATCATTGTTTATCTGTAAATAAAGAACAATTTGTCGTGCTGATGCTAAAGCACTTGCGGTAAATTCCTTCGCATCGGACCTGTTAATCGTTGTTTATTAGCCGAAAGCAACTCGCAATCGAACTTAATGTCATATTTAATCCTTTAATGATATAAAAAAAAACACAGTTGTCCATAAACAAAATGACATTTCTTTATAAATTAAACAATTAACGCTGAAACTGATTGGTATTTATTTTGATTTTTTATATTCGATTTAGAATGTATATACAACATGAATATAAATAGTTGGTACATTTTTAAACAAAAAATTAGTTAAAAAGGTATCACTAAATAAGAAGCTGAATGGCTTTAATGCGTGGTATAGTTTAGCGTATGTTTTTTTTCTAGGATACAATAATAAAATGATATACGTTGTATTAATCTTTTTATAGAAAATCATATATTGTGTCGTACAATTAAAAACAGACAATCTGTTACAAGTCGTTATATTCATAACGAAATTGTTTTTTGCCTTGACATATAATATATATTTTGTATTTTGTACATGCAGTTGAAATAACATATATATGCAGAAAGTCCAAAAAATGAACGTGTATATGCACATGTATGTATTTTATAACTATATCATGAATGTACACATGCTTCTCGTGGACAAGTCTTTCTGTGAACAATACAATCCTCATGCACGGGTCTATCTTTTTGCACGTGGACGGGTCTGATATATAATTTGGAAAGACCCGACCAAGTGCAAACAGATAAACCCGCGCACGAGGATTGTATTATTCTCACAGTCGTTCCGAAAAATATTGACCCGATTGAAACAAAGAAGTAGGTATGTAAATAACATTAATAACCTTACCTGTTAATACTTGTGCACATGATTTACAAGACAGAGTGAGTATCTTCTCACAGATCTTCAAATGCTATGCGATGAATGAATGGAGAATACCAGTGAACGATAACCCGATTATTTTACTCTGGGTCGAGTAATAAGACAACATTTGAATGAATGATTGGGGTTGTTTACCCTCGGGACTTCGGTTGAAAACCAATTCCCGAGCACACTGCTTAACATAAATACTTTGCATAAATATAATAAACTATACAATTCCCTTAATATGGCGGGAAAGTAACATATGTGAAACTTTGCAGTGTGGGTGCGGTGCTAATAATAAAAATATATGCTTTTAAAATAGCAAAATTTGTAAAACTGTTCAATAATTTTTATAAAGCACAATATCCTATTGTATAAAACTGTATTGTGTTATAATACTTTATACAAACAACTACTCTGCATATTAATCTTTAGAGAGCATAATTATACCATAATATATAGTAATAATATTGAGAATTTCTTACATTTAACTTAATATCACACTGTTCTTATATAAAGAAATCAAATAAAAAGGTATACACAGTTTAAAGGGGAGTAATTCTGTAATTACCTTTTATTAGTCGACACACACACACACACACACACACGCACACAACACACACACACACACACACACACACACACACACACACACACACACACACACACACACACACAATGTCTTTATTTCTGTCGCGTTACATGAAAATAACAGATATAATATATGCAACACAATAGCTGTTGGTCGTGAGACTGTACAAAATAGCAAATACACAAATATGTGTTAGTAGAGCAAATATGCATTTTCAACAGGTTAACAGATTTACTTAATTATAAAGGTATACAGAAATAAATTGGTAACTAAATCAAGTTTAATTCGATTATAGTTCTTGCCGGGGACAGTGGTGGAATATACAATTGTGATTATAGTAATTTAAGCACATACTGTTACTTAAAAACGTTTGTTTTAGACAAAAATAGATTTTCTTGTCTAGTTAGAAGAGAGAACAGTATAAGCTGCTTTAACATTGTCATAATTTAGTTTAACAATGAAATCAATATTTTAGAAACACGTTGTGTAAATCACTATTTCATATTTGCGGTTATTGGCTGACATAGTTGCAATTATGTTAGTTTAGTTGTATTTATCTTAATGTTAATTAGATAAAAACATTAGCAAACATAAACAAGATATATTCTACAATTCTGCATAATGACACCCGGTGTAAAAAGAATAGTACATTGTTTAAGGTAGTTAATGGGTTTCAGATGAACATATGATTTGAACGAATTCTAAAATGTGCATGATAGAAAACAACCGCGATTTTACAAACTCTCAAATTAAAAGTTTGTTCAGAACGTGTACAGAAACACAGACAGAAAAATATGAGTAGGGGTAACTTATACATGCGGTCAAGTAGTCGCCGTCACTTAATGACCACCAGTTGACCTGACCTACATGCCGAAATCGAGAGCGCGTGTAGACCAGCATCGGGAGTGTTTACGTTATGAATGGAACACCTGCAGCTACACGTGTTCAGTCGAATGTGGATTAATGATTAGGATTTATTGGCTGTTAATAGGTAACTATGTTTTTGCTTATTAATGGTAAATGGTATTAATGTTGGTTGGTAAATGCGTCCAGAATTTTGCGAATAAACAAACTATTGCGTTTAGCGGTGAATGTGTTTTCGAATTTCATCAGTTCGATGTATTTGAGAATATTTGGTCTGGTGAAATCATATTTCGGAATGAATTTACGCCTTGGTTCTGTTAATTGTTTACAAACAAGGATGTAGTGGAATTCGTCACCCAATTCTCTTAATCCTGACTGGAGACAAAACGGGCAATATTTTAGATTGTGTGGGATGTTGGACCATCTTTGGACTTCTATTGGCAATTTATGGTTGCAAGTCCGGAATTTTATTATATTTAAAGCAAGGCTACTTGGTAGTGATGTGATATATTTTTCGAGTTTAATAGTGTTCTTGAATAAGAGATAGTGTTTACCTTTGTTGGATGTGTTCAGTTTTGCCTCCCATTCTTGGAGATATTGGTTCATTAAGGTTTGTTTGATAGCAATGTGTGTATTGTTGATGTTTATTTGGTTCTGGGAATCGAAACTACATGTATATCCTGTTTCGTTAAATATGCGTTTAATGCAGTCTAACCATTTGAAAGGGTGTGGACTATTTAACATATATTGGTATAGAATTTATGTATATTTTGAATGGTCGCCACTGACAATTTTAGACCAATATTTGATCATGTTAGTTTTAATTAGGGGATATCTGCCTAGCCCAGCGTAAAGAAATGAGTGGGGTGTTGATTTCCGTGAATGTGTCATTTTTTTTAAAAAGGAGATGTGTACTTGCTCTATACTCGGCATCGGTATTCTCGCGGTATTTCTATTTTCGCGGTAATTGTTTATCTTCGGATTTTCGTGCTTAATTGTCAACATCTAACATATTTTTGGTTTTCTTTAAGAAAATAATAAGATATAAATTAATGCATTCGAATTTAAACAAGTAATATGATTTGAAACCATAAATATAAATAACTTTCGTATCAGTGTGCAGCTATTGGTAGACATTAGGGGGTCAATGTCTACACTTTCGTCTGCTTGAGTAAATATAAATGAAGACTCAAATTATTGTTTTGTTATATTTGTTTAAGGTTACAATCCAACTATTTAAAGTGTATTTGTGTTTGTTTATACACTAACAGCAAACTTATTTCAAAACAAAAGTATTACCGCGAGCTACCGATGACGTAATTTTTCAAGATGGCTGCATGGTGCATTAAAAAACAGAATAATATAAGGACGAATACTTTACTATTAAACACAATTTCCAGTTGTTATTTTCGTGAAAATATTCAATTTATAGCATGTTATTAAAAGAAAATGTTTTGTCACTTGTTTTTTGCTCCTAATATTTATTTAAAGGGTAAGTACCGCGAGAATACAGATGAACAGTATAGAATGTTTGTGTTTTCGTAGCCAGGAGGAATAGGTTAGAATTGGTAAGATTGTACTGTCAAATAGGGATAGTTGCAAGTCTAGAGGAAGATCGAGGTTATTAATGCGTTTATAAAGTAGATGCAATGTTTTGTTAGCTTGTTCTTCAATGTGGGTTCTCGATTTTAAGAAGCTTCCATTCTGGCTAAAATATGTACCAAGATATTTATAGCACTCTACTATTTCTAATTCTTTGCCGTCGAGCTTAAATGAATATTTTCGCCAAGACCTTTCTTGGTGCCGAATATTAATTATCTTAGTTTACTGTTAATTTCCATTGTTTACAATATGTATTGAAATCATTTAGACACTTTTGGAAGTTTTGTGGAGAATCTGCTAGTAAAATTGTGTCGTCTGCAAAAAGTAGGGCAATTAGGGCAAGTAGACGTAGTGTTTCACCATCTTGATACTGAATTTGAAGTCCTTGGTTGTGGCTGTTTTGTAGGTATTCTAAAAGGTCATTGAGGCAATAGGAAAATAAAAGAGGGGAGAGGTTATCTCCGTGTCGGACAAGCTAATTGCAAGCGAAGAATGCGGAATATGCATTATTGGATTGGACGCACGACTTGATGTTATCGTACATGTTTTTGACAATGCGTATGAACTTTCCATGTACATTATTATTAATTAGTTTATGGAATAATTACGCTCTAGGGATAAGATCAAAACATTTTGTAAAATCAACATAACCGACGAATAATTTACGCTTTAGATGTTTAAAATGGTTAGTAAGAAAATTCAAACAGAATATTATCGGTGGTTGAAAAGTTTTACGGAAACCAGCTTGGTTTTGTTATATTATTGAATTGTGTTCGCTATATTTGGTTAATCTCTCATTTATAATAGGATTCAATAATTTACCTAGACAAGATAAAATTGTAATTGGTCTGTAGTTTTCAGGAAGATCACGTGGGCCTTTGCCTTTATATATGGGAAAAATGTATCCTTTGGACCAGGAATCTGGTATGATCCCACTGTCGAATATCGTATTAAATAATTTAGAGGCTTTAATATATTGGTTGTAAATATTATTGGATTGGCTACATGTTTTGCCGTTTTTGCACTTGTTAATCATTTTTTCAATTTCTTCAGCTGTGATGGGAAAATTGAGGATAGGTTCAATATTATTGTCGATAGTGTTAGGTATTATGCCAATTAGTGAATTGTCGTCTAATGAGTTTAGATCTTCTGCTGTATTTATTTCTTTGAAATATGCATAAAATTGTTATATGCTTGGTTTTATTTCATAATATGGAATTGTTAGTGATTTGAGGTAGTTTCAATACTGTTCGGTTCTTTGTTACGCATCGCTCGTAATTGGGTTTGAGTGCGGTGTTTATATTGTTTGTTGTGGAAACGCACGATCCGTTTGTATTCCTTGCTTGCGCGGTTCAGTGCGTTTTTATTGGCCGCGGTTTTGTTTTGATAGTAAATTTTACGCATTCTTTCGTATGTTAATCTTTTATTATGACATTGAGGCTCGTACCACGGTTTAAATGTTATTGAACTGTTTGTGTGTTGTTGGGCTTTGACTACTCTCGATGGTTTTTGTGTAAATGTGTGCGCGGCTGTTGCTTGGAATAACTGTGCTATTTGTGCAAGGATCGCATTGATATTGTTGTTCATGCTGGCATTTTCATTATGATGATTATTATTATTATTATTTGTGTTGTTAATGATAACGTTTTCGTTGGTGCTTATATTATTTCTGTTGGTGGTGGTAGATGAAATGTTGTTTAGTAGTGAATACATTTCCGTGAAGTCCTGGTTTTCTAGGTTTTGGACAAATTCTGATTGTTTATCAGATTTCCATAGCCGGCGAGGTGTTACCTCCCTTATACTTTTACAGAACTACACTGTATAACAACCAAGCAAACAAGTATTTAATCAGATTGTCTCCCTTTACTTGCAAAATTGATATTATGGGCGACATAACAGTAAAAATGTATATTGTGGAAATGTGTAATAGACTAATCTATTCATTATTAAGATATTTATGTTTGACAATAGGACTAAATAAGTAAATTTTTCTTTGCAAACAGAGAAAAAATTTGGAAAAAACAGATTAACCTATATTAACACAAGAAAGTGAAGATTGGAGAAAATATCCCAGCTAGAATAAGAGTTAAATGGTGGGAACACATAATTTTATGTGTATCATCATTTTTCTAAACCCGTTATGCAGCAAATGCTGCAACAGTGTTGTTGGAGTCTTTCTTACTTAGAGATCTGGGTCAAACTCAGGTAAACTTACCATATACAATATGTAATATTAAATTTAAAACCAATGTGCAAATGCACATGTTAAGATATTTACAATAATGACTGTAAACTATGTTAATTATTTCCAAATCTCTAAGTGGTTCAGCATTGTTTTACAATATCTGTATAATTTGCACGTCTTTACATATGGATATAGAGAAAATAGGTTAAAATATGCTTTCTAAGCTTTATTTATTATAAAGTTCAAATAGTAGTACATGAATATACGGTGTAAAATGAAATACTCAATTAATAGGAAGTAAAATAATATAAGATTGCTAAAGTACCTTGCATCTGCAAGTATATGTTGGTTGGTATGTAATATTTTCTTTATAATGGGTATGTATATTTTAATGATGGATGTTACAATTGCATGACTTACTTTTAACTAATGCTGAACTCTTGTAGACAGGGAATATAACTCCAACCTGAGACTCTGTCCTTTCATATTTATGCAAGATTGTTGGGCTATTTGGTGGAATGTAGCCTACCCCAGTGTGACAATTTAAGAAAATGAACAAACATAACAGGATGGGGCTCCAATATACAGTAAAATTTAGGATAAAACATTAGATCATCTCACTCTGGGTTTTATAGGAACTACCGGGTACTTTTCACTTTGTTTAGTTTTTGAAAGTATGTGAATAAACTTATTGGCAGTGTTGTCATAATTAAGCGTCAACGACACAAGTATGGCACAAGTATGGCACTATTTTCCCACAACAAAAGTAAGCGACAATTAAAGAATCGTGTATGACGTCATATTCAATGGGTCGTATTTTATTTCATTTGTTGTCATAGCAAACTGATACTTTCAATCGTGGCTCCGCAAATAGTGAAAGTATGATTAATATGACCACTCATGAAATAAAGTACGATCTTACGCTGAATCCAACAAATGTTCAACTTCTCTATGTCTTTATAGTATCTTTCATCATCCGGTTATTGCAGGAGCAATTGCCATGGCTTAGGTTATTATTTTTTGCGACTTGTGTACAGGTCTGTTTCAGAACATTGTCAATATTGTGATATTGCCTATCATCAGTGTGTCACACCCTAATACTAGATAAAAGTACAATCGACATAGATTATGACAGTTTATTGTTTTTGAGATAAACAACGAATGATCGCAGTTGGTTTATTGTTTACCTTGATATCTCTGGTAGGATGAGGTTATAATATTATAAACCAGTGTTCGTATCGGTACGGTACAACACATCCGTTTACAAATGCAATACAGTATACACCGCAAGAAGAGTTTTGCTAGAATTACTACTTAGTATATTATGAATATATATTTGCAAATACTATTGAACTCAATATTATACGCAAACCTTTGAAAATTAATTAACATTTCACTGTTTACAATTTTTTAACAACAACCATGTGAACTACTCAGAAAACCAGTGACGTCATAGGTCAGTACAGGTAACGTTATGAAAAATTTGCTATATTAAACTTTACTATAATATTGATCTCTTGGAAACTATGAATAGAAAAGGTACTTACATAATTCCTTTCTAAAATCCTTTTAAAATGCAATTCAAACACTTAAAATAAAAAACACAATCAACATAATCACAATTTCGTCCATTTACTAGTCAAAGTTCACTGCGTCCCTCCCGTGGAAGATGCAGGCGTATTCCTGGATCCGCGGTTCTGGCAAAGTCAAAGTTCACAATGTTTAAAATGAATTGGTATTTGGAAAATACCTTGAAAAGTTAACTGCACTTTGAAAAAGTGTCAACTTTTAGAAAAGAATTGACCAACAAGTTGATCAATGTAGTTCATACATCGTATTATACGACACGTTCAACACGATCATCAACATCAGTCGGTAACTGTGACGTTCTCCACTCGAATCTACGAACTGCGTGATGCCTTCTGCTGGACCGGTCCAAGCACTAGTTAGCTCTTGTAAGTCTGGTGCAGCCACCAGAATGGTACCGTAGCGCCATCACAAGACGGGCATCAAGCTGCAGATGATGGTTATTGAAACTCTTTTGAATTAATTAGACGTGTCCTTTATCAACATACCCCCCTATACAATCCACTGTCACAAACATAATGCCATATTTTTAATGGGTAATTTATTCTGCATTTTGACCGAGTTCAATACGTTTTGTTTAATACTTGATTGGCTATTGTTTGTACAATGAGGTTTCAAGATAGAAAAAAATACTGCAGAATTATATAATTTAAAAAATTAATATTTTATTCGTGTCACAAGATGCTTGAAGTTTACGTGACACTAACTTTGCTGTGCTGTCATAAAATTGTTTTGAATAAAATCATGGTTTAACATTTCAATTGATAAGACTTAACACAACTTCTTATGAAAAAAAGCAAAGTTTTCATCAACCTTATCATACAAAATCAAGATTTAAGCCATTAATGGTCTAAGCTCATATGGGGGAATTTGTTCTGTGAAGCTTTACGTGACTACTCTTTGTCTCTTGCCAGACTTTTCTGTATGAAATTGACAGTATTATATGTAATCTCTTACTGAGAACTATATATTATGACAAATAGAGTCACGAGTTATCAAAAATATTTTGGTTATTGGAAAGGTAAACTTGAAGTTTACGTGACTGAATACTTACGTGACAATTTTATGAAACGTGCGCTTACCGCGGTGTAGACAGCGACCAAATAATTTGTTCGAAATGTTCGGTTTATGCCGTGATATTTATGACGTCATTGAATGTTTTTCTAGGGTCATTTAGTTGAAATCAATGACACATGATCTATTGTGTTAGGTTACTTATTGAACTCCCCTTGTTTTTGTTTTGTCAAATATATCGTGATAACTTTATAGAAAGAATGTGTTTTAATTGCACTTATGCTAAGAAATAATTAAAGATAAGTGCTGTTATGACGCATAGTTGATTATCAAGGTCTGGTGCACATATAGATCATAGATTAAATTGTCACGTAAAATTCATAAAATGTCACGTAAAATTCAAACATAAAATGTTGAATTTATTGTTTTTGTTTGTTTTAATTTCACTAATATTATGTTTAAATAAGTTCGTTTGTCCAATAATACAAACTTATATTGACAAAGACAGGGCTAAAATAGCTGAAATCTTGAAAAAGTTAGTTGAATTTTACGTGACAAATATGAACTGAGTTATGTCATTAAAATGTCAAATAGTCTACAATTGTCCATCATCTATCACATTTATATTGGTAAATCTAGTTATTCAGAAAACAAGGATGTCATTTCAAAAGAGTTTGCGATAGTTTTACCACATGTGATGTCCGTTAAATGTAACAGTTGTGTTTATTGAATTCTACGTGACAATTGGTATGGATTTATCATTTTAATGGTTCTGTGTCAATTATAATCTTTATTTTTCTGCAAATTTTTATATTTGCAAGTTATTTTCCCCACATCTACGATAGATTAACCCATTTTCTGCTGAAGTACGTACTTGTACAATGTGTTACTTGTTGAATGAATTTTACGTGACAAAAGCACATGTTATAAAAGAAATCCAGTAAAATGGTCTTATATCCGTTAAGCTCTATTATTTCTGCTTAGGGTTTATAAAGGTTTTGTGTGCACTACTATTATATGAATCTGTATTTACGCTTGATTTTAGGTGTGAGAATATATGAAAAAGGACAATAATGCAAGAAATTACTCTTTCTTCAGCCCGATTTTCCATTTTAAGTGTCCATTGTTCGACAATGTTATCAGTTAGATATTTCAAGAAGTTAAATAATAGAAATTGCTGTGTTGATAATTTAATAACGACAAAAATGTGCGTCTCTTATGTTTGTTTTTATTATAATCTGTATCTGTCATTAGGCTGGTATCACTATCACGTAAAATACATAAGTAAAACTCACGCACTTCAGCAAAAAATAAAGCTTTCACAATATGGCCATTACTTAAAAGTCAACACAGATAACTTCGATTTTCATATAAACATAAATTTGTATGGAAATGAGAAGTCATAAATTTCAAATTTATGATATGCTTTTCGGCCCCCAAAAATGGGGATGAGTGTAAAGCGACTCGCTCCAACACTAGCAACTCGCCAAGCTGCCAAGTCTGCCACCGGGTTGTTGAACCTTCAGATCGCGGTGAAGGCGTTGTTAGGCTCTCTGACCATCAAACACGTTGGGCGCCATTTGTAGCGCGGTCTGGTTATCGAAGAATCGAGCCAGTCAGGTTCTTTACAAATTTATTGTATTTGTATATATATTATAGATGGCCTGAAATAGTACATACATCAAATTATATATATGAACAATGATTATATAACCATATGTCAGAACAAGACAAAATTACAAAAGTATTAAATAAAACCTGGAACACAGTATATTCTTCTATAAAGATATTAAATTAAGCATGCATACAGCATAAACTATGTGTTGAAATATTCCCTTTTAACTCTGATAAAGTTATGTTATGACTTTATCTTCCAAAATCCAAGAGTGTTCGGATACAAAATAACACATGAATTAGGCCACTGGGCAATCAATCAATTTGTGTTCAAAATAAAAAGCATGAAATGCATGTAAAAACAGTTCACTCATACAAATTATTTAACGCTGACCATTTTTCATACACTAATTGGACAATTGCTAAAAACCAATATTAAAGGATTACAATCAGTATAGCACAATTGAATACCCTGCTACAGAGCTACCTTGTTGTTTACCATTATTTTGTGTTTGCCACGTGTGATTTATGTCCGGGTAAGACGTTTTATAATTTTAATGTTATGTTGTGCATGTAAGTTACCAAACTAAAATGTTTCCAGCTGGATACACAAACCCAGTAGAACGCTCTACAATGTACTACTCAATAGTTTACAATATTCATATATCTAATAAATACATTGCCTCTATATCAGTTTATTGACAACATTCCACAACTCGGAAAATGCGGCTTGGATATCTGCTAGTCCTGGCTGCGGCACTTAGTTACCAGGCAGGTCAGTATACATATATAGAACTTATGTCAGTATTTCGCTTCGTCATGTGGAGCTTTTATTGTACATATCATTAACTTGTACATGTTTAAAGTTAACTTGTACATGGTTAATGAGGCATCTAAATAACACAAAAAATGTATTAAGTTCGCATACACCATATACGTCACTTATTCCTGGCCTTATTGTACGAAATATTTGTAAATTTGTTAAGTACACAGACTCCAAACAACTGGATTCATTTAAAATGTTTAAAGGGACTAGGTCATCGAAAAGGGCTTCAAAGGGGCAATTTCTTAAACGAAATCTGAAATTCAGATACTGACATATAATAATGGATAAAACAGGGTATATACGATGAAAAAAGAGTGCACGTATTCTGAGATAAAAATCAACGTATAATATGGATCTTATTTGTTTGGTCCTTTCCATGTTTTCATTTTGACGTCATAATTGTGATTATTTTCTATAACCATAGTTTACACTCTATTTCTTACAAAGCATAAGAGCGCAGTTGGTTAAAGCTCTGTCTACTGTCAAATCTTCGTATGAATTCTAAGTCGTGAGTTCGATCCCTGCTTGGGGTTTTAATGTTTCAGACGTTTTTGCGAATTTGTTTTTATCAAATATCTTATTGTGTAGTATAGTATGTGTTATTTATTGCATGCACATGTCTTTATAAAGCGCATTTCTATCATATAATATCATGTACAGTGTAATAGGAATCCAAATTTTCGACGTTTAAGGCCCTTTAACCGCCAACATCCAGAAGGACAAATCACCTTGAGGTGGGGATCTATTAGAGAACTGAACTTTAGAGGTTCATTTAATTAATGCATGCATCAAGTGCAATAGCATGCATGTACAAAGCAAGATTTAAAGTTTATCAAAAAGCACGTGTTTGGTAACTTTGGAAACACGTTCTATATGTTTATAACATTAAAACTGGCATAAAACAGATAATAACGGTTCACTTTAGAATTGTTCCTATACATCAGTAAGATGTGACATCATAGAGAATACATATATCAAGGAAAGACATGTTAGGAAAATTACAACACGTGAAATAGAAAGCATTTACAATTATGCAGTTACATTGAACTGTTTATGACCATCTTCTTGTCAATTTTGACAACATGTTATACAATTTTGCTAAAATAAACATTGAGAGCATTTTAATAAATTTCCAAGAAAGGAGATGGAGGTATGTCATTTGCTGTTAATACCTCTGGAGTTATTATATATGCAGCGGAGTCCGCGCCTGATGAAGACTTCCTTAAAGTGGTCGATGAGTATTGGCAGTGGCGCCTGCAAGAGGCCCCAGAGTTCGCTACCAGAATTGACGTGCACACGTACGACAACAGAACAGAACAGTATACCATACACGTTCTCGATGAACGTCACGTATGTAGTTAAACACTTTTTTACAACCGCTAGAGAGGTTATGTTTCTTCTGCCGTTGGTTTATCTGTGTGTTTGTTAGTTATTTTATGAAATATGTAATGGACTGAAATATTCTACGAAATATGGGCATGGGCAAATAATAAAAGATTTTGGTGGTGATCCGGATCACCGTCTGGGTCCTGGGTTTTTCAAATGATTTTTTGTTGTTGGATACTATGGCTTATTTCCCATTATGCTGTATAAACCATTACTTGCAATGAACATAACCAAACTGCTGCTGAATTATCGTTAGCAGTAGCCGCGAAAGGCATATAAAAACTAAAAGGCGTGTATATAAGGCCAGTTGCCGTCCTATTCTTTGTATGTTATTTGCATACATCCAACAGGTTCATGTTCAGCAAACCCTAAGACTTTCAAACCAAGGTCGGTTAAAGTAGCAATTAATTCACTTTACATATCTGAATTATAATCATTGTCATTCTTAACATACGTAAATGGTATTGCCATTGCCCGTTAAAGTTGTCGAGCTATAATATTAACTGAACATTTGCACGCTTTGCTTTCTAATTCATTTTTATCTAATATTAACTTATCAAATTTCGTGTTTAAGTCTGAAAGGTATACTCAGTGAAGTACACATAAAGCCTTGGTAATATATTTAAAGTGTACACGGAATTGGGTCTGTGATATGCTTTATTTTTAGCAAGGTTTAAAGTTCTGTGTGAGAAAATCAGACTAATTGAATTCCTGTGTGTTTATCAAATCTATTATATGTCTTGCAACAAAATATCGTAAGGGCAATGGGTATACCATAGATAAAACTGAGTTTTGCCATTCGCGAATAAGAGCATATAATGTTAAATCTGGCGAAGCAATCATATGTTTATGTTGCTCAAATGTAGTGTATGCTTATCACAATGATATAAGTGTCTATGTTTAGAAAGACATTAATAGCGCAATTTTATTTTACGTCAAATGCTAATGTTTGACGTTGTAACGTCATTTCTTGTTTATTTTGACGTTGTGATACAATTTCTTTTGTATCTGCAAATTTGTAGATTTTATTCCTATTCATAAAATTTGATAAAGTACTGTATGGCGAAATATCATAAAGAAAGAGTGTTGTTGTTTTTTTGTGAGTATATATATATCTCTCTGGATACAACATTGTGTGTGTTCAGATAGCCAAGAAGTATTTGATAGAAATCATGTTATTATTGGTTTTGTCACTTACGGCGCAAAGCACAACAGTTTTTACGCAACTTGGAGAAGGTCCCGTTGGCTCAGTTGCCGCCCACGCATAGAATCAGCTACGAGATCTTACAAGACACTTTGCAGACCTTCATTGCTGGCTATGAGTGGAAAGAGTAAGACATGATAAGTAGCAGTACTATATACTGTAAAAGTCCTTCATTCGCGAGGAATTAATTTTCGTAATATTTTACTAATGACCTAGGTTGCGAAATCTCTTTACGCGAACGTTTCAACCTGGTTTTACAAATATAATGAATGTCCATGTGTGCATGATGTATCTACAGTATACGATGAGTTTGTTCACCCTTACCATGACAAGCGACCTTTCTCGTTTTTTCCAATATCATCATAAACTCTTATTAAGCTTTCATTTATTGATTTATTTCCATTTTTCGAGTTTCACATATACTTCATCCACATATTCTTTTCGTAGGTTAACTGAAAAACACGCGATTTCCAAGCGCAATTATTCAACAACACACAAGACTCATTTGAAAAATGTTGACATGTGTGTAAACGTCTTCTATGAATACCAAAGTAGCAACTGTATGGTATACGCTGTATGGTATGCCCTTTTGAAAAAAGAAAAGAAAATTAACCTCAAAACCATTTGTCTTTATAATACTCATGATCTCTGCTTCAATCTGAAAAATGTCAGAACTGAATATATTGTGTCATATCCTTTTCGTCGCAGAGAGCCATGGACATTTGCTGACATGCAATTATATGACTATAAGTAAAATCAAAACCAATAGAACTTAAATAAGCGTCTCAACAACTCTAATTTAATACTACAAGTCTGTGTTCTGAACGTGTACCATTTCAGTTATGGCGCAATTAATCCTGTGAACTTCTTGGAAGTTGTCGTGCCGGAGATGGACAATTACATCCCAACTACCATGACGTCCTACCAGGACTTCAAAAACTATGCAACGCGACTGTATGGTATGGGGGATCAGGTAAAATGCATGTAATAAAACGATTTACCATTTACAAATCATTGTCTCGTCGTACCTTAGAGCAGAAACCTACGATAAATACCGAAATGGCCTAAATAGAAGACTGTCTTATTGTTGACTTAAACATAATTATCCAAAATCTTAGCGAGTTTGTTGATTTTAGCATCTCATTTGGTCACAAAATAAAACAGTTCGTCTCTATAACATAAAACTGAAGTACACCCATTTGAATCACCAGACCAGTAATAAAATATTTCATGCATGAAAGAAAAATAATTTTTAATATAGCAGTTATATGCAAGGTTGTCTAAGCAAACATTTCTTGTAACAGGCTCAGAATTTCGTGTTTAGAATGCGGAAAGCGATATCGTCAAAAACAACGAACCACTGGGTGTCAATGGTAATGTATAATTTACATTGTAACAAAGTTTTATAGTTTGTGTATTGCATACTAATTGTATTTAAACTGCGTGCACATATTTACATATTCAAAAAATATAATAAAATTATATGTCACTTACCGCGGATACAGTTACGTGACGATGACAAATAAATACCTTCGTACTGATAATCTCTGATTAGGAAGGTGTAATCCCTGAACTAGAGAGCATATTGGTGGATACACCGGAGGCGAGCCCTTTCTTCGAACCTTTCAACGAAACATTAGAAAATACAACTATTTCGGCCACCCAAAAGTAAGCAAATTTGCATGTATCTATAGCAAATATAAATACGATTTCCGTTTTCATTGGTTCGTGTTCTCAATATAATACTTTATGATACAATATTATTTCGCGCGAATTTTTGTCCCGTTTACTATACGGTGTATTACAAACACCATTGAAGTTATTTTCGGAAAAAATATAACTAATTTAATACGGAAATACTCGAATGCGCTGAACAGAAATCATTATACATTCTGTATTATTTATCGTCCTTATAGTTGTCAGTGCTTGCTTTTTAATACAATAAAACATACGTGTGCATATAAGAAACGTGCGTTACCTCTACATCGTTGGTTAGACTACAAGCTATCCTTAATAAGTCATTATGATAATTTAAGCCAGAAGAAAACATATTGAGAAAGCCACGGGCTTCTAATATCATAATGACTTTATAATGTATTTAATTATGCTTTTTGCAACCAACAATATAATGAAAAGCTAACCTGGTGCTGTCGCCCATCTGCGACAACTTGTTAACATCGCTCACTAAGAGTCGTGTTAATCCCCAGTAAGCTAATCATTTTAGTCGTCTGATGACGTTCCAAGTATTACGACGAAAGCTTCGGGTTTGCTTTCCAATATTTGTATTGGTTTGGTTAACAAGTATAACTAAAAACACTGTGTTGACGTTGAATACCACACAGTTTAAATATCACCAAAATTTAAGTATGACTTTAATGTTTGCAGGACAGAACTTCGAAGTCTTGCTGTGTCCACTTTGCTTGAATTCAGCACCAAATACAAGGCCTTAAAGAGTTTCACTGAAACGGTAGTTTGCACTTTAATCTAATAATTAGTTCTTCTGGATGGATTGACATGTTTTAATTGGTCCATGTTTAATGACAAGTCGTGCAAAGCAAATGGATACATTATTTGTTTTACCAGGGGTTGTAATGTTCTAATTTCGCATGTTAATCAGGAGTACCGCAACGCAACCCGTTCCTCGTTTGGCGTCAGTTCCTTTCACCGTGGCCAGGAATACTACAAAGCGTGTCTCAGATGGCACCTCAGTCTCAATATCACCCCGGAGGAGGTCCACAACAAAGACCTTCAGGAGGTCAACAGAATTCATACACAGATGATGCAGGTCGGTTATTTTTTTCATATCGTTTTATAAACATTGATAGCGTACATTTAGGAGCTTAAGGGCTTTAGAAAGCAAAGAAATACATACACAGATGATTCAGGTGGGTTTTGTGTGTCATGGCAGTTTATAAACATTGATATCGTACATTTAGGAGCTTTAAGACTTTAGCAGGCAAGCAAAATGCATGCACAGATGATTCAGGTGGGTTTTGTGTGTCATAGCAGTTTATAAACATTGATAGCCTACATTTAGGAGCTTTAGGACTTTAGGAGGTAAACACAATATATACACAGATGATTCAGGTGGAGTTGTGTGTCATGGCAGTTTATAAACATAGATATCGTACATTTAGGAGCTTTAGGACTTTAGATGGCAAACAAAATACATACACAGATGATTCAGGTAGGTTTTGTGTGTCATAGCAGTTTATAAACATTGATAGCGTACATTTAGGACCTTTAAGACTTTAGAAGGCAAACACAATACATACACAGATAATTTATGTGGGTTGTGTGTATCATAGCAGTCTATAAATATTGCTAGCGTACATTTAGGAGCTTTAAGACTTTAGAAGGCAAGCAAAATACATACACATGTGATTCAGGTGGGTTTTGTGTGTCATAGCAGTTTATAAACATTGATAGCGTACATTTAGGAGCTTTAAAACTTTAGAAGGCAAGCAACATACATACACAGATGATTCAGGTGGGTTTTGTGTGTCATAGCAGTTTATAAACATTGAGAGCATACATTTAGGAGCTCTATGACTTTAGAAGGCAAACAAAATACATACACAGATGATTCAGGTGGGTTTTGTGTGTCATAGCAGTTTATAAACATTGATAGCATACATTTAGGAGCTTTAGGACTTTAGGAGGTACACACAATATATACACAGATGATTCAGGTGGAGTTGTGTGTCATGGCAGTTTATAAACATAGATATCGTACATTTAGGAGCTTTAGGACTTTAGATGGCAAACAAAATACATACACAGATGATTCAGGTGGGTTATGTGTGTCATAGCAGTTTATAAACATTGATAGATTACATTTAGGAGCTTTAGGACTTTAGAAGGCAAGCACAATACATGCACAGATGATTCAGGTGGGTTTTGTGTGTCATAACAGTTTATAAACTCTGCTAGCGTACATTTAGGAGCTTTAGGACTTAAGAAGGCAAGCACAATACATGCACAGATGATTCAGGTGGGTTTTGTGTGTCATAGACGTTTATAAACATTGATAGCTTACATATAGGAGCTTTAAGACTTTAGAAGGCAAGCAAAATACATACACAGATGATTCAGGTGGGTTTTGTGTGTCACAGCAGTTTATAAACATTGATGGCGTACATTTAGGAGCTCTAGGACTTTAGAAGGCAAACAAAATACATACACATATGATTTAGGTGGGTTTTGTGTGTCATAGCAGTTTATAAACATTGATAGCGTACATTTAGGAGCTTTAGGACTTTAGAAGGCAAACAAAATACATACACAGATGATTCAGGTGGAGTTGTGTGTCTTGGCAGTTTATAAACATTGATAGAGTACATTTAGGAGCTTTAGGACTTTAGAAGGCAAACAAAATACATACACAGATGATTTATGTGGGTTTTGTGTGTCATAGCAGTTTATAAACATTGATAGCGTACATTTAGGAGCTTTAGGACTTTAGAAGGCAAACAAAATACATACACAGATGATTTATGTGGGTTTTGTGTGTCATAGCAGTTTATAAACATTGATAGAGTACATTTAGGAGCTTTAGGACTTTAGAAGGCAAACAAAATACATACACAGATGATTCAGGTGGAGTTGTGTGTCTTGGCAGTTTATAAACATTGATAGCGTACATTTAGGAGCTTTAAGACTTTAGAAGGCAAATAAAATACATACACAGATGATTCAGGTGGAGTTGTGTGTCATGGCAGTTTATTTATCATTTGTACATACAAAGTACACATTGGAATAAGACACTTATAGTATTGGCATCATAGTATATTATAATCGAAAAGTATATGCCACACGCGTTTTGACTTATTGTGGGACAACCTGTATAGAAGCGCTTGAAATGCAATGCACTATAAAGAATTGCTTATTTCGCTAATATTTATATATTTGCATATGTTAATACACATAATATACATGCAAATTACTTTCAGTAAAGGAAATAAATGCAAAATATACAGAAGTCACATAGGCATCTTATTGCAACGTTTTTAAAAGCTTGTATTCGTTTGTTTAGTCGATGTCTCCAAGCCTAAAATCATTTTAAATAATACGGATGTGTCCGATATTGTTAACATAAGAGAAGGAAGACGTGTGCCGTTTAAATGTTCCTGTTCCGGATATCCGCCTCCATCTTACCGCTGGATCTATCCGGAAGGAATAGCAGAAGGGCCCGTATTGGAGTTTCTGGTTAACCGCACGTTCACAGATAGCAACATCTCGTGTAATGCCAACAACACATTTTATACTATGAACGGAACCGTGTCAACTCAGACAAGTTCATCAATAGCTTCTTCGAAGTTAAATGTGCTATGTAAGCTGCACATAAGTGTTTAAACGTACTGAACTACTAATGTTCACTAAATGTTTGTCAATAAAACGTGTTGAATTGGTTGCATTTTGAACAAAATGTGTACCCGGTCTTAATAAGCGTTTTAACATCAAACAAATGTGTCGCATCTGCTTGCATTTAATGTGTATAACCAAATAAAAGAAATAGCTCACAATTTATAACTGAAGGAGACACAAATAAAAAAAAAGCTGTTGTTGACCGAATTTTATTTTGTCCTAGGTACCAAATGATGCTTTTTATATCAGATTTAATTATTAATGAGCATCAATTTTATTAATTTATAAATGCAATGTAATGTCTAATTTTTCTTTTCCTCAATGTTAACAGTATTTATTCACTCTTCCAGATCCTCCCGCTATTGCGTTCTTCATTAACAGTCACGCTGAATCAACACAAATTGATGCTTATATCCGAGTACTGAGAGGGGCTAACATCAGCATCTTATGTGAGAGTAATGCCAATCCTCCCGCTACGGTGTTCTGGGAATGACAACAGATCAACTGCTCTAAACTTACGGTTTATTATGTACAACAAGACACAACGTGGACGTGCCAATCTTTCAACCTTATTAATGAAACCTCCTTTGGAACAACTAAAGAATCTGTAGGGAAAGAATTATCAGCTACTGTGTTATGTAAGCAAAACGTCGTTTCATTGTTTCTTCTGCTGACGATAACAACATTGTGGCATAGTCCATGATTTAGATAATTCACTAAATTTATGTGTAATAAAAGCGAGTTAATATTCCGAATATGTTCTAATTATGATTTTAATATGTACGATCATTTAAACAATGTATGATGTTCAAACGATCAGTATCACAATTACGATAAGTAAATTCATAGAATGAGCACTTACATGTCATATTAAAAAGTAGACTAAAGCAGTTTCTTGTATACAATTTATTGACACAGTCATTTGTAATTTATCGCATACTTGCTTCAATAAGTGGTGCTGTTTCGTTTTACTACCAAACTAGTTTGCAGACCCGCCAACTGTACAGAGTTTTCAAAATTATTCCGCGGTAATAAACACAAGTTTCACCGCTGTATGCACGTTGTCAAGTGTCGGTAACCCTACCTCTACCAACTTTACATGGATTAGGATGGACAATAACACTATCATCGGCACAGAACAGAAACTTATACTCGAGACAGTTTCACTGTCAGATGAAGGTGTTTACAAACGCATAGCAGAAAACACAATGCAGCCAACCGACTCGTCTCTGAACACGGAAAAAGCCAATCACAGTTCCATCTAAATGTACAATGTACTTATTTTTTTATCATTTACCTTCGTTGGTTCTCTTTTTATAAATAGGAATTGGCATGTCATTATTTAAAAATGAATACTCCCCGTCAAACGATCTGGGCTGCGTTGCACTGTGTGATTTTCAAAATATTTAACAAAAGCAAGTAAGAGATTTCTTGGGCTAGTAATTATTATCTATCAGTTTATAAAACCGCTATTCTACAGACGGAGCACACATTCGCACATTCCAAGGGAACTCCTCAACAAACGAGATACTTGTCGATCAAGACCAATCTGTAAAGTTCGTTTGTGAAGCTGATGGTGACCCAGAACCTGCTGTTCACATAGTCAATGCTACTGGTGGACGGGAGATAATTCTAGCGAAATCGCTAGGTCGCTCGGTCACATTCTTAATGCATCACATCAGGTGCGAATATGATGCAGGATACTACAAGTGCCAAGCACAGAACATTCATAGTTGAACACCGGAAGAACAAATGGTTCCAACTTAGTGAAATGTAAGACGTTTCATAACAATATATTAAGTTTTTACAGTATCTATTCACTACATTGACATATGAATTTCCAGTCTTCACTTATGCGTCCATAGCTCATATGCACCAACCCATTCGAGATTTAAGACTTCAGAATAAAAACTATTTGTAAATAATCTGTTCTATTCTAAACAGGCCATACATTTGAATGTTACTTGGTATTCGCTTACTTTAATTATAGTTATTTAGATCGATTAGTTAATGACAAATGCAACATTGGTACCATCATATTTGTGAACACACAATTATTTTTTATTGAGTCAATTCTTTATCATTGAGTCTATGAATGGGTTGGTGAATACGGGCTAATATATACTATATCATTATATTTTGACAAGGTTCGCCAAGAGCCTCCCTGTCATCTCCTCCGGTCACAGCACTATACAAGGCTCCACGCGACTCTGTTGTACTCACTTTCACTGTCAAGGCTTATCCGGAACCCAATGTTTCAGACATCAGTTGGTCCAATCGTGTAGGTGATGAATGGGCCGCTGTGTCCAAGCTGAGCAAGTATCGCGTCAGCTTGTCCGCAGATAGCATGCAGACTAATTTGACCATAGAACATTTGAATGTCGATGACTTTGGTAAATACCAGGTGAAAGTGGCCAACAAACTCGGGTCAACAACAGAACTTTTTAATATCCACTTGCGAGGTATATCTTAAACTTACCATTTGTTTATATGATTACATTATAGATTATATACAGATCACTTTTAGCTTGCCTTCCAAAAAAAAAGGATTACAATAGGTGTTTGACCTTGTGAATGTACGCACATAGACTGAAATCTCAAATACAACGAAAAGTAGATGCTATACATCTTTTACTGCAAGGCCTGATACGCCAATGTCATTTCGTGTAAAGGAAGGGTCCATCAGACAGAGTTCGTTGACAGTTGATTGGATACCAGGGAATGATGGCGGTGTTGAGCAGTGGTTTGTGATCAGGTACAGGCCGGTTCAGATTCAAAACTGGAAACACAGTCGTGTTCCTCCAACTATACACACGGCGCACACTCTCGAGGGCTTGATTCCGGCCACTAACTACGAACTAAACATGTTTGCGGAAAACATAGTTGGCAAATCGGAGGAGACGAATGTAATTACTGCTATTACTCTATCGGTTATTGAAGGTGAGTTAAGATCAGAGAATACAAAACATAAACCAAACAACCGAACTAGAAATGCTAATACATATATGTATGCGTTATATTTTCTGATACAGATGTATTTACATTGCACACATAAATGGTTACATAGTTGTAATAAATAAAACAAAATTGTAGATAAATATTATTGTAATTTGTATTCAAACAAATACTTATAGTTGTGTATGTTGCTGTTTTACAAAAAATCTTCAGCTTCATCCTCAATTTGATCAACAATCATATTAGTTGGTGCTGTGATTGGTGGGGTGATCGGCGGAAGTGTTATTGCTGCAATAGTGGTGTGGCGCCTTCGAATCAAATTGGCAAATAAAGGTCGGTTACTTCGATTGTACTTATTTTATTCTCGTCCTATAAGCTTTTGTTTCGTAAATTGTATTTACATTACGCTTCCCTTATCGAGTATTTAACAGAAAGGTTATGACCGTTGTATTAAGTTGTATATGTGAAGTGGGAAGCTTTCGGAGGGCTTTATATATGTATCCTCCGCCAATGCAGCTCATTCCACTATGTGTTGTATAAATTATGAGTTATGCATTATAATGTGATAAGTTGCAATATCTCCCAATAATACATAAAGATTTCTGTATAAATACAACCACCACAATCGTGTTCATTGACCCGGCTCCAACAATCATATATACATTCATGAAAATATGTCCACAACGTTATTCGTAGAGTTGCTAACTAAGAAACTGACAAACAAACTAACGCCGGTAAAGACATAAACGCCTAGTTGAAGGCAATGCATCAAGTGTGCCTTGTAAACCGACTTATGCATTTGTTATTATATTTAGCAATGTATATACGCTGTGTCTTCAATGACCTGTGTTGTGATTCCAGACCAAAACAACTCGGGTGGGGATTACGATGACTTGATGCGACCAAAGTTAGCACGTTTACATTTAATATCTTATTTCAATGACAGATAATTAGAATTTGATTTAAGCATTCGTGTTTTTCATGTTTTGCCTGGTTCAATTAAATCGATGTTCAGGGTTTTGTTCCTGAGCTGTAATCGCACTGGGTTATTTCAGGCCACGTGTTCACAAAACTAATTGAGCCTGATCGTCAGGTTCAAAATGAACTTGAGCAAGATATTTCAAGACAAGACTCAAACACTCACTAAAGAATCTAGTTCAGTTTTAATGTCTAATTAACTAAATATCATACATAATTTTGACGTTCTTTTTATGTACATTTGTTTTCTGATATGAAGATTGTAATCAAAACAAAACTACAATTCATGTTCTTTACCTAAAAGAAAAAATATTTCGAAACAACTTCGCTTCGAATTTCGCTTAAGTGAGTTAGAAGATCAAGAACAGTTAAGACTAATCTTGACTTCTTGAATTCCTTAACTTAAACACGGGGCAATATCTATGCGTAACATGTTATAATTTATACAAATGAATCCTGAATGTCCTGATTTCTAAACTCCACGTGATTTGCTAGAACATCGTCTCTTTTCCGACCTACTGAAAATGGTAAAGCATCTTATGTTTTATAAATCACATGTATGAGGACAAGTTCATTTGAGCAATAACTTTATCTGTAGGTTAGGCATGGAAAAGGTCAGATCTGAAGATAAGCAATATGAAAGTGTTAATGCCGGTAAGATATTATATCAATTGATGTTCACCGATACAGTTTGCATTTTATGACTATGTTTTCTACTAGTACAGATGTTAGGAATACGTTATGTATAATAAATAAGTACACTGTTTTGGTTTTATTTTTGTGACGATAAGAATGATATTGTTAAAAGACGCTTATATGTTTTTTTCTGATTTTAGACAAGCAATATGATGAGTTGGGTCCAGAAAAGTAAGGCCCTTAAAAAATGATTAACCAATTATAACATTTGCATTAAACACACAATAATTTAACTTAGTTTAAGGAAATAATGTTAATACACAATTAAGATAATAAGACATATATTTTTTTCATGACATATATAGGCTATATACATTTCGCGCCAGTTATACTAAGTAAAATAAGTTTTGCAACAAAAATAAAACTGGATACATTTCATTGAGTCATCATTAACTGAATAGCATTTCATAACTAGTGAATATCAACATCAACATCATGCTCGGTATAAATGTCACAATGTTATAACAAATACGACCAAAAAAAATGTTTTCTTTGCACGTTAAGATGTATTTTATATTTGCTAACATCCAAGTCGTTGCTAAACTTATTTTACTTAGTATAGTTATTGATGTACTGTCTTGTTAAATTGTTGCCAAAGCTTGTTGTATTATTCTATATTTAAACCTTCATCTACATGCATAAATCAACTTACTATGGCAAGCCATATTTTTCATATTTAAACCCTGTCACATCGAGTTTCTCTATTGTTAATTCAGTTCAAGGTTTAATTGACCAGTTGCAAAAACAAAGATCGCTCGGATTGTCTGTTTTTCTAAGGTTGTTTGTAAAAGGATTTGAAGTAGAAAATTGATTGGATTATGCAGCCATGTGCTATTATTTACCACTAAAATATAAACCCATAATTGATCAATTGATCCTTGATTGAGTTGACGTAGCAACCGGTCAACTGCACCTACATGTACAGTAACTATTCCAAAGCAAAACATCGTTTAATTGTACGTTCAATACTAGGCCAACCCAACAACGCGGAAGAGTGGAAAATGAAGGCTACGAAAGCGTTCATCTCGGTAAGAAAATGTTCCACTAAGCCAAGAAAGATAATGCTTCAAATCTCATATCTTGCAAATGAAGGTTGCACACTATTATAATAATATATTTTAAATTGATACCACTCGTTTTAATTGTACTAATAAACGTTTCAACGCGCGTGGTTATCCTTGAAAAGAGCACTGATACCCCGCTAAATATATATATATGTTGCTTGGTTTTATTTGGCTTGTTTCATTCAAGGAAACGATGAAAGTGGTTCCTGCGTGACCCTGTCAGAGAGAGCTATACCTGAGTATTCAACTGTTGTCAAGAGGACCGTATTAGCAGGACATGAAAACTCTGCCTTTGATCGTAAAGAGAGTCCGAAAGTACCCACAAAAGAATTCAAAAGCGACAGTCAGGAATATTTCAATTTGAAGTTGTCGTAACGCTTGCAACATGTTTGATAACAGTGTTCATTGATTTATATAGATGTGATCCAGTTCATACGGAAAATAAGCAAAGAAAACGAACACCACACGTGTGTATCATAAAAAACACATGCTATTTCATATGATATCATTTGCAAGTTTTAAAACACGTATGAGTCATTCATGTATGTACATGTTTTATTACATAATTTATGTGAACATTGTAAATTCAAAATATCATCTGCAATTGAGTACCGAGTGTCATAGGATCTCAATATTTCTCTAGGTATGACAATTGCTTAGCAATTAAATATAAACAATCACAAGGAACTAGAACACGAGCATATAGTGGATTATGAAATATCTGAAAAAGGACACAAAATATTCCCTGCATGAAGCTACGCGTGCTGTCGAGTTTCCCAAGTAATGACTTATTTCATTTAGATGCATGTATATGTACTTTTCGTAATATAATAAAATATGTTCATTGAGATTTGTTCTAACAATGTTAACTTTGATCGATATTACTATTCGGGACAAAGATAATTTTAGTCATTGTATCAAAGAAATCATATGAGTTAATAATACAATTATAATGCACGTACACATATTTCAGTCAATGCATTTATATTGCTCTATTTATGCTCCAGACACGAATCGTTAAAAGGACAAACAGACATAGAGACAGACATGGCGATGACTTTATGCATTCTAAATTCCTTGGGGTGGCTTGATAAGGAACAATGATAGGCGTATTCTAAAATTGCCGTTCCGTATTCACGCACCAAACACGTGTATGAGCTTATTTTTCCGATTGTAGCCTCGTACGACAAGGTAAAACTTTACAGACAATTTGACATTGATTAGAATCATGATCAGAAGTCATAAATTAGATTTTGGATAAGATTTGACCATATATATGTTCCTACAAGGCAGTGGTAAGTATCATGATCAGAAGTCATACGTTAGATCTTAGATCAGCCTAGACCCTATATATGTTGCGACAAGGCGGTGCCATTCATTCTGCACAGCACTTAGCTTCGAAAATGGACGTCGGACACACAGTGGTGAGTAGTTGGTGTTTTTGGTGGTAGGTCACTAAGACATATCTGAAAAATATTGCAAAGCAAACTTCGAAAATTTTATATTATTCCGCTCCTTTGCTAAGTGCTGAAATCCATATCAGTTAAATAAAAATAGTTTCATTTATTTACCTTTTGTGATATTTATTAAATTATTAAATGGAGGGATTTTTAAAGTAAAAATTACATTATGGTTAAAGGGACAGTTTCACAGTTTTTGGCTGTGAAAAAGATTTTTTTTTAATTGGCTTGTTCCTGTTATGTTATATATGTTCTCGTACATTCATTGTTAATATTTCTTGTGCTGCTTGCGCAAAGTTACACGTTTGACGAATATCTGTTACTTTTCGAGAAATGAATTGCTACTTGGTAGACATACCCTAGTAATATTTTACGCAAACAGGCATAATAAATACCAAGAATGTGTTTTGCAGCTAAACAGCATAACAGACAAATGATAAGGTCTACACATTTCTGTTTTAAAATTCCATTTTAAGAGAAATATTATTCCAACCCCAATCTGTGAACTGTCCCTTTAATGTGTGTGTGTGTGTTGTTTTTTTGGAGCAGTTTCAGCATGCTTGGAGACAGTTCCAGCATGCTTGGTGACAGTTCCAACATGCTTGGTGACAGTTTCAACATGCTTGGTGACAGTTTCAACATGCTTGGTGACAGTTTCAACATGCTTTGTGACAGTTCTAGCATGCTTGGAGACAGTTCCAACATGCTTGGTGACAGTTCCAACATGCTTGGTGACAGTTTCAACATGCTTGGTGACAGTTTCAACATGCTTGGTGACAGTTTCAACATGCTTTGTGACAGTTCCAGCATGCTTGTAGACAGTTCCAACATGCTTGGTGACAGTTCCAACATGCTTGGTGACAGTTTCAACATGCTTGGTGACAGTTTCAACATGCTTGGTGACAGTTTCCAACATGCTTGTTGATGTGTTTATTTTGCCCGGTTCATATTTACATGTCATATAATGCTATCATTCTTTCTTATAAATTCTATGGTGCTTGATGAACGTGCCACTAATCTCACCGATTAGTTTACTTAAAGTAATCTGTTCACAGATTGGCAAATAGACAATTTTCAAACTTTGTGTCATAGCTCGGTATAGGAAAATTAGGTGATATATGAACTAGAGAAATAAAACCACTGACAGAGAAATTTATTGGAAATGTAGTGTCGTTTATGAAAAGTCATCAATTGAAATAAAAAATTAAAAAGCATTTGTAACGCTTTTCATCGGCATTTTGGAAAACACGTATATCACTTACTTAGTGTTTCAATTTAACTATTATTATTGTTAGTCAGAATGGCCGAGTGGTTTTTATCTCAACGGTCGTAGGTTCGAGTCCTATTAATGATTTTATTTCTGTATATTATGTTTGTATTTGGTTAGTCTAACTGCTTTATGTTGTGCAGTTACGACATTAAATACGAAAATCTGTGAACAAGTCTCTTTAATGCCCAGTAAGTAAGACTCAGAACGCAATTACACAACCTAATTTGCCACTGCGCGAAACACAAGTAGGCACCAAGCAACATGACCATAAGCATAATACGAGATACAAAATTGCAGAGCAAATTGTGATCCCGGTGGCGCTGTTTCATTTTCCGTAATATGAATAATTAATTGTCGGAGAAATTGCCGATATTTCCGACTAAATTATGAACTATAATCTGAGTTAGTTCCCTTTGTTTCGAACTTTTAATTGAATTTACAGAGACACTACCATTCAAAGCATCTTCAAATTAAGAGCGGTAGTGCATGTATAAGATTAAATGACCCATATAGATACAAAATTGTGAATATATAAATTGGCGATTTTTAAATAATAACTTGCATATATACTTATATACTAAAGTATCCTTCAACAATTTAAATTACTGTATTATACTGTGTGTTTCAAAGAAGTAGAGTCGCTTTTAACGTTTGTTTAAATTATGTGCACAATACATTCGATTATGGTCATTATATTAAAGTTATATTTACAAATCATATATTTTTTATTGTGAATGTACTATATGTACATAATCATAATACTCTTAACTCTCTTTTGTGGTAATCATTATACATATATTTCGCCATTTTATTGTGTTTTGAGAAGTGTGTTTTCCCATAAACTTTAAAATGCAATTGTTTTTGGCTCACCTTGTAGGGAAATAATTTGGTACATAGTAAAGGAATAAAAAAACTCCACTTGTTAAATAAATTTTGCAATAACAAATATAAACAAAAGTGCGCGTGTGAGTGTAGCAGTTAATATGTTTTGCATGCGAAATACGTGGACAATCAGGAAAACACTCAAATTCACCCATTAAACTGTAATGAGCAGACGTTTAAATATGAAAAATGTAGATACATGAAGATTTTGTTTTGAGAATTATTGAATATTAACTCCAGTGGTTGTATTAATAAAGTATCATGCATATTGATGGTGTGATCGGTAGACATAGTCAGCCTTATGACTGTGAGTGTAGAACAATTATTCACTTATCTTTTTTGTTAAGAAACCACTTCAGCACAAGAAAACAATACGCATAAGCAATATGATATTTATTGGTAGTGACGCAGTTGCAATAATTGATCGTGTTTTCAGAATTTCATTTTTGTAAGACCAGTTACGTTAGCATGCATCTGATCATTTCTTATTTTTCATCCTTATTGTTAATATCATCTGGCAAATCTGTTCTTCAACTGAATTTGGACTGATATAAAATGTGAGATTATGATCCCGAGGGAACGGTTTTCTTTCAAATTGCTGCTTAAATTAATATTATACTTAAATCGCTGTATGTTTATAGACAATATATCTTTTATTTGTTTATACAAACATATAAAATCACTGTGTTCTATAACACAACACATTATTTAAACATATTTAAGTTTAAGTGATATATTTAAAACATTGGGACGCAACCTATGTGCAACCGATTGTTTGTCATAGATCGTATATTCCGTTACTTCCGTTTCATCTACGAACGTTTGCGTCATATTTAGTCTGTGTTATTTTGCTCAGCGCTTGCTTGCAAATTATATTTGTCTTCTTTGTTAAATTGTTCAAATGTTTGATTCACGTTGATAGATATAGTTTACTTATCAATGTGTCATTGCGCACTCCGAGCTACCCATAATATAAGTATGCCACGGTCAGCAACTGCTTGCACATTATTTTTTGTTAAATTGTTCAAATGTTTGATTCACATTGATACAAATAGTTTACACATAAATGTGTCAATTGGCACTCCGAGTAACCCATAGTATAAGTATGTCACGGTTAGCAACTGCTTGCAAATTATATTCGTCTTTTTTCAAATTGTTCAAATGTTTTATTCACATTGTGTTATGTTATGCCACTGTAAGCAACTGCTTGCACTTATTTGTTTTTGTTAAATTGTTCAAATGTTTGATTCACATTGATAAAAATAGTTTTCACATCAATGTGTCGTTTGGCACTCTAGGTTACCCATAATATAAGTATGCCACGGTCAGCAACTGCTTTCAAATTATATTCGTCTTTTTTGTTATGTTGTTAAATTGTTGATTTACGTTAATACAAATAGTTTGAATATCATGGTGTCATTGGGCACTCCAAGTTACCCATAATATGTGACCTGTGCTGCAATAATGGGTCCTATGGATAAAAAAAATCACATTTTTAGTTTTTTACATTTTCATTTAGTGCTATCTTAAGCAAATAAAGCACTGAGCAAATTATGCTTCTATCATTTTTATATTTTGAGATATTGCTAGAAACGTAATACCACCGTATAATACAAAATGTCATATTTTGTGCAAAAATAAGAACAAAAAAGTACACTTTATATTACTTATATTGATATACAAACAATACACAATGACAACACTATTATCAAAGACTTTGCTACAGTTGTATAAAAAAAATAAAAAAAAATCATTTTGTCCTCACATCGTTACAAAACAAATGTTTCAAAACACAGTTTCCATTGTAACCACATTGGAAAATTAGTTATTTAGATTAAAACCTGAGTGCACATTACCAATTTTAATTATTTTACCAAAATCTTGGTGAACACATTGTATTTGCATATTAGTATCTTATTTAGAAGTTATAAAAGTACATTTTTTGTGATAATGGCACTGCCATGAAACATCTTTACAAACCTGTTGGAATCAATTTACATGTACGTAGGTTGAAGAATAATAAACTGTGTTACTTATATGATATCCATAATATTTGTTTCTATCGGCCAATATACTTCTTTTCAATATGCACACTACAGCTGATGCATAAAAGATTCATTTCATCGAAAGCACACATTGTTGAAGACAGTAACTGTCTCCATAGCAACAGCATTTTAGATGCTAATGGGGCAGTATAACAAACAAACATGCAATAATGATTTAAGTAATGCATGTCACATGTGTTTGTAAAAACAACCTTTATAGTTTTAGCATGCACATTAGCATTGTTTAATTGAGTATAAAACACATGAACACAATTAACAATATAATTTTGTGTTACTTGCATCCTTAAACGTAGGTTAAAAAAACAAATTTTAGAGCTTATGTAAAGTTTAACAGTGATGGCAAAACACATTCTTTTTGTCCAGTTATGATAAAACATTATTAAATGTGTACACATTAAAACAAACATTCAACACGTTCATTTTGTCTGTGATGATCCCATTTAGGAACTAGAGGTAATTGGCAAGTTGTATGACAAAGCTGTCTGATTTCATCATGGAGATACTACTGCCTTTCTGAAGACAAACGGTGAAACCTGGTCCAAATATTTGGTTCGCCATTGCATCAGAGTGAAGGTTGACACCTGGCCTCCCGACATTTTACTTTTACCTCGGAACCATCAGTAAGCTTTCAACACGAGGTGCATCTACATTCTACTAAAGAAACCAGATGTGGCATATCATGGTCATACAGGCACGACTTCATGACTGTTGTGGCTGTGTCCTGTATAAAATAGTACATTACCGGTATTATTTTGTAAATAATAATCATGATTTTTTTGTAATTATAGGTCATAAATCTAAACTAAATATAATTTAATGTCATTCATTAAATATCAAGTACTTAATAAATGTATTTTTTTATTAAAATATACATATAGTAGGGATTTCTTATGGCATTCATCATCAGATTAATCTCTCAAACTTGGTATGGTTTCTGTAATTTGGTGACATGATCATCTCATATCATGTGGAATAATACTCGGTTCATAGTTCATAATACCTGCATGGTTAGAGCATCCATATGTCGCTTTTTGTTTTCCCACAGCCAAAATTGCCAGTCACTTGATAACTTGGTGCGGCCTGCCAGCTTCAAGGAGTATTCAATCCCCTAGTGTATTCCTTTAAAATATAATTTTAAGATAGCAATTTTAAGATAGAGTATCCAACAAATGAAGATTAGGCTTTGGGACTGTTTCTTATACAATGTGTAAACTGTGCACATGTTCCATGGTAATAAATTAAATCATCCCAGTGCCAAAGAAAATAACATGTGAATGGTATATGAATTATGTATAACTATAAGCAATTTAAGGCAGACTACTTACCAGTCAATTTCCTCCACACAGCATAGACCAGGACGGTATTATGTTTATTATGTCCATCACAGTTGTTGAAGTGGAATTTAGCATACCTCTCACCAATACCATAGTATTTAAGGTACTGGCGGATGAAGCTTATAGCTGGGTGGGCCACTTTTCCTGGCGTCAAGCCTTCATATGCAAGATAAAATACTTGCTTCTCTAAAACACAAATAAAACACATATAATTTGTGCTGTTGCATCGCAGACACCTTCTTTCTGGTGGATTCAGTCAACCTAACAGTTTTCTGAACATTACATTAACCTAATTTCTAAACACAGCACATACCAAAATTTTGTACAACTTCCACCAGAAGTTTTGCCAAATATATTTGATGACAAAATTGCAACAAAACAAAATATTAACAAGTTCAATTTTATTTTTAACAAAGTTTCTGTACTCGTGTTATGATTAAATACTATTTCAAGTAGTAAAAACTCCTGCAGACATGTGTATTGTCAGACATTTTGGTTGGTCAAATGACCTTACAGTTACAGAGCAATGAGGTGGGTCAATCATGGCATGCCTTAAATTCATTCAATGCTCTTAAAAAGCAATCAGCCTATGATATAAGAAACAGTGCAACTATCTGGGCTTCTTAGAGTACCTGCTATTAGCCAGCCGATCAGAATTCACAAACCATAAGAAATATATAGAAGAATACAACTTGCTTTTTAAAAGTTTGTTTATGCAGTAAAGTTTCTTTACCAATTGATACTTAATACTTAATTTACTTAATACTAATAAGTAGAAATGTGTTTGACATAAAAGATGGAAAAACCACAAGTCTATATGAAAAAAGGCAAAACACATTAATAATGTCTTAAAGACTTCCATTAACATTTAATGTCATAATTATGTTCGCATTTTAGAAATAGAAAGCAAACGCCTTTGAATTTTTTTTAATCAAAACTTGTACACTTATAATATGTATATTAGATTTTAACGTTATTTTATTAACAAATTACAATTTGAAATTGCCGCCACTTGAATATAGATATATGCCTAATTACCATAATTTCGTGGGTTACCATAATTTCTTGGCCGTTTAAACTAATAGAATTTTCGCTCGTGCATCCGAAAACATTGTCCGAATTACTATAGCCGTTAAATGAATTGAATATCTTGGCAATATCTGAAAAGGAAATCCTATTAAATGCCAACCAGTAAGTGACTTGGTCATTTAAAACACCGATGTATGACATAAAATACACTAATAATTCACTACCCTATAACTATTTTGCAATTAAATTCATTAAACTTCGTTCTAAAAATCGTATATTTAGAACAGTTTTCCAAGGATAATTGCACATGTATGATTATCTCCCTTGAGTTTATTTTTCACTTGAATTTTGCCTTTTTCGGTAAAAAAATATAAACAATGCCCCTTCCCTAAATTTGACTGACATTTTCATACTGTTAACTTTAAGTTAGCATTCCTACCCACGAATCGCTGCGTGCAATTTTATCATTTATTTAATATTTATGAACAATTACTAACACAATATAAATATTGATAGATTAATAAAGCCTTAACTTAAGCCTGCACAACGAAAATTGAACAAGTGTGTAGATTTCGTCATGCCCATATTGTTACCTTTTAAAAAATATGATAAGGACTGTGTTTTTTTAATGATAAATTTTTCAAAAACACGAGTTTTCACCAAGAGTTTCGTTCTTCTGTCAGAAACATGCTCTAGCACAAACATTGTGAAAGTAAATTGCTGCTGTAAACACTCTGTCCCAACCAACGTAGGCCAGCCAATCAGAACCCACGAAATGATGAGAAGCTTCCAGACGATACAGATCAGCAGGGTCAGGTACAATAACATAACGTAAACATGAAATAGCAACACAAATCGGTATTTTAATTACTTTGTTTGAAAAGAGCGCATTGCAAATTGTGTTTTATCCAACTCAGTGGTAAGATAACAGAATGTATTAACGCGCATGCGCCAACATCGTTAATAGGACCCACGAAATAAGGGCGACACGGCATATCTATTGTCTGACAAAAGTACTTCCGGGTCAAACTCTGCTGATAAATTTTACAAGGAAAAGGCAAATAATTCGATAGATAAACAATGACAACAACAGAAAATGCCATACGTACCTGCTGAAATTGGTTTTCCAACAATATAGCTTTTATGTTAAAATTAACTGAAAAAACAACGACATTTCCGATATCAAAACGACATTGTTTACAAAAAATGGCGACTAGCGACACCTTCCGCTCGGGGGAAATTACCCTAATAAACTGGTTACAAAACAGTAACATTTATTTATTTTAAAATACTTAAGGGATAAAGTGATTAAGTTTGTTACTTATGACATTTTCTATCGAAATTACTGCATATTAATGACATACACGCTTAATTAAACAATGCAATAATTGGAGAAAATCGTGTAAACATTTTAATCTCGTTTTTTTCTCGATAACGTTGTTACCGCCACAGGACTCATTTTCGCTGACCGCGTCACATATGAGTATACCACGGTAAGCAACCAAGTTGTACATGTCAACATGCATGCTGGCATTGTCAGTAGACACACTGACATCGTCAAACGGACGATGAAAGTGTCACCAAGCACGACGTCTGCACCAGTAATCATAAGGACCATATCAACTAGCATAATGAAACACCCATCAGTTATGGTGATATATTCTCCTCCGTATTATTAAATAAGTATTTGTCCTAATAGTATATTGGCATATTAGTATGCTTTATTTTTCTTCATTATTTAAACTTTGCTATAGGTGTTGTTATGTTTTTAATTTACTTTAGTATTATGTTCACAGGTCTTACTGGTGGCCATGGCAACAACCCTTGAAGCATTCTTTTTTTCTCAACTCATTCCTTGCTTTGAATGTAAATGTGAAATTGGTAGTGAGGAAGAATATTTTTACTCTGTAAACACAGCGTCGTTATTTGTGGCTTTAAGCAGCTTACGTCGGTAGCACGATTTGTGGCTCAAAGCCTACCAGTATGATTCCACTACGTCGGTGTGAATGTCATTATTGATTTAGAAGGAAACAATCTTCAAGCGATACCATTCCAAGTTGCCGGTGATCTTCCATATATGCCTGGGATACATATATTTGGACTGATCTTCTATAACAATTCTATACAACGGCGCCTTTCATGGTCTGAATAACATATAGAACTGATGATAGATTTCGGGATGAACAAACTCACGGCGTTACCAATAACTATGACTGCACTAAATAACTTAAGGGTACTTGAGATTGAAGAAAAGCATATTATTTCAATCGACCCAACTATTGTCAACCATCTCAGCCTACTTCCTATGTACTTTAGTGTCAGCCTCACGCCGTTTCTACCTGGCCCACCCTACTCAACAAACTAAATGCGACGTACCTATGGATTTATCGATTTAACGGCACTACTTTCGACAACTTTAACGTAGCTGAGCCTGAGGTTGAAATAGAAATTGGAGAGACGAATCGTGTCGATGTTAGTGGACTAGCTTGCAACCAACATATGAATATTTGGAGTATCTGGCTTTATGCAAATCCGTCATTAGATATCCAAACTTTAATAAAATGTAAAAACGGGCTGAGCAATCTCGTTCAACTTATGCTTACTGCGAGTGGACTACACAGCGTGCCAACTTTTGTTCATGGCATTACAAGTCTGCAAGGAATCGACCTTTCCCAAAACAACATCTCTACTATCACCGATGGCGATTTTGTGTGCTGCATGATCTATATATTTTGTTCCTGAATGACAACCAAATCACCCCAATCTCTGCTCACGCATTCGACACCAACCGAAATCTCCAAGCGTGAACTTACATAATAATAAACTAAAGAGCGTTCCCGATGCCCTTCTACAGCTAAACTTTCGGTATGTGCCGATGTTCATTATTGACTGCAGCAGCTGTTCCAATCTCAACGTGAAAAACATACATCTGTGGTGGTTGACATACTTACGGTGCAGCCAATCCAACGCAGATGTATTTGGGGTTTTAGCTAGCTGCCCCTAGACTCCTGACCCCATGTTCACAAAGGATTAATGCATGATCAAGATCAATCTTAGCTAATCTTGATCGTCCAGCTCAACTGAGCCGAATCTGAAAAATATTTTATTCTTGAAATAACTTTTGTTATAGAATAAATAGACAAACATTTTTTTAAATCTTTATATCAGATATAAACAAACGCTAAGAGATGTTCAAAATCATGTATAATAATTATATATTTGATGAAAAATTAAAATTGATCAAGATTTTTAGTAAACACCATTTTTGACCCTGATCCTAAAATATCTGGCTCAAGTTCTTCTTAAGCCTGAAAGTTATTAACTTGTTTTGTGAACAGAGGACCAGGACATGAATGTGTGTAAATATAAATATTAATCGGTGTAATTATTACTTGATTTTTTGCTTGATGATGACTTGGACGTTATTAAAATGATGAGCAATTGGAAGAAGTCGTAGTCATTGATTTCATTGTAAAGATATCGTATATTCAACATTTAATCTATTGGTTTTTGTTTAATAAAAATTAAGTGCTACATGAATATTAACATCATAAATACCAACATAACATCACATATGCATAGAACAATGGAATATTGCATTAAAATTTACTCTAACAGTTGTAAGTGCTACTTAATTTACTAATTGATTTTAATATGTGTAAATATCAATTCACGAGATTGGTGTTTTAATCTGCGTTTGATTGTTTTCATAATAGATTGTAGCAATAATTATATGTCTCCATTTTGGCTATGTTGTTGTTCCCAATGATATCTGTACATGCATTTAATGACAGACTGATCATAATGATATATGGTTATTAAAGGTTTCTTAGGATAGATAAATAAGATAATTATATTGTAATTATTCTCAATGTGTCATGAGATTAAATTAATAAATGAATTAAATGCGTTCTTTTTATGTTTGTGACATTCGATTGTTTCATACCCACTTAAATGATCGTGTCTAAAAATAACCTCTATGGACTTCGGAAACAATGAACACTGTTTAGGAACAATGTGAGGATCTGTAGAACCAGAAGACAGTCTAACAATGAGCACTGTTTAGGAACACTGTGAGGATCTGTAGAAACCAGAAGACAATCTAACATAGAACACTGTTTAGGAACACTGTGAGGATATGTAGAAACCAGAAGACAATGTAACAATGAACACTGTTTAGGACCAATGTAAGGATCTGTAGAAACCAGAAGACAATCTAACAATGAACACTGTTTATGAACAATGTGAGGATCTGTAGAGCCAGAAGACAATCTTGAGTGTGTCTATTGAAAATGTTAATATATAAACGTCTGTATGAAATAATAAAAAGGTAAATATGTAAATAGTACATTCTCTTTACGAGGCATATCTAGAATAATAAAGAATACGTTTTTCGACATTATATTTAGACTTGGTTAAAACCACAATCAATGTTGCACACTTCTAGATTCGTCAACGCATTTGGAGCATTGGCAGTTTTTAAGAAAATGTCTACAAGTATTGTGAATAAAATTATATAAACCTATGTATATTTATACCGCAATTAATAGTTTCAATCATTTAAAGTTCGTCTGAAGCACACTGACTGCTTAGTAAATCAAATCATTTCCCCCCACTATATCAAGCTAACTCGTGATATTATTTTCCGTTACACATATTTTAAAACACAATTATTACGTGCAGACCTTTATGCTCACTATTTACAAACACAAAATAGGAATGCTTGTTATAAAGTGTTAAAAATATATACTGTATACTTAATAGCAATACGTTTTTCTGCTAAAACAAGGCAAATAAACTTTAGTTATGATAGCGTTCATACCATTTTGTTCACATCTCGTCAATTAAACAACCAATTTGCGAAAAATCATGATATTGGTAAATAAAACTATAGATGAGTAAAAACGTCTGTTCGATGCGTTTGAGTCAAACGGATCAACACAACCCAAAATAGTTTGTTTGTAATGCATATTTTGTATTTCATGCCGATGATCAATGTTTGCGAAAAATGTGTTTGCATTTTCTGTGCAAATAATATTCAAAGCATTTGACACGAAAATATACATGATAAACAAAACCAGATATCCATTCGTTTACGAAATCAAACAGTGTGATTGTTGAAGCAATGTGACTAAAATGCACAACAAGCGAATAACAATCATCTTCATATTGAGATTAATATGACGTAGAATTGGAACATGATTCCTGTGTATAGTTCATACACGCTGATTCCACATTAGGAGCTTCTTATCATGGTGGCATACAATTTATAATGCATTTATAAGGTATATATGCAGACATTAGTCTAAATTATTATACTCTTGGAGAAGGAAAGTAGGATATTAAGTAAATATCACAAATGATTTCTACATTTTCTACAACTACAAAGCCGTTCAAAGTTGCTGATTCCAATACATAGCCTTGCTTCAGCTAACTACGTACTGTGGGCCAAGAGACTGTCAGTCGTATAAATAAACGTCTTACTCACTTACAAATCTATTCTGTTGGACTAGATTTAATATTTTCTTTGATTTAAAAAACTTGTCTACTGACCAAATACTAACGGAAAATCAACATTATAGTTATTATGTTCATGAACTGATCAAAAGCTGCATTCGTCGTCTGAAATCATAATTACAAATTAACGTCCTTTCTGCTTTATGACAAACATGATTAAAAGGCAAACTTCTGGGGTCGTACTCCAGAAACATCTTAAGTTAAATCTCATCCTTAGCCTTAAATTTGCGTGTTTTTTTTTCTTTAGCATTTTATTCCACGTATACAAGAGATATTCTTTTATGTGTTTACTAATTATAAACGTATTATTAAATACTATTAACCTAATTGTAATTGGATATACAAACGTATTTGTAGTTTTAAAATGTTACCTTATAAAAGTCGGAAGTTAAGTAAAACTAGGTTAAAGTATACTTAAGGTGTTTCCGGAATATTGCCCTTGGGTGTCTAATCGTCATTGTGTAGGCTATTGGTCTAAGTGCAGGACCCGCGAACAAAAACGTTATTACAAACGCTGCCGAAATATCGTCACGCCAAGAAACATTCGTTGGCTATACAAGATTTCAAAAAGTTCAAAAAGGCGGTATAAGATGTTAGATAATAAAAATCAGATTAGACGAAAGAAACTATAGCATACAGTAATGGTTAATACGGGTTTGTATCTGCATTGGAGCGTACAGTGCAACGCACTTGGTGTCTCTTACACCATTGCCAACGTATAAAGCAATACAAAAACACTATAATTAAACACCATACTGTTCTAAATGGTTGGAGGTTAACACATACAACGGAAATATAGCTGTTTTTGGTGTAAAATGAAATAAACTAATGTATTCCCATTCAAAAGAAAAATTCAAGACCTATCGGTATATAGTTAACACCACAGTCACGCATTTAAAGAAGATACCATTGTGCTGGGTGCAAAAATGAGCTCAAACAAATATTAGGCATATACATAATGCGTATGGCTATAACACAATTTTTCGTGAGCACCGACTATATTTAAATAGGCTTGACATCCCTGATAAATGACCTCCCAAGTCCCAATTAAGTTGCTGTATAATTGCTGAATCTGGTCATATCTCGTCCGCTAAATTGGAACAAACTCTCAACCTTGAGGCCGACCGCAAGTTCATTGTCCTAAGACCATATTTTGCAGGTGAACATCTATAGTGATAGTTGGTTTGTATATGATACTTCCACCATGTCTGTGCCACGTGAATTGGTAAAATAGAGTCACATGTAGTAGTTTACATTTATCAATTTAAAGTTAAAAAATCAAACTGTTTTATTTGATAAAACGCCTAGATCTTGATATATATAGTTAGTGGCATGTTACAATACACATTAAAGGGACTGTGTCAGCGAAACATTATCTCCTTATTGCACTATAAATTATATTATTTTATAGAAATGCGCTTTACTAAGACATGCACATTAAATTAATAAAAATAATATAATACACAGTAAGATATTTGATAAAACAAATTAGCATAAAAGCCTGAAAAAAACCAAGCGGGTATCGAACTCACGACTTAGGAACCATACAAAGAAATTACAGTAGACAGCGCTTTAAACAACTGCGCTATCATGCTTGGTAAGGTGTCATTTGTAAACTATGGTTATACAAAATGCTCACAATACTGACGTTAAAATGTAAACAGGAAAAGAGCCAAACAAACACAACCCATATTATGAATTGATTTTTATCTCAGAATGCGTACACTCTTTCCCATCATATATACCCTTTTTTGAACGTTATTATATGCCACTATTAATAGATCTATGTAAAGTTCAGACTTTCGAAGAAATTGCCCACTTGAGGCCTTTTTCGATGACATAGTCCCTCTAACGTCAATACGTGTACGTTATAAGTACCCAATAACACACACCAGCAGATACACATAAAACAATGTTACGTTTCATAAAACAACCGCGTATATATATAAACAAGCAACAATTTGCTAGATTAGTTAAGAGTTGAGGTTTGTGTCTGTCACGCGGCAGCTATTTATAGAAGTAATACTTAGATATAATTTAACCCAACTTTTGACCTTTCTAAATATCAAATCCAATGTTGTGAAAATTTCTCGCCAGCAGACCCTATTGAATCCTGGTATTGCATCGGCTTAATTGAAAATATTCGCTCTACACTAATCAGAAAAGAAGTAAAACAACTATTATACCAAACCTATAGAGGCTGGATTCCTATAAATTTATGAATACTGGTGTCAAATATTATAATGATAATAAGCAGTTCGCATGCAATACAAACTTTTATGTTATAATAGAAATGCTATTAAAATATTGTAATTTGTATATAATATAGCAATAAATCGGTCATTTTGCAACGATGTAAATTAATACAACATTCGTGTGCCCATTCTGTTCGTACACTATAAATAAATGCATGAACGGCATATATAGTTCTATGGCGTGATGTTAACATGATACTCGAGAATACATGTATGCAGGACTTCAAGGTCAGTGGCCGGTCAAGTCTATCTGAGCTATAAACCATATAATATGCAATTGAAAGGGCTAGACACTCGACTAAATTATCGTTGTTGGCATATTCTTTACAACACAACAATATATCTAGTCAGCCATACATATTTTAAGAACATTTTAATGCGTGTGAATACATCGGAAAGAATTGTACGGATAAAATACTATCAGTGTCGTACATTTGTGCCGATGCTCTATTTATTTATATACCTTTTACGCATTATTTTTTGTGTGACTAAAGAGATTTTTTGAGACTTTTGATTATTCTTTTAATCCAAACTGTAAAGCAGATATATTGTTTAATGTTACAAAAACAACAACAACGTAGACACATATAAAATGATATGTAAGGAGGAGTATATGTAGTATATTTAGTATAGGAGTATGATTTAGTATGACTGCATTTTGAGCCGTTCGAATCTATAATCATGCGACGGATATTTATAAGTGAAAACAAACACAACCAAGTTACACATTTGTCAGTTTTAAATTTATGTTTGTAGAAAGTTCAATCTACATTCCTTATTTTGGCAAGTACCATAGACGCCGAATATATCTTTTGTAAAGATATTTTTTTGTTTATATACTCTTCTTTATCGCCGCTTGTGTTTAATAATAAGCTTTCCCAAAAGACACCAAGTACTGGTTCTACCCAGGAAACTGACTCAAAAATGTCGCAATAAGCCTATGGTTTTCGACACAATCGAGCTTAAATAAAGAGGTTTAAACACACGAACAAGCACTCATTACTCTCCGAGCGTACTGAAAGGGTCTTATATAATAATATTTAAGTTCTGGTTTATGGTTCAAGCCTTGTAGAATTTAGCGTATCAAAACATACACAAAGTGTACATAATGATGTCTTGTATATGTATAAGGTTATTCCCCTGTAAAGCAATATGATACATCAGGAAATAAAATGCAATCATACAAAATAGCGCTATTATTTAGCGAAACTTATTTGATCAAACATTTATGTCCTGATATTACCTTGATTTGATCATTAATGACCACAAGGCCACCATGATTATCAAAGAAAACATGTGTTTGCATGAGTGTAGTTTTAACGATTATTAACAATAATGGAGGTCAGTGCGTATGTCTTCGTTTGCGTAGGGATCATATTTTTGTCCAAAGGTACCTACACATATTATTATTACTTTTTTGCCTATCTGTTCATATGACTGACACAATTCATTTTATTATCTAAAAAACATAGTTCAAAGCATTTACACACGTCTCAGAAATAGATCATTAAAAAAGTATTGAACTTGTCACATAAGCCGCAGATAAATGAAATTATCATGAAATAAATTATAACAATAATTACATATATATACGAGATTAACACAATACCAAAACACGATAACATTTACCGTCAATAAGTAAAATGTGTACTTTTTTCAATGAGAATTTCCGTTCAGTTGCGGATACTCAGGGACTCCAGCTGAATGAACATGTGGATAACGTGTTTGTTGACAACAGACTGACGTTCACCTGTTCTACACCATCGACGGTATCCAAAGTTACCTGGCTTAGGGCCGAACATGGGACAAGTAAGGAAGAGATGGTTATGACTCAAGAGTATGTCAATGGAGCATGTCGCCAGAATGCAAATACGTTTTTGGATTGCTATTGTAATTCGACGACCACGTTTACATGCGCAATCATAACGGTCACTATGTCCCACGATGGTCAAATCTGGCGCTGCTCAGCCGCAATCGGAGGAACAACAGAATACAGCAACAGTTACGCAATCCATGTGCTAAGTAAGTTTGTATGTGCAAGTTTTTACATTAAAAAACCGTAGTTAAATTATTCATGATCTATCAATTGCATTAAACCTACTGAGAACATGTGCATAACTTATGTTCTCAAAATGATGAGGCGTGTATTGTCGCCGTCCGTCGCGTCTTTGTTTATTATCGTATATAACGTCGCTGCCTGTAATGATTTCTCAAAAGTTAAAAATGCCCATTTTGTTACAATAATATATATTTAGTTTAAGGAAAATAATGATGCTACCCCCCTCCTTCGAAGAAATGGGGGTACATTGCTTTGCACCTGTCCGTCGGTCGGTCGGATGGTCGGTCTGTCCGTAGACCATTTCGTTTCCGCATCTAGATATCGAGAGAACTCTTTGACCTACGATCATTTAACTTGGTATGTTGGTTACTTAGGAGGACAGGAAGACGTCTATTGAATTAGACGTCAACAGGTCAAAGGGCAAAGTCACAGGGGCTTGTAACATGAAATTCGTTTCCGCACGATATCTAGAGAACGCTTTGACCTACGATCATTTAAGTTGGTATGCTGGTTACTTGGGAGACAAGGAAGACGCCTCTCAATTTTGAGGTCAACAGGTCAAAGGACAAGGTGACAGAGGCTTCAAACATGAAAACTGTTTCCAATGTAGACCATTTCGTGTCCGCATTATATGTAAAATACGCTTTGACCTACGATCATTCATGTTGGTATGCTGGCCACTCGGGAGGAAAGGAAGACGCCTTTCAATTTTGAGGTCAACAGGTCAAAGGTCAAGGTCAAAGGGAATTGTAACATGAAAGCTGTTTTCTCCGTAGACCATTTTGTTTCCGCAGGATATCTAGAGATGGTTTGGCCTATTTGATGTTTAAATCAAACAGAAAACAGGTATCCTTATATAATAGACTTTAAAAATAAATCCATAATTATACTACATCTTTCTTTCAGCTTTATATTTACTTTCTAAAGCATCAACTTTAATTTCCTCCCCATGTGTTAATGTGCACATACAATATTTAAAATATTTCTTAACAATTGTACATATTGACGACTTGGCTGCAGGTCGCGTGGCACACACGTTTTACAAACATCTCTTGTTTTAAATTAAGAAGTGTGTCGTTTAAAAAAAATGCAAAAGAGGTTTGAAATGGATATATTTAATTATAAAAAGAAAGTAAAATGTATAGAAAAAGATATCGCCAATTGCACTACATGTATAGACATAAAACATATCGTAACTTAGAACGCTAAAACAATAAGAAATCCATTTTAGTAGAGTCGTTACTTATTTAAAAACGAGTTATTTAAAGGCTTCTTTGACAAACCAAAAAATACACATACTAATCATTTAATATATATGAGGCATGTTAAAGCATGTGCGTAACAGGCTAATCCTTGCGGACACTTTCCGCTTTTATGTTTCTTTCTCTTTTAATGAAATCTTTTATAAAGATAAATCCACTGTAGGCGGAAAGTGCCGTCCTAGATTAGACTGTACATTAAGCCCGGTTTTCCCCCGACACGCCTCATATAGATATATAACCACTAAAGTTAAAATGTACGATTAAAGTTACTCGTTTTTCAAAAACAATTACTTTCAAAATAAGCCTACAAACGGAATTCGATTAAAGCAAACACTAAAAAATAAAATATGTAAACAAGAAGCTTTGTGGAGTTTGCGTGTGTATATATGTATTGAAGCTACCGGCTATATAGTCAGATGGCGATGGTAAACATATCAGACAGATGGGCTACCTTGGTTTCTCCAGCTTACCCACATCACAAGACCACATACAAAATATAAACGAACATATTGAAATAGAAGCAATAATTCAAAATTAGTCGCAACTTTTGATGTGTCTCTAATTGTTAAAATAAGTGAGTTACTGGGTCACACACCGAGTCCTCGCATTATGTAGTTGCCGCGCGGAAGGACCTCTTAAACCTTCAAATACACAGACATGGTGTAACAGAACATTTGCTATGATTAAACGACAAGCCAAATATGCGTTTGACATCAAGGATTACGCGCAATTGTTATTCAATTAAAATAACAATATATGGTTATTAACTGTATTTTGGTTATTTTTATTTATGCAAACAATGTTTCTTCTAAGATTGCATATAGAAACTATACACATGAAGCATTTTAGAAAATGCATCGAGGTTATATAAAATAAAATAAAAACAACACGTGCAATGCTATTTACAAGTATACTGCGCGGTGTTTCATGTCATGCCATACACATACTTGGAAATGCAGTAACAATAACACGGCAAGAAATTTAACTAACAGTTTCCTGGCGGTATTATTGATTACACTTGAGCAATTTCAATGGTGATTAATCCTTTTTATAAATGGAGTATTTTTATTTCCCCCTTAACAAAGAATTAGTCATTATTTTGAACCTAAGAAGACTTATTTGCTCATAATTTCCTTGTTTTCATTATAATCAGTTTCACTATAAGTTCGCTTTAATGTTTATCAGGCAAAGCATTCGAGATTCATGGTCAAATATATAGTCGTTACTTTTTAATATTATGTAGTATATCTAAGGAATACGCCTATAACAACAAATTAAAACTAACACCATATAATACTACTAAAACTACATCTACTACTAGTGCTGCTGCTGCTGCTACTACCTCTACTTCTACTGCTTCTACTACTACTAGTACTACTAGTACTACTAGTACTTCTAATACTACTTTTACTTTTTCTACTACTAACACTACTTATATTCACAATTTACAGTACCACTCACGTCGGTTACACTGAATCCATCAACATCAGTGACATACGCTGTATACAACGTGACATCAACGTTTACATGTATCACATCATCGAGCAGACCTGCAGCGAGTATTCATTGGTTTGAAGATAAAAGAAACATCACATACATGGCCAGCTACTTGTTCGGCTCTGACGTGGCAACGAGTAATCTAAGATATAGACCAACCATGTATACCATAACGAATTTAACGTGCATCGCGCAGTATGTGAGCAAAACTACTACAATAACATTGCAGCGTAGTACCGAGCTTCAAATTCAATGTTAGTACAATGTACATGAAGCAAAAAGAATTTCATTGCCATCGTTTAACACTGATGTCTTACACAACTTGTTTATTTAACACTTGTGTAACGGACGATTAGAAATATTATAGTTTACTATAATTATTAACACAGCTTGTAATACAAAGGTTCCAATATGGTTCACCGACTTATGCAGAGTTATTGACATATTGTTTGTATATCTAACAAATGTATAATATAGTTCTCCAACATAGGCATAACTGGTGACATATTGTTTGAATATGTAACTAATGTTGTATTATGGTTCTTGAACATAGGCATTGTTGATGACATACATTTCGGGTATTTAACCCATGTTTTTATATGGTTCTCCAACGTAGGCAGCGTTGCTGACACATTGTTTGACTTGTTCATAATGATTGTAATGTGGTTCTTCAACATAGGCAGAGTTGGTGACACATTATTTGAATTCATATCATATGTTGTTAATATAGTTTGCCACCCACCATGTATACTTAGTTGCTGGCATGGCTTGCTTTGAAGCATGGCCGATCATTCATAGAATCTAGTCGGTGTAGTCTTACATTTATGAAATATAAAGCTAAGACTATTTATTTGTTAATTAACGCATTCGACTTACTAACTAAGTCAACATTAAAGGTATTAGAAACGTTTAAAATTAATGGTACATATACTTTATATATGTCAAACAAAGTCGAATACACGTCGTTTCGTGCATGTTTGACACCTTAAACAAAAACAAAACTAATTAAGAGAACAGTTTAGTAACTCTTATTGTATGTTAGTTGGTTGTTAGTTTGAGTTGTAGTTGCTTGAATTAAATACATATAATTGAGCGATTGTTTCCTATGTACTATCTAAATAACACTTTCAAATTTTGCCAAGCTGTATCGAAATCAAAATGGGAGTGTATGATAATTTTACAGTTTTAAATATTATATCACCATGTTGAGTTTTCTCCTTATTTGATAATAACTTGACATTAAATGGATTTAACGTAATTCCTTCCGTCTGTTAATTTAGTTCCAGTTTCTAAACCAGTTATCGAAATGAACACTCACAGTGTCTCCGAAACTGTGTCGGTTGAGGAAGGGAAACCGGTCGATTTCCACTGCGCTTCTTCCGGATTTCCGCCTCCATCCTACAACTGGGTCTATCCATGGGGTCACAAAGAAGGGGCAGATGTCCGTTTACAGTTTAACAGCAGTTTTATGGATGGACACATTTCGTGTATGGTCAACAACACATTTTATTCGCAGGACGGAAGAATCAATATACAGTATACGCACTCCGTAACGTATCTGGCATTCCATGTTATAGGTAACGTCACGCTATGTTTCATGTGTTAGAGAGAGATTAACTATGTACTGAATTCATCAACCACATTTATTTCATACTACTTAATTTTCCATTTCTCAGATATATTTACTAGAAATATAATATATAGTCGTCTCGCCGTGGTAATGTTGATTTTACATTTTACAAACAAAACGGATTTCATTAAAAATGAAATAAATAACGAGCTCCAAATGTACTTGTGTGGTTAGGCTAATCTTTAACATAGTATAGTTTAATAGACTGTGTTCATACACGCCTCAACACAAGTGCAGCAAATAAGATATATACTGTAGTCAAAACAAAACGTGGTGTTATTTACGCTATGTAAGTAGGCGTCAATGCCATAATCATGATTCCAAGTGTTTGAATTACTGTACCTGTATGTTCTACATGTATAAGTCCACTATGGAAACAATTGTTTATGTCCAGTACCAGTCAGACAAGAGATGGGATGCCCATAACCTTTCGATTCAGATATTTACATTTCCAGTACCACTCCAATCAGTGACACTGCTACCGCAGTATGTTATCTCCTACCCAGTCTACAACCTGGAATCGACGTTTACGTGTACTACTTCACGAATCAGACCTAGAGCAAATATTCAATGGTTTGAAAATGACCGTATCTTAACAGACATGTCCAGTTTTGTATACGAGTCCGAAGTAGCGTCGAGCATTTTGAGATATACACCAACAACATACAACAGAAGAAGATTGTCATGCATCGCCAGCTATGTATACAATAATATTAACATAACCATGCAAGCTGGTACAGAACTGTATATTCAGTGTAAGTAAAGTAAAATCTTTTTTTTTTCGAGAACACTTGCCAGAAGTTTATACAATTCACATATTGTAGATTAATCGGCTATTAAATGTTACTTGTTGCTTTCTGCACTATTAATACAGTGTTCAGTAACTTCTGTTTGGCTAGTCATTTAAAGTGTTCGGATGGAAACGTAATTTTATTTAACGTGTAACCATTGTCGTTGCTGAAAGAATTAAATCGGGCAATTTTATTTAAATTATAAATAAACTAAACGGGCATACTTGTTTTATCAAAATATGTAAATTTGGTAGTGTACAAACTGAATGAAGTCGTATCTTTCTGAGAGCTTTTCCAGAAAAAACAAATTTGCCTAAAACATGTGTTTTGCTTGCTTTTTAGTACCAGTTTCAAGGACCCAAATCACCATGAATAATACGGTTGTTTCCGATCACGTTAATATTCGAGAAGGAAGATGGGTGGAATTCAAATGTTCCTCTTTCGGTTACCCGCCGCCATCCTACCGTTGGACTTACCCAGGAGGCGCCACGGAAGGGTCCGTACTGATGTTGCAGGTTAACCGTACCTTCACGGGTGGCAACGTCTCATGTAATGCCAACAACACAATGTATTCAATGAGTGGAGCAACCTCGGTACAGAGTTACTCTTCTATAGCCACAGCAGACTTAAATGTGCTCTGTAAGTTCAAGATATGAATATTTGTGTGTACTACTCACTATATTACTGTTAAATCAGCTGCATTGATAGTTCCATATCGTTGACGCCGTTTTAAATCACAGAGTACATGATTTGTATTTGTTTTGTGTTTGAATTATGCATAGTTCATTATTTAGTTGTAGGTAATAACACGGTCCATTAAAATTCGTGGCAAATTACATTACTTATTAGCTAATTACGCCGACGTATTTTGTTTTCATTTCCATGAAAACGTTGAAAATGTTTCTTTGTAATGCGTACACACTAAAATAAAACTACGTTTGATATTTGGTCGAATTCTCATTATCAATATTTTGATGGTTTGTGTTGATGTTTGTGTTCGTTCCTTCTTTTTTTGTAAATTTAAACATTTATATTTCTTCACACTTTCAGATCCTCCCGCAATAAATATTCTAATCAAGAAACAATCGGTGACCTATCGCATTGACAGCAATCTCACAATGTTGAGAGGTGAAAACATTAGCATTTTATGTAACGTAGAGTCAAACCCAGCATCAACGGTCAATTGGAGGGGACATCAGGACAATGTACCGTCTCTAACAGTCACGAATATACAACAAGATACGATGTGGACTTGCCAGGCGTCCAACATTATAAATGAACCTTTTGGGACAACCAACGAATCAGTAACTAAATCAATGTCAGCAACTGTGTTATGTACGTAATTACAGAAATGTTCCTTTGGTTGGAATAAAAAAAAACACCAACAATAATTTGGTATTGACCTCGACCGTGCTTATGCAATACACGTATGCTAATGAACACTTATAACATACATTTTATATGACGATATCACATATCGTATGCACAAAAACTTTATTAATTACGAATTAATACAAATCGATACTTATGTTTAAATGAGATTTTGTTTCAAAACAGATGGACCCAACGTTCCTACAATAAAATATAGAATTTTTCCTAATCCATCCAACTCCGGGATAGCCCGCGGTATGATCACCTTGATAGAAGGTGATAGCGTACAATTGCTTTGCTCGGCAAATAGCAGACCATCGTCAGTCTATTCCTGGCGCACAGACCACGACGGGGATACACTTGTTTTATCTAATATAACACGAATGACGGCAAGAAATTACACGTGCACTGCTGAGAATACAATGGACAGTACAATGAGTGGAATATTGACTGCCAGAAAGAATTCATCAATATCATTTCAACTACTGTGTGAGTATGAAAGTATGTTTGTATTGTTTATGTTCCTTATTGTAAACAAATTCACATCATATTTTTTATAGTTGGCATTTGTTTATCGCGCATTATATTTCTTTGTAAATGCAGATGGTCCAGAGAAGATCTCAGCTTTCTACAACAATATCTCGAAGATTGAACGAGAGTTGAAAGTAATTCAAGGTCGATCATTCACAGTAACATGTTTAGCAGAGAGTAGGCCAACTGCTAGCATATCCTGGTATGTGCCTAACATACAGAATGGCGTAGTAATGTTTGTTAACAACGTTGCCAAAGATATGAGTACACAGATCACTTGTTCCGCTGTAAACACACTGGCAGATAGTCTCGGAAACACTGTGACCAAGACAAAAAACCTCACATTTGTGCTCGATGTACTGTGTAAGCAATACTTAACTTTTTTTCTAAAAGTTAGACTGTTTGTTTGGATATCAATAGCAATCTGTATGCTATCAATTAGAAATTTATGAATCATTGAAAGTGACTTTGGTAAATTAAGAAAAAAAAATTCAGACGCATACAATATCTATATAAAAGTTAATAATATAGTAAATAAGAAATGTTCGACAATTTACTGTTTGCTTATCAACTAAGAATTGTTCAATAATTAACAAGTGTTTTAAATCAACATGTCTTCAGACCCACCATCAGTCCAGCGTTTTGAAAATCACTCCGTGTTGATTAACACATCCTACAGTGTTCTATGCAACCTTTCAAGTGTAGGAAATCCACCTGCTACTAACTTCACTTGGATTCGAACGGACAATTACGCTATCATAGGCAAACAACAGATACTCAAATTCGATAAGGTTTCAGTGTCAGATGAAGGTGTTTACCAATGCATAGCCATAAACACCATGCAACCAACGGCTAATGCATCTGAAGATGGATACAGTCAATCGCTCTTCCACCTAAGCGTTCAATGTACGTATTTTTAAAGTTTACATTTGACTGTATGCGTTATTATTAGTGTTTTGTTATTGTTGTTTTACTGTTTACTGTTGTTTTATCCATGGATGCCATGAAAACCGTCTTGTCGAAATATGTAACGTTGTGCCATCAAATGTGTGACATACGTTCGTGTGCAATTTTATCGCACCCAATTAACTGTCTCGCGATGAATATTAATACTTGTATAAAACCATGAAAAACCTCAACACGTATCGCTAAAATACGTGTTTAAAGTGCACTGTAACCCGTAAATTGTGTCCCTATTGACGTTTCGCTATCACTGCGTAGTACCTCGTACTGTTACATTTCATATAGAACCTCGAAAATAAATTCAGCGATTAAAGGTTTAATTACTAATCTATGTTCGCGTGACCGTAATTAATGCATCTGGATGGAGCTTCATAAAAATAGAGAGTAACGTGTAAACGACCTATTCGGTTTAATGGTTTCATTGGTGCACTTATTATTTTGAATCGAAATAATAAGTGCACGTCACGCTTTGTTTTCGAATAACTCAAACACAGAAAATGAGATGCGTGTTATCAAATCAACCATGCTTCGCACGCGTGATTTTATTCCTACGCATCTACATTTTGGTCCGTGGGTTATTCGAAGACAAACGATGATGTTTATCATTTCTCTAAGGCACTAACAAGGTGATAAAAATTAAATTAAACATTAAACGTTTAATGTTGAGAAAACAAACACGTTAAATAATGCATTATAAGCTGAAGACTTGCACACATTTTCATAAATAAATGGATTTTGAACAGTTTCAAGTTCAGTTTGGTGTTTACATTTTCAACACTACGAAACTTGCCGTATCCCAGAAGGGTCCTATGTATGTATTTTATATTTCACACCTGAATTGTTGTCAATATATTAATTGACATATACAAATCTGAAAAGATTAGGATTTTATTCGGCAAAGTTTTTTTCTGTTTATGATATGAGCTACGTTGAATTGTCGTCAGTGTACGTATTGTTCAATGAATGATTTGCATATTGTAACAGTACAAGCACTTGATTACATTGAATATTGTCATAGTACATGCACTTTATTACAAATGCACAATAATATTATAGGTAATATCTTAGCTCTCTACTAGTTCCACCGTCAGAACAAATAATTGAAAACAATATTGGTAAGGAATATCCTGGCAGCTGTAGATAAACATTACTTACAACAGACATGTCGAATATACATAGTTCTTCATATATTTTTTCTTCTTTTCAAACTAGTAATTTACACATTTGTTTCACATCAAAGCAATCCTAGAAATGCCGCTTTCGTTCCGTGTGCAATATGGGTCCATCAAACAGAATTCATTGACAGTCGAGTGGATACCAGCAAATATTGACCGTGTTGACCAGTGGTTTATCATCCGATACAGGAAGCATTACAGTCAACTCTGGACAGACAGTCGTGTTTCGCCACTTAATAGACAGTATGAAACCACTCTGCACGACTTGACGCCAGACACAACATACGACCTCAAAATGTTTGCCGAAAATAGTATTGGTAAATCGGAGTATACAGCAGTAATTTCTGCTAGTACTTTGTCAATCAGCAAAGAAGGTATGTTGTGTAAGGAAACAAAGTACAATGTATGATTTTAGATATGCGCGTTACAGCTAAGTACTTTTATCATACCACTATGGTGATATCGGCCTGAAACAAACGTGTCTGATATATGTTTATATCAGGTCAGTTATGCTTATATTAGTCAATGTTTGGAGGTACGTCATATTATTCGAAATAAACATTTTCAGTACGACTAAATCAGTTTCAACAAAACAAACAATTTGATGCAAGAACATAATAAAAACAAATTATATAGTTTATTATGTTTTACTGTCATAAATCACAAAACCGTTTTTGTTTTAATATTCACATACACCCGCACTCTGGTGACGTCTTCGATCGAAGAATAAACCATCCATACACAGTTAAATACATTCACTAAAATAAATGCACTAAAAGTCGATACAGAGCATCAGTTTATGTTGAACTAAGGCATTTTTACCTAAAATTGAACACACTGCAGTCAATATTGACACGATCTTGAAAATGTATATTTCAACACACAACTCCAAAATGGCGTTTCAAAACAGTTCGGCGATTTGTGTTCTCCGATTAAATTGATCGTTGCAATCCATTTCATAGTTGCATTTTCAATATTATATGAATGACCATGCGTGTAATCTATGTATTTGGAATGAAAACAGCTCATTTATGATTACGAAATGTTAAGAATAAAGTAATATCCAGTAAACTTTTAGAGATCTATAACTACATGTACGTGAGCATGTAAAAGCCGGCTCAGCACAATCAGCACCGTTCTTAGTTTTTAAAAATATACAAATCAGCTCGTTTGGTATAATTTTAAGAAAAAATGCGGTTTGATCAATAGAAAAACATGCTACTGTCTGGTCTTGTGTAATTTATTAGGTTTGGCACAAATAAATTAACGGCAAGCCTCGCCGTTATTTAATTATGAGCCTCAAATGATATATTACACAAGACCAGGCAGTAACTGATCTGTGTGCCACGAATATAGAAGAACTGCTTAACACTCGTTTTCATTTTCTTCGCAGAATCCTCTTCTTTTGTACCGTTAGTTGGTGCAGTAACAGGCGGGGTCGTCGGAGGCTGTGTTATCGCTGCGATAGTCGTGTGGAGACTTCGAATCTTACTGGCAAAGAAAGGTGCATTTTTCACGAAGTTTATTCAATCGTGATACATTGACTATCTCCGGAATGATCCGTAAGATAGATCTCGTGTCTATCATGGAGCCATCTTGGCTTGATACACCGAACGGTGATCCGCCTGTGTTATAGGGCTATACACGACGCGCGCTGAAATAGCAGCACATTTTATATCGAAACGATGATAAATGAGCAAAGGTAGATGTATATTTCACAGGCATCTTGACCTATTATCCAAAAAGGCTTACTATGCAAATATAAGTTTAATAAATTATAATCCGGTATCGAAACAGATTCTATTTTTTACAAACTATCCAAACTGAAAGCGAAAATAGACTTAATAGTGAAACAGATGCTAAGTTAAATTACACTGATACAAACAAGGTTTTGAGGAAGAATCAAAGAAAGATAATGAAAATGTCTACACAATACGGGCTACCATTGCGTTTTACTACTGGCTTCTGAAAAGGCCTTATTTGTCAGGTAAAATTACATGTTTTAAGAATAGATTTTTTTTTTTTTGTAATTTAATGTATTTAATTTATAAATTTTATGTTGTTTAATGTTATTGTCATAAAGTATTATGATATTCTTCAGTATATCCAGTTCGTTCATTTAAATGCAATTTAATAGTATTTCTGTTATTCTTCTTCTTCATTTTCTACTTCGTCTTATTATTATTATTATATCATTTGTTTCATTTTATTCATTAACATTTATCTAATATCCATGGTTTCTTATTATTAATTTACCATAAGTTATTCTGATTATAGTTTTTTGCAGCATTACTATTATTACTTAAGCTATGAATAGTTGGCTTAATTCTTGTTAAGTAGTATCACTAATTTAAGTTTAAATAGCATTTTACTTTTTGTTTATGTTATCCTTTACATCGCATGCTTAATTACAAAATGTTCCTTAAAATTTAGTCACAAGTCTCTTTTTTACAGGTGGACTGAATTTTGCAAGTCTGTGATTAATATGGTCATCTCGAGAATACCAAACCTGGCTGTGAATGGTATCTCTACAAGAGCTTAATGATAACTTTCAGTTTAGAAACTCGACTAGAGTATAAATAATCTGGCAGTCTAACCAAGTATTATCCAAGGATATAATGAAAGACTGCCAGTTTTATGTAGATATGACTATGAAACTATGACAATTTGTTAACTGAAATGAAAGGAACACATGTTGAATTTACCATCATGTACTGTGACACTTTTAAGCTGTTTTCAGCTTCTGTGTCCTGAACTTGCAATACCTTAATGATGTATTTGAAGCACATATATTTTATAACTGGTTATACATTTATATAGGTTTGAATAATGCTTTGATATATTTCCCATATAAAATATAATAATATTCGAAAAAAATATTTATATATATTAATATAATTATAAATGTCAATGTTACCGTCATTATAACAAATGCGATAGAGGGAAGTTAGAATATTTTCAAAACACATAATCACTTACAAACTTGAGATGTGATGCATCTGCAATGATGAACTTTGAAGGAAACAGTATGCATCTATATAGTGTAATGAATTTAAAAGTGATAAAGTAAATCAACTTATTTGTTGTAAAGTTCTGTTTTAACAAATGATAACCATTTAATATCAATTTTCTCCTGAAATAAAATATGAAAGTGACATTTACACAAAATATGAAATATAACAATATGTACTCATCTGGTTTATTTAACTATATTGTTGTATGCATTTATATGTGGAATGCTTATAAACAAATTGAAGTACTGTGACTATTTTGTTTTGTGGTACGCTGTTTAAATGAATTCCCAAACTGGATTGACATAATTACTGTCAGTTGAATACATGGTCAGTGGGGATAAATGATTTTATTGATCTTATGGTATATATTTTTCAGTATTTTCTTGTGTTCCAAAGTTTATTTGTGATTATTTTTTTGAATTAAAACAAAATATGAGTGTAATAAATATATTATTTTTTAGTGCTTTTGAAGTTGGCTTATTGAAAACAAGTGGATCAAAATGATGCAAGGCACATTATTTGCTTGAGTCAGAAATGAGAAAATTGCAATGTGCTTGCATCAAAAAGCAGGATTTGGCATCAATTGAAATTCTTATCCAATACTGGGTGTCCATAATAGTATCAACGTTAGTGGCTTCCTTATAATACATTTGATTAATATTATCAGGAGCATGTTGTTAATATCATTAAGCAAATCCAAAAATTTTAGTCATATTATACCAGTATATGAGCTAATTTTCAAGGTTTATTTTACATTTCAAATGTGCAGGACAGCTGATAAATAAGTATGGATACAGCTTTAAACATACAGATTCATCAATCAGTATATTTGACAAAAGCAAAATTTGGTAGTGTATACTACATTTATTAAGAAAAAGAAAGCAAATAACAGTTACACATTCTGCATAAACTTAGAACATCTTTACATGTGGACAAGTTACATTACGATCAAGGCGTTTGAGTCAATTGTGTCAAAAGCACCATACCTATGAAACACTAGTACGTATGTTTCAGTGTTCCACAGAAATGATGCTGAAGATAACTCAGCATATTTCCAAACTCCAGTTGGCTTGCTGAATATATCATTATTCAGCTGCTGAATGACGTCTCATATTATTTACCGTAGTGTTATTCGGGTAGTTATTAACTCCGACCACTTTATTTATAATAATTCCCAATAATTTTGAACATCTTCGTGTGCATTTTTTGACCGAAAATTCTACACTGTAGCTTATTGGCGCAGCCGTTTTTATGATCATGTGATTAAAAGTAGTCCAAAATGTCGCGATTTATTGAATAAAGAAATATTTTTAGAATCGCCTGTGTACCCAGACTGGAAGTGTATTACCTGTGAAATTATACCAAGAATAAATTAAGAACATTACTGATTCACGCTTTTGCTTACTGTGGATTGGAAAGATTTTAAATAGTAATAATGTGCTGGATACATAAAGGTGTTCTTGATCTTTAGTTGTAGAATGAAATGATTCGACCATTTAGAGAATAATCATTTGCATACATACGATTGTTATTGTTGGTATTTTTTATTTTAAATTAAAATCTTGTGCACATTTAATACAAATACTCATTGAATGCATTTCTTCTCTACATCCAACCTCCGCGCAGAGATTGAACTGTGTCCGAGCTTAGCTCGATATTAAATCCCTGCCGGAATGAAGTTCCACGTGATCATAAGCAAACACTTGGCGCGAAATAAAATCGTGGACAAGCACATGATAGAAAAGTAAAATCCTTGCGTTGTTATGTTTACTTCTTTATTTATTTATTTTTTTTTCATTTTAACACGTAATATATATAAATGGACTTATAATGCAAAAAGTTTATGTCATTGTTATAAATACTTATGATAAAATTAAAATGTTGTAAAAAATAAATCTTCACACTCATCATAATCGTCTCTCCTGCAAACTTCCAAATCTGTAAGTTTTTAACTCGCGGTGGCAGAGGTAACTGAAGAGTACCAATGGTGAGGTACCACTGCGCGGTGTTTGTTCAATATCGTCATTCTGTTATCCTCAATAATGGGTTTGTGATTTCAGGCCAACGGATCCCTGGTGGACGTTACGATGACCTGATTCGACCACAGTGAGTTGTTGATCTTTAGAGCTTAAAATTTGTATAACAATAAATTAAATGGATAGTAAACCTGGAAGTGTAACTACGATGAGGCCATTGTGTATTAATATAATATTTTCCTGACAGGTATCCAAATGTATCATAGTTATGTGATTTTTATATGATTACGTAATAACTGCAAATAAACTTTACTTTCGGTAGTAAACACGATTGTCTGTGAAAGTTATATGCATAATTATACTCTCAATCCAATTTATGATTTAAATGTTGTAAGTGTACATCGAACTAAATAAAACATTGTTTATGTATGTACAATGCTTTATTTATTTAGAACGTACGCATCTGCATGTTGTAGGATCAGGAAGACAAGTGGAAAACCTCGAGATAAACAATATGAAAATGTTGTTATCGGTAAGAATTTTGCCTATATATGCGTACATATAATAACTTTAGATCAAGGTATTACTTTGACCATTACGGTGTTCAAACAAACTCCTTAGTCGTTCCCATATTCTGTCACTGGTTTCATAATTGCGTGAAAACGAGATACGATTGATGAATTGAGTTTACATAAACAGATTTTGTAAAAAGGGTGCTTACGGCTTTTGTTTGTTTTGTCAGACCAAAAATACGATGAGTTGGTTCCAGCAACGTCCGTCTGTGTACACGTTGTTAGCATGTCTAATTTGCATAAAGAAATCGACATACACAGTCTGTTAAAATTGCGTTTCAATATTGTAAGATAATATAACTAAATCACTTAACGATGGAGTATTAACTAATTGAAATACGGATATATCGTTATGTTGTATATTCGTGCCTTCTATCAAAGCTATAGTATGTTTGTATTTAAAACATATTTGTAACAGTCTATAATTAGTATTCGTATAATACTCCTACATATACTTTAAACATTATTTATCAATAAATCCATAGAGCAAGCATGTTGAAACGTTGTAACACTTGATTAAAAAAAAAAAACACATACAACGGTTTTTATTGTCATATAAATATTCTAGGTCAAACAAACAAACGGTCAGAGTTGAAGACCATAAATACGAATATGTAGCCATTGGTAAGAAATGTTATCCATGCAAATAATCTACTAACACACATATTTAATATAGCTTGTACGAATTGAACCCTTGGAATTACCATGTATCTACATATCAGTTCAATATTGGATATACGTATTGTTTATGTGGGCGTGATGAAATACTTTATAAAAATTGCAAATCCATGTAATCAGGTCCCTACTCTATAGTTTTGGTCACTATAATGGATGGGATAAAATATATCTAAATTCATCAATGAAATATTTTCTGACTGGTGAGACATTTTAATAATGTCGCTTGGTGATGGAGGTTTTATGTGATTCATTTTGTTGATTAGATGTCACATCTAAGGTGAAAATGTGGGGACGCTGTAAGGGTCCGTTTTTAGGATAACTGTATTATTTAACGTGACAATAATTTAAAAGTGTTTTTATGTGCGTCTTTTTTATCATTTAAGAAACCAATCAAAGCGCTTGTTATGTTACCCTGACTGAGAGGTCTTCTCCCGATTACACTCGAATTGACAACAAGATCATTTTAGCAACACACACAAACTCAGTCTACGGTCTTACAGAGAGAGGAGAAGATTCGACGAATATTGCACGTGCAAATCAATACCATTTTAATTTAAACTTTTCGTAACAGTGTTTATTATGTTTTTGTATTTGAATGTGTCCGTTATATTATCAAAGTCGTGTGCAAACTTACAGATAGTTTTAAAATGAGCATCCAAACAACGTTGTCTACATGTTATGTTGTTCAAATTAAAGGTACTTTGCCGATTGGAATATTTATAGGTTAAATTTACATGGCAATTTATTACTCAGTGCCGAATAGAGTGTGTTTGAGTCAGCTACTTTGTTCCTATCTTGAAAATAATGTGAAAACGATGTAAGCACCGTATAACATACGGTCTTGAAGACGGCGAAGAACATCCCAAGAAAGTCCCATGTGCAATTAAAGACCATTTTAATTTAAAGTTGCCTTAATGTTTTGATTTGAAATTGTCATCCAGACATATATGTGATTCCTTTTTTAAATGATAACTGCGTGTGTCTACAATTTGCATGTCATCTAACAATAAAATGCGAATATTTGTTACATTGGACGTATTGATAAGTATTATTAACAGTGGAAACTTTTAATTAAAGTTTTGCTATACCTATGTAGTAATGTTTGCTAGAAGATGGTATACTGTTACAGTTCATTTGTTAAGTCATTTACATCTTCTCTTATGTAGCATGACCATAAAAAATCTTACATGTATTACTGTGAGTGTATCACATATCGAGATTTGCATGTAAGTACAATAAGTTTTGTTTGTGGATGATTTTTTTAATTACTGAATATTGTTAAAATGCCATTTACTACACAAATACATATCGTGTTATTACTATACTATTGCAGAATTCTAACAACATTCATCAATTATGTAAATCTACAGCATAGTCTTGACGCTCCAATATACATGAACATGGTTCGCTATGGCGTATTTCGATCAGTACTTACGAACGAGTTTTTTCTTTCGTCCAGAAAAAAGTAACACTTTTTCCTAGGGCACACGGCTGTTGATCTGTTTCTACGACGCTTCTTTAATTATTTAACCTAGGGCATGGCATATGTCAAGTTTATTTTAATAACATAGGTAGTTATTTTAAGTGTGTAGTTACGATCTTACAACATATATACATGGCATAAATACACAAAATTAAGTATTAAGCTGATAAAAATATATTTCTATTTAAAATGGAATAAACGTTAAGAACAAGCATTGCTTTTAAACGCACAATAAGCTAGTTTAAAATCACCAAATAGTTTTCTTCTGTACAAGCGGAAAATCAAATACATGCATATACGTTCGCTGTGTCTACACCGGTCTGACTGACCTGTGTACTCACGCTTTAAGCATTATGGTTATGCGCTATTTTCCAACATGGCTCGCAATGGTACATTTAGCATCGAAGTGAGGTTAGATACCAGTAAATCAGTGTGTTTCCTTCTGTTTTATATTCGAATTATTGCCTATTACAAGAGTTACTTTTTTCTGGTATAAAAAGCATTTAGCAATGTCAGAGATGCATTTTGTGGTTATTTCTAATAACATCTGTGTGTTTGGAAAACATTTTGGAGGCTAACATGAAAGATGAGCTTTTGTGGTATGTTTACTGTGGCATGTGGCTTTTGTCGAAATATGACTGCCGAAACCATATTTTCTACCGGTGACTACATTCAGCTGAGAAGAATTATATTAGAATTAATATGCTATATCTTTTTATTGCAATTTGTGGACGAAGAAAGATTCATCTTTAAAGTGATACCAAGCTTGCACAATTTAAAATCTGAAAGTTCGCCGTTTTATAATGTAACCCTATGGGAATTGGATTTACTGGTATCTAACGTTGAATTTTCACCCAAATCAAAAGTGAAAGTAGCTTTTTCTGATAAGCTCGCTGAACAGCTAGTGGTATTTTATTTAACAAAAATATATTCTACTATCAGTATTACGTTAATATTAGACGGAAAAAATTGTATCAATAATGTCATTCATGAACAACTTTCATACGCGGGAATACTTCATGCGTAAGCACGTTCAATTCTCGGGGCGAAATAATGCCTTTACAGGCTGGCCGTGGTTCCCCTGGGGAACCTTTCTGTGATTGGCAGCTAACCCCATTTATTCCGCTATAATAATAAAGGGGCCATTTATCACTGACTCGGAGGTTTGCTCTCTGAGGACAGTTTTCAGCTAGGGTACAGGTAACTGCCCTACTAAACTCCGGGCACAACATTCAAGCCCAAGTCAAATTTGCTGGTAATTCCCTAACAATATATTAGTGCATGCAGATATAAACTGGATATGTTTTTACTCCGTTTAAATTTATGTGCAACATCTTATAAATACCAAAGCATGTAAGCATCTCTAGAAGTTAATGAAAACTTGTTACATCATACATGTACATGATTAATGGTGACACAGTCTTATGCGAGTAAAAATCTCAGACATGCATTTGAATGTGTAACAAAAATAAATAAACTTATAAGCACATTATTTAATGAAAGAAGGTAATGTTACCCTAATTACATTGTTATTAAACGAAATAAAGGTACATATATATAAACACAATATGTATAGATCTACAATTTGAAAAGAGTACAGACAACACATATTTATTGTCTTTGATCAACGTTTATAATACGAGTTGTTACATGTAGTTGAGGTACGGTGTTAATACTATTATGTCCAATTCAAATTAAAGTAATAACAAGGGTAACAATAGAGTAATTATAACTTCGACTGCATTTTTTTCAATTGCAAAATGCATATTGTATATAGGTTACATGTAATATGGGTACTAATAACACTATGTTGATTACTGTTTCAACATGTCCACTTTAAATTTGTTATTTGATATTGTACATTATTTGAAACACATTATAATTTAATAAGATAATTAACTGATCAATGGTATAAATGCACTTTAGATGTTGTATATTTTGCCACGACTTTAGCTCTTTGTTCTTAATTACTGGTAATGAAATAAATTATGCGCAAACTTCCCAAGAAAGATGCATAACATCATATTTGACTTGTTTTTATAATTCAAAATATAGGACACATTTGAATGTGATAAATCTGATTGGCTGTTTCTTATATTGTATTTCTAAATACTATTGTATATACAATGTTAAAATATAAATGTATAATGATTTGACTAATATTGAAATGCTCCTAATTATATTGTAATGAAAATCTTATTTAAAAGTAATGTACAATGATTCTAAATGTTTAAATTCAGATATGCATAAATCCTCTAAGACTAGGCCTATAAATCAAGGATTGGCACCATGGCCAGCCTGGTTTGAAATAAAAACTGACCACACTATTAGTATACCCTGTACATTCTCACGACGAGCCATTTCTACTCTCAATCACTGGAAAGTTCTACGGGAGAACCACGGTCGGCCTTTAAGTAAAGAGGTTAGACGTGTGACGTCATCCTCGGTGTATAGAATGATTTGCGTTGACCTGAGATATCGTTTCGTACACGACACTAATAAACGATGATAAAGTCGACACTGGTGCTTGTTGATTTATTTCATATTGAAGTGTTTTCTTCGTTATGTTTATGTTTTTCTGTTTGTTTTCAAGTTTTATTGTCACTTTTATCTGCTTATCTTGAAAATAAATTATATGAAAGATCGTAAATACACATTTTAACGTAAGGTTTACAGTAAGTGGCCTGAATAGAATAAACATGGAGTACCGTTAACATGTTTAATTTAAGAGCATGTGCAATTATTTAATACCGCGCAGACAATCGCCAATAAGAACTCCGTCGGAACGCGATAGAACGCCGTGGGAGCTCCGTAGCAACGCATTGGTCGCTGTGAGAACGCAGTGACATCTCCATCTTCGCGAAAACTATAAGATTTGTCTTGCGATCTCACGGCGCTCTTGAAAATTAAACAACGCCGTGCCAACGCAGTGGAAACGCGATATAGTTTAACAGGGGTATTACCTAGGGTTACAGCAGGTGGCCCGATCAGGATAAACATATGGTACCTTTACCCATGGTCAGAGGGCTTTCTTCAAAGTAGATTCACTTCTTTATGAGAATAAAAAATGCACGAAATTAAGAATATGTATTGTGTAAGGCCAGTGGAGTAAGATTCATCGGTTATACACTTGTTAATTATTAGTTCCTTATTTTTATATAACTTATAATATATATGTATACACCTATAAAATCAGATTTATTGCAAATTTCGTATTATTTATGCGGTAGAATAACTGAGCTGATAAAACGGACTGATCTTCGGGTAAACAGTGGAAAGGTGCATCTCGATTGGAAACGGCTTATTTACTGTAATATAAATAGATGACACTTGAATATCGTCATCCGTCTGACGGTATTAAAGTGTCAACAGAACATCATAAATGTTCTCAGTCGATAATACGATGGACGATTAAGGAATGTTTTAATACAATAGCTATAACCATGGATCTTTAATACAGTCATCCGTCTGACGGTATTAAAGTAACAAGTACTCTCCAGAAAACTGGTTAAACGTTTCGTAACTTACGGCACATTATATGTGTTTAAATATCTAATATATTACCGAAAATAAATAGCTAATATATCTAATATATTACTTTGGTGCCTTTGTATGTGTTTAAATATCTAATATATTACCTCGGTGTCTTTCATCTGTTCTATCCTTATTTTTTATATAACCGAGAATATATGTGTATACACCTATAAAATCAGATTTATTTTAATACAAATCTTTATTTTATTTTATTTATTTCAATATCCATGGTGAGATAAATTATTTCAATGGATCGAATAAACCGAGGTTAAAAGTTAAAAGACATTTCTCAACACCGTGATGAGTTAAATAATTTTCCGCCAGACTCATCAGACAAACACTGTCTGAGCCCTAGACTTTGCTTTTATGACATGTCATTTAAATTTCCCCCAGATGAAAGTTACATGCATTTCCGAATATAAATTTAGACATTGAGGGTGGTACAAAAAATAAATAAATAATCTATTCTAACATGCACAGTTTTTTCCTCACTTAACTTTGGGAATGGTACCGGTACAGGTCAAATTGGGAGAATAACTGTCGTTTTTAACGAAATTGGGAATTTTATCACTTATAGCAAAAACTGCCAGAAAGAATTAGAAAACTACTAGTTCGCATCAGAACTCCAAACCATTTTTATTAGCCAATAAACAATGATAAATCAAAAACTGTTTCTTTAATATACGTTAAATAGAGTTATAAATCTATAAATAGAGTTCTTGTAAAATGTACTGTTTAAATAAAACGTCAAGAAAAGATAACTGTCAACATTAAAATGACCACTTTTCATGTCCACCTTTTAAGGTGCATGATGTTGCATGCCAAGCTTTCACACCCTGAATTTATTCAGTCAACATACTTGTCCAAAAATAATATTTCATCAGACATATTAAAATTTTACAATATCATGTATTCCTGTTTATTATATTTTTCAAGGCAGTTTCATAAACAGTAGCAATCTTATACATTTATAGAGTGATTTAGTAGACAAACAGTAGATTAATCCCTTAGTAAGATCACTACGTAGTTAATAGCAAAAACTTCAGTCTTTTGGATGAAAATATACACCCATTCACTGTTTTACATGTTCATGTATATTCTATGTTTTGCAAAACCCATTTAAAACATATATATTTTCAGAGCTATTTGGCAGTGAAAAAGTGGATGAGGCTCTTATTCAGAGAATTGAGAAAGTCACAGGGAAACCTGCTCATCATCTTCTTAGGAGAGGCATCTTCTTTTCTCAGAGTTAAGTATTACTATGAGGACTCCGATCATGTAGATTTAGATAAATATTGGTTGAGCAACCTTTTATTAGAAGTATACTTAGGAATACAAATTTAATTTAAAAAAAAAAAAAAAAAAACTTTCCTTTGTAACATGTTCACTGTTACATATTTATTCTATCGCAGTTGCTTAGAGAGAATACGAACAGCATGTGTCTTTGAATTTGACACACTTTTTTTAATCATGTGAAAACTGTTAACTGTTATATGTTAAAAGTATTGTGGTTTCAGAGACATGAACATGATACTGGACCTGTATGAGAAGAAGCAGCCGTTCTTTCTTTGCACTGGCCGCGGCCCGTCCCCAGAAGCCATGCATCTCGGTCACCTGATTCCTTTGATTTTTACTAAGTATGATGCTTACCGTAAATCTGTCAACTTAAGACATTTAATCAATTTTAATGGCATACTTCATACAATGCTTAAATCTGTAAACAAGTCCCTTTGAAAATTGGTAGAAACTACCTAACTTGTATTTCATGGTAGGTTTATAAATATTTTTAGATCATAGTTTGTGGAATGACAAAAGACTTAGGTTGGTTGGGAATTGATAATTGGTTCAAAATCACAAGTCATTTTAAAACATGCATCTGTAGTCCTTAAGGTTATTTTACAGCAACATTTGTCAAAAGAAAGAATATATTTGTAACATTCATTTTCATTGCAGTTTCAGTAACTGACTTTATACAACTATTTTCCGATATATAATATTAAATATTGTTGCCATTTATTGGATGGGAACATTAGCATGATAAGTTTTTTTGCATTTTTGGAAAAGAGGAAATTGAAAATGTGCAAAATAACTACGATATTGTAGTCATAAATGGAGAAAATTATACCGGTGTAATATATGTGTACTGTTTGTACAATATAGGTGGCTACAAGAAACCTTTGATGTTCCATTAGTGGTTCAGCTAACAGATGATGAAAAATTCCTGTGGAAAGACTTGACTGTAGAGGAGACAAATCGACTTGCTCATGAAAATGCCAAAGACATCATTGCCATTGGTTTTGACGTCAACAAGACTTTTATATTTAGTGATTTTGAGTACATTGGGTATGTTTTATTTTTCCCTAATGTCATAAGTATTGGAAACTTTAGTAATTGTGTTATAATTATGTATAATATAAGCAGGAAAGTGCCCAGTTTATCAGGAATTGTTATGACATTATAATTATCATGTGTACTAAGGAAATGTTTAGAAAATGGGTACGAAAATCAGGGTGATTTTAGAGAATCAAACAAACTAGACCAAAAGCTATAAGAGCTGATGAAAAAGATAGCACCAACATTAATGCCTATGTTTTTTTTTGTCCAAGAGTAATTTGTACAACTTTAATCATGTCTTTAAGCTACCATCTATGATTTCACAGTTAAATTTAAACATATAATACAGCAAGCTACATATTAGTAGTGTCCCAGCATATCCTGGGCTTTGTTTATATAATTATTTTTAACCATAATATCATACTGTTTTGCAAATATGTTTTACTATTATAGTGCTGTAGGGTACCGAATCAGACGAATAATTCAGTTAAAACTGCATTAACAGCACAAGAGGTTTACATCCTATGGATATATGCCTGGTGCAACCCCTGCAGCCTGCCAGAAATTTATCAATCTATGTTAAATTTAATGGTATTTTCTAAATTTAAATTTAAAAAAAGTAGCACAAAAAGTAACTTCTGCTTCAGCCAACATTATTATGACGCCATCACAGAAATTTTAAACGTCTGGCGTTATGTTTATAAATACCACACACTGAATTAATCCAAATATTTATAAAAATGACGTTACTAACAACAAACGTTGCGTTGATCGGCAATTGAAGTAATGTTGTGCAATGTGGGATGGCAAAGACTTTCAGGAAAATCAAACGCACAGCAAGATACTATAAGTATTATGTACAAGTGGCATGACGGATCTGATGTCATTGATGCACAGACGAAATCACCAGGTACCAAATGTAAAATCGGAGCTGTTATAGGTTCCTTAAATATTTATTACTGGAACGCTGATGTTTATAAAATGAAATAAATTGTGCAATTCAGCAGATTAACCATTCATTAGACAAGAGACAATTCAGCTATGTGTGGGTATGTTGTAATTTGAGAAATATTAATAGCACTGTGGGGAATACATTGAACAGGTGTAATATGAATTTGGTAAAACATGGTAAAATTATGACGTCAGCATGCGCCAAGTTGTTTGACATGGTATACATTTCCATGTTGGTTGACCTTTTATATTTTGACGTATTACCCTATAATTGTGTATATACACTCACAACATGTATTTAATATTGGTGTGAATATGAGTCTTCTCTGCTACCTATAATTTATTATATATGGACAAATTAACGATTTACTGGGACAACCCTCGTATGTGTATCTTCTATTGTGATTCTTGACATATGACCTAAATATCCATGATTTGTCTTCCTCTATCTGCCAGGGGCAGTAAGGACTTCTACATGAACATCTGCCGCATACAGAAGTTGGTCACCTTCAACCAAGTGAAAGGTATATTTGGCTTCGACGACAGTACGTCTATTGGCAAGATCCGTTTTCCTGCCATTCAAGCAGCACCCAGTGTTAGCTCGTCGTTTCCACACATTTTCAACGGAAAAGCCAACGTGCATTGCTTGATCCCATGTGCCATTGATCAGGTGGGGCTGGCGATAATATACCCGTGTTCATAAATGTATCAATCAATGTGTCGGACCGTAAATTAATTGTGAAAAGATGAACGTGTCTATCATACTTTTTACTTGATATTTGCAGTAATTAATTGTAGTAATTTGTGGAATTTTATGTCACATAAACGATATACTAAAGTGTGCATGTACGATCTGTCATCTCAATTATTGAAAAAAAATAAGCAGATGAAAGTTACAATAAAACTTTAAAGCAGACAGAAAAACATACACAAAATTACGAAGGAAACACTTAACTATGAAATAAATCAACAAGTACTAGTGTCGACTTTTGCATCGTTTATTAGAGTTGTGTAATCTAACCCAACTGTCGAGTCAACGTATATACATGTTTTTTAGTTTTGCTTGTACAGACGGTGATTAAAAACTAGCGTATTGTGCATTTAAAAGCAATGTTTGTTCTTATCATTTATTAGATTTTAAATATAAATATATGTCAATTAACTTTATTTTGTTAATTGTATTTATGCCACTATATCTGTTGTAAGTACGTACATACACACTTTAAGATACATATTTTTTTATTTACTCTACAGTATTTTAATATTACTTTATATTTGTATTCATTAAAATCTATGCTCAACATCAGTACAATTTAATGTCTAATCCCTTGTAGTTACGCAACAGAATTGTATTTTATTAAGAACATGTCAGCCAAGAGTTGTACATATTTGAAAATCATTTCCTTAGAAACACTTTGCCTAGTTAAAAGCAGGATCAATTCCTTGTTGTGTTGTGATATGCAGGGTTTTCATATACTTATGTGTTTTATCGCTGATTGCTAATACATATTAATCAGCTGAGTACACTTCCAGGACCCATATTTTAGAATGTCGACAGACGTGGCCCCCAGAATGGACCTTCCCAAGTCGGCGCTGCTCCATTCTACATTCTTCCCAGCTCTGCAAGGGGCCCAGAGTAAAATGAGTGCTAGTGACCCCAACTCGTCCATCTTCCTTACAGATGCTGACAAACAGATAACAAATAAGGTATTTGGTGGTCGTCAGTCAGATTCCGTTTACATAATCACCAACTTTGGTGTTGGTGAATCCTTCTTGGGCAAAAGTTGAAAATAAATTTAAAACTCATTGCATTGTTTGTGTCAGGATTCGGTTTTTTACTCTAGCTGTTCTATTGCTATCTTATACATGACTTTGATAAAGTAGAAATAATTTTGTATAGTTGTGTTCAAATTGGAACAACAGATTTTTTTAAAGCCCTTTTTAAACAAATCTTTTAGTGCCTTTGTGGTCTTGTATAAATTATAATTAACAACGTCTGTAATTATTAGTACAAAAACAATTTTTAACCTGAAACTATTATGCAGGAGGTACAAATGCGGTTTAAATACTGTAGATCAACATATGCCTTCTCTGGGGGCGGTGCCACTGTTGAAGAGCACAGGGAGGAGGGAGGCAACTGTGATGTTGATGTTTCCTACCAGTACCTGACCTTCTTCATGGAGGATGATGAACGCCTCACTCAGATCAAAAAGGTAGCAGGCCTGAAAATGGCATATCATCTGTCACTAAAGGCCGACACACAAATAAAACATGTAGTTCAATAAAAGGCCTGTAAAGGCATCTGTCACTAAAGGCCAACACACAGATCAAACATGTAGTTCACAAGAAGGCCTGAAGGCATCTGTCACTAAAGGCTAACACACAGCTCAAACAGGTAGTTCACTAGAAGGCCTGTAAAGGCATCTGTCACTAAAGGCCGACACACAGATCAAACATGCAGTTCACTAGAAGGCCTGTTAAGGCATCTGTCACTAAAGGCCGACACACAGATCAAACAGGTAGTTCACTAGAAGGCCTGTACTGGCATCTGTAACTTAAGGCAGACCCACAGATCAAACAGGTAGTTCAATAATAGGCCTGTAAAGGCACCTGTCACTAAAGGCAGACTCACAGATTATACAGGTATTTATTTGGAGGTCTGTAAAGGCACCTATCACTAAAAGCAGTCACTCACAGATCAAACAGGTAGTTCACTAGAAGGCCTGTAAAGACATCGGTCACTAATGGCAGTCACTCACAGATCAAACAGGTGGTTTACTAGGAGGTTTGTAAAGGCACCTGTCACTAAAGGCAGTCACTCAAAGATCAAACAGGTAGTTTACTAGGAGGTCTGTAAAGGCACCTGTCACTAAAGGCAGACTCGCAAATTAAACATGTAAAGGCATCTGTCACTAAAGGAAGACTCACATATCAAACAGGTAGTTTACTATGAGGTATGTAAAGGCATATGTCACTAAACACACCAGAAACATAGAACAAATAGGTAGTTCACTAGGAGGCCTGTGCAAACACACAGATCAAACATGTAGTTTAGTATCAGGCCTGTACAGGCATCTGTCACTAAAGGCAGACTCACAGATCAAACAGGGAGTTTACTGGGAGGTCTGTAAAAGGCATATTTCACTGAAGGAAGAGTCGAACAGGTCAAACCGTTTTTGTAGTAAAAAAGTTAGAACCCTTCCTTTTTTAGAGAAAACAACAAGAACAACATACTGTATAAACAGTACATGGTGTTACATATATTTTTGCAATGAGTATTCCATTTTTTCGAAATATGCATCATTAATTAAAAGCATTTATTTCATTAAAATTTTTAAATTCTAGCAGGCAATCTTAACAAAACAACAGCTTTAAAATGATGTTTTATTTTGCATAAACTGTTCAACGCATTTTTATGCCCGCAGCATCTTGATGAGGGGGGCATATGAGTTTATCAAACACAGTGTCTTGTTTGTTTGATTTAAATGTGACTTCTATAGCTCCTATATATATTTATTTTTTGTGCACATTAAAATAATAGTTTATCCATTAACATTTAATTACTCATTCTGATACTATATATATTTCAAATTGTGTTCTTTAACTTATTTGGTTTCTAATACGTTTGTAACACATACTACTTGTAAAGTATTTTATCATCTGTTATTAGAATAATTTATTGACTTGTACTGTAATATAAGATAACACATACATGTATGTTTATTATTATTTATTCAAAACATTATTCATGTGGTTATGACAGTAACTGCACTTTGAAGCAGTTAATAATGTGAAGAAAACTGACAGTTCTGTGCTCATCAATAAGGTCATTGTCCCACTGCGAATCTGTTCAGCAGATACACTTGCAGTTTAAACATCTCGTCCATAGCAGAACGCATGTTACCTTTGTGCTTGTCGAAAACATGGCTGTAGCTTCTAGGGTACTCATCCTGGGCCAGTGTAAAATCATGGAATAGTCTGTAGAAAAACACAGGCTCAAGATCTCGATCATAGCTTCTGATGCGACTCAAACCAAACATGTACACAAGCATGAATTCCTTGTCATTGCGGTAATCCGTTCCATAGATGGAAATAAAACCTGCCGTTCATATTATGAATAAAGGCAAGCTTTTCTATGAGATGTGAACCCATATCACAGGTTGGTATTGGCTGCACTGCAATGCTTGTTTGGATCCTGCCTTGTATTGTAGCGTTGCCAGATCTATCAGCGCTATTGTTATTGTTGTCAGTAGTCTGTTTGCTTGCAGTACTCTGGGTGGCTGTTTTAGGGTGCTGGTAGAAACCACTGACCTTGCCTTCTTGCATAGGGAGGCGCCAGGTACGATTGTTTGTGGATCTGATGGCCTCGTGTGGCCGGCTTTAAAAGCTTTTCTCGTCACCTTGTTACTAGTAGCTGTTGTCTTTGAATCTGCTAACGTTCCAAGCATGTCCTGGCAACTCCTCCTTGAGAAATACAAGGTCGCTGTTGTCATCCTTCTGTATATTGGAGGTGCTGATGTACACAAGGCCTTCATCTTCATCCTCAAATATTTATATCGGTTCAGTTGATATTCCCATGAAAATGGCATCGTCACCATAGGAATCCAGTTTTGGTGACACATTGAAGTATGAGGAGTTCTGGTTGTTGGAGAACTGAGTTAGCATGGACCACGACCCTGAGAGATCTGAAGGAAAATGTGGATTTTTTGACAGATTTGTTCCATTTTATAACTGGAGTTATTGACTCTCATTGATCCTTATGACATGCCTAAAAATCATAGATCTTTCATTGGCACCTTTTGAAACATAAGTAGATAATATAGGAAATGCATGGTTAAAATATTGTTATTGATCTGGAAATTAACATTACTGAAGTAATCTACAGTCTGTTCGACTTGTACCTTCAGCTGATCCAATGTGATCCAAAGTGGCTCAGAGAGGTTGGTGTGCACTGGGAGGGCTGCATTGTCAGGAGACTGGTTGGAACTAAACTCTGCAGGGTATTGACTGATGCCATCTGATACAGAAACATTTGCCTTATTTCAAGTATATTTATATTATAACTGCTTTTTTTATTGAAGAAAAAAGAGGAGATTGAGCATTGCCACATAGTTCACTATGGGATTTGCTGAAGTTGTAGACAGTCATCACTTATATTTTGTACCTTTAAGCATCCCTAGTTTTAAACCCAGCATAGTTTGTTTGCTACTGTATCAGTTAATGTTACTGTTTTATGTTCTACGAAGCTGAATACTGATAACAAACCTTCCAAGTTGATCAGTTTCATGTTTGGAGTCTTGGCCCATGTTATCTTCATAAAGCACTGGTGAGTGTTCTCACTGAAGTGCCCGGTTGCCGGGTAATGCTTGAGGGCAAGGTCAAATGCTGCAGCTGGGAAGGCTTCCAACTGCAAACAATAACCATTAATAGTACTGGCTTCACTATGTGAAGTTTTTTTCCTAGTGCAGAATATATTTTAGGTCAAGCGTGCCAATTCCAATCTTATGTGCATATGCATGTCATGTGGTAGAATTGAATGTTTGTCAGACATCATGAGGGGTGTTCTTACCAGGAGATTGACACATGTTACCTATATGACATGGCTTGAAATCATAAACATGATACTACACTCTTGTTGTTTATGTTAATGTTCATGCAAGTTGAAGAGTATTAGTAAGTATCACAAGCTACCCATATACCTTAGTGAAGAAAATCTTTATATGATTACAGAACATAATTATTTTCCCCCAACTTTTTTGGCCGTGCTGTCCATGGATCCATCCGCCTGAATGTCTGTGGGTCAGAAATCGGCCCTGTAACTTTTGGATTGCTTGAAAAAATATGAGAAATGTTCACTGCATCAGGATGGGGTGTCGCAGACTAACTCTATCGTTGCACAGCAGCCACACTGTCAGTCTTGGTCACAATGATGGGCCAATACAGGAGTTGCACTTCTTACTACTTGGATGAAATTTCTAAGCTTCCACATATCTGACCACTGAATGTTACAATGAAGTTTCAGATTTCAAAAGTGTAACTTTCATATACACATTATGAGCAACAAGCCATGGGGTGTTGGGTGGGGGTTCAAAATGTTTGTCACAGAAAACAAAAAAGAAAACGAAGGTAACCATTAAACAGTGAAATAACACTCTTGGAATAATATATATAATAATTATGATATATAACCTAAAACAATTTATCAAATTATCATGGGGAAAAAATGATATTATAGTTCTATAAAGTAGGAGACATTATTTTATTCATTTAATTACCACTGCAACATGGATGGAACTTCAAAAAATGTGATTTACAGATATCAAAGTTCAGCTTCATGTTCTAGTTGAACTTTAAAGAATGTATTACAGTTTCATAGCATTTATAGTACACCATACATGACCATCTTGTACAAAGGACACCCTAACCAAACCAGTTTGATGTATGTTTATGATGTTTGATGTTCATTAAAATAGAATAAATCTCTTACAATAATACTCATCAGATACAACTGCAAGCAAATGAGTTGTGTTTTCAACTTAAATGCAAGCAAATGATTTGTGTGTTCAACTTTAAGGTTATAATGTTAAAGAATTAATTATTTTACTCATATTTAACAATTACTTAAATTGACTGAAATACTGTTAAAAACGGTGAAAAATCCAAACAAACACAAACTAATATTGAGAATTACTGTGAACATATAGACAGCTATCGTTTAATAGAGAGTCTTAATTACACTAACTATCCTAGGTATATCATGAACTATGAAACACAATTAATTTTAAGTATTTATATTAAAAACACAAGATATATGTTGATACGTGTATAAGAAACACTTCACAGACATATCAGAAAAGCACCACAGTTTACCCAGTTTACCTTTCAGTGATCTCAATACATGTAATAATGTCCCAGTGTCCAGTACCAGTTCTTACTGTGTTGTGTCCAGTGTCCACACATGCACTGTTTTCACAGTCCACATGTACAGCAATAAAACTGTACATGGACTTAACATGTATATCAGGTGGTCACATGTCCAGTTAGCCACTGAGTGTTCACTGAGCCACGTAATCCAGGCAGGGTGACCTCATCACTTGGCCTTGCTGCAATAACACACATATGCATGATTGGTACTGAAAGTACTGTTATACCAGATTGACAAACAAATATGTCACAAAGATTTGTTAAAAGGGCTATGCTTTGAAAAATATATTACATGGCGTGTCGTGGGAAAACCGGGCTGAATGCCTGTGCGCAAAGTGTTGTCCCGGATCAGCCCGTGCAATATGCACAGGCTAATCCCTGATGACACTTTAAGCCTACAGTGGATTTATGTTTAGAAGATACTTCCTTGAAACAGAAAATACCATAAAAGCAGAAAGTGTCGTCCCGGATAAGCCTGCACGGACTGCACAGGCTGATAGGGACGACACTGTATGTACATGCATTAAATCTGGTTTTCCCACGACATGCCTCTTATAGAAATGTGCGTTACCAAGGCATCTTAAATCAATATAAACATAAAAATTATATACTACATTTATGAGATTTTCGATTTAAAAAAAAAAATCACAATGAAGCCCCAAGGGGGTATCAAATTCATGATGTAACAGTAAAAGACATAGGGATAATGCCAGCAAGAGTAAGTGTGCAAATTATGCATGGTTATATAAGATACAATAAGATAAGAGGTCCCTATTTGGGGCATTGTCACTTTTACAAGGTATACCTCAGCTTCTAGAAAATATAAATAGAAGTCCTAGTCAGAGATGTTGCAGTTTTTGGTGAAAACATGAACTGTTTATATTATATTTCATTGGTCGATATATGATTTATGTCTTGACATGATCACGGTAAGGGGACTCACCGGACCACCTCACTTCGAGGTGTTAAGAAAATGTCCGGTGGTGACTTCCGAGGTGGTCCTGTGGTGCAAAAATATTGTATGACTTACCAATTTTGTATTATTTTCTTCTGATAAAAGTGCTTTTTAAGAAATCGGCCAATACCATTACCAGTAGGAATGATAAAAGAACACTCGTTCGTAGTTTCGTTAAATAATGTACAAAAATGAAGGCTGTAGGATTTTGAAGTCATTGAAAGAATATGTCTATGATACTATATGTACTGACATGTTTACCCGACTGAGTTTTTACTACAACCCATTATGAAGTCTGTTTCACTGGTTTCACTGTAGGGTCTCTAAATCATGATAGTTTCAGAATATTCACTGGTTTCACTGTAGGGTCTCTAAATCATGTTAGTTTCAGAATATTCACTGGTTTCACTGTAGGGTCTCTAAATTATATTAGTTACAGAATATTCACTGATTTCACTGTAGGGTCTCTAAATCATGTTAGTTTCAGAATATTCTTTTTTTAGCCTGATTGCGCTCAGCTATACTTAGTTGTCGAAAATGTCGATTCGATGTGCGTCCATCTGATCTTGTCCAGACTGTTCATGTATCATTCATCAGGGAATTTTAAATAACTTCCCACAAATGTTCACCATGTGGAGATGGCGTGTCACACGCAAGATCTACTGGTATGCCCCTAGCTCAAAGGTCAAGGCCACATTTAGAGGTCAAAGGTCCAGTATTGGCATAGTACAGCTTGTCTGGGCTGTTTATTCATTATTCATCGGGGAATTTAAAAATAACTTGCCAGAGATGTTCACCATATGGGGACAACGTGTCACACGCAAGACCTGTGTCCTTAGCTCAAAGGTCAAGATCACACTTTGAGGTCATAGGTTAAATATGGGCATGCTACAGCTTGTCTGCTGTATAATACAGCTTTGATTAATCATTCATCAGGGAATTTGATAATAACTTGCCACAAATGTTCACGATGTGGAGACAGCGTGTTGCACGCAAGACCTGTGTCCCTAGCTCAAAGGTCAAGGTCACACTTAAGAGGTCAAAGGAGAAGATCTGCTTGTAATAAAATTTTATTTTAAAACAATTACAATATAGGTTGCTTTCTTGACAACGGGTTTGACATGTTGCTAACAGGCGTCTAATTTAGTATTCATGATGTTTATAGTTGGTCATATAGTATTTTAAAATTAGATTAAAATATGTTAATCAACTTGCAGCATACTAGGTTCTCATGCTGTGCACTCACAACCCATGGTGACCTCTGAAACAGGGCTTGCACAGAACAACTAACAGAATTTCTTATGTGATTGACAAATTGTGTTTGATAAGCAAAACTTGCCAAGAACTTACAAATAAATCATTTCTGATTCGTATGTATATACAATGTAGCTAAGTCCTGTTTATGCAACAATATATAAATAAAGGCGAATTTTTTATTTTTCGAATGTTGACAAAATGCACAATCGCCCTCAAATAATGCAATATTTATTTTATTATACCATAACAATGTCTACCGACATGACGTTATATCAAAGTAATTGTATACTGCCACGACGCCATAGCATGTGACATTGCTATGTGATATTTCCAATTATTGACTGTTCTGTTTTTATATGAACAAAGAAGGACGACAGAAGGGTGGGGTATAATAACAAAAAATGTTGACTGTAATAGCAGTTCAAGTGCATGTAACAATATTGATATATAGATGGTACCTACTGTTAAGGCAGCAAATGTCATAGTTCTCCTTGGTGTTTCGCCAGTGTTTTCATCATTGGGCTGCCTTGAAAATACAACTTGTTTTATTATAGTGTTTGTAGTTATTACCCCTTGAAATCGCTTGTAATTGACGTGGCCTTGTATACGATGTGATGTATTTGATATCGAGTACAGTGGTATTGTTTTACTTCAGGACTACACGAGTGGGGAGCTATTAACGGGTTACTTGAAGAAGGAACTCATAGAAATCCTCCAGAAGATTGTAGGGGACCACCGTCAGCTCCGGGCACAAGTCACAGACGAACTCGTAAAGCAGTTCATGACACCCAGAAAACTAAACTTCCAGTATTGAAGCCTGAACTATTTATAGATTGCCTTGTCAGCTCACCGGAGCCAACAGTGCTTTATTGCGTGTAACATTGTATGCTAAAGTTGTGTTATGTTTGGTGTTATTGCCTAAATGTTCCCGTGAATGGTCATTGTATTCAAGAGTTTTGTGAAACTTAATGCATTGAAATGATGACTTTTGTGATGTTCACATTTGTATTGGACAAGTTTCATATGCAAAGTGCTCGTACTATAAGTTCTGCCATAAAACATAAAATCATTTAATATGTATATTATTTCGTTTATCCTTATGACAGTATTTGGTGCTATATTTCTTGTTAAATGACCACCAATTTTTTCCTTTATAATTTTATGAAACTTGATGGTGAATGGAATCTTGTTTTATTCATTAATTCTTGCTTAATTTGCCTTTTAATTAGTGTGTATTCATGCATTCCAAACTAAGTTTTGTAGGTTGGTAGTCATTTATTTCTTTCCATCCCTTGACGCAAATGCCCGTATCCGCACCCGTCAATTTCGTACATAACACACTTGGGTTCTGTTCAACATAATTGCATGGAGAGCAACTTGCATAAGTACAATAAGATTAAGACTATGATTGTAAACGCTATTCTAGAATGTTTCTATGTTGAATTATTGATTTTTATAACTTCCATAACTTCTTAAACTAAAATAAAGGTATTCAGAATTAAAGGCCTAGACCTACTTAAATCTTTCTTTATTTGAACTTGCCCCTTACCCGCACCCGAATCAAGGACTCGTTGTCCTGTGTATGAACTTCCCCCTTACCTGCACCCGAATCAAGGACTCGTTGTCCTGTGTATGAACGTCCCCCTTACCCGCACCCGAATCAAGGACTCGTTGTCCTGTGTATGAACTTCCCCCTTACCCGCACCCGAATCAAGGACTCGTTGTCCTGTGTATGAACTTGCCCCTTACCCGCACCCGAATCAAGGACTCGTTGTCCTGTGTATGAACTTGCCCCTTACCCGCACCCGAATCAAGGACTCGTTGTCCTGTGTATGAACTTCCCCCTTACCCGCACCCGAATCAATGACTCGTTGTCCTGTGTATGAACTTCCCCCTTACCCGCACCCGAATCAATGACTCGTTGTCCTGTGTATGAACTTCCCCCTTACCCGCACCCGAATCAAGGACTCGTTGTCCTGTTTATTAACACCATGATGTGATCACAGTGAGCACACAGTGTGGTGACTCTAAAACAGCTGAGATCAATACACTGCAGTGAAAGAGGTATATTGAAACAGTGCACTCAGCCATTGCTCAGTCAGCGTAGAGAACAGATTGCAGTGAATGATAAGATATTTTATGGGACCATTATACAGAGTTGAATACCACATGGAGGGTCCAGATATTCCTTAAACTATATCTTTCAGATCTCATTATGGATCTATTCAAGTGAAACTCTCATAATCAGCATTAAGTGCAATTTAACATTACAACATTACTCTGATTTCACGGAATTCTAATACTGAACAATTAAACCGTATTATATCATTAGCAGTTCAACTTTCTATATAAAGATTTGCCCCGACTGACTGCATAACGATATACAATTGTAGCGGTGGATTTTAAATTATCATTGAACTTAAACCTCGAACGTGATTTCAATTTCTAGCTAACCTGAAAGCACACAATAGGCTAGTTTGCAACATTTATGTTTACGTGTATGTTGGATAAGTTTCATGTACACATTTTATAGTACTTGTTCTATGAATGTTGCCATAAACTATTAAATTTTGCAATTGAAAATGTACCATATTTATTTTAAGGGTGTATAGTGTATTGCAATAAAAATGACAACAGGGCTTGGTGCCATTTTCAACTGGATTTCGTTACCCAAATTTATTTTTTTGTAATTCAATGTAATGCAAAAACAATAAATGTTAGTGTTTATACGTTTGCTACAGACATCATATCTTTACGATACTCGTACCTGGTTTAACTATGTAGTCATTATGCAAAGGAAACATCTCTAAATTAAATTGCTAAATAGCTTGAGTTCATTATTACTTTAAAGTAGTATATGGTCCTATATTTTGTTTTACATTGTACTATCGCTAATCATACTGATTATTCTTGTTTGCAACTAGATTTAAAATGATATTTTGCCATATTAATTAAATCCGGGACACCCGTGAATTGCCCCCAAACTATTTGATCGTTGATGAATCGGATCCATTATGTGAGGTTATTAATCCTTATAACAATATTTTATACTTGTTGTTTTTCGCCACAAAATTTGCGGTTGATACTTTTATGGAACTCGATGGAGAATGCAATATTGTTCTTACCATTACTTTCGGTCCATGCAGAGCTAGATTTGCCTTTACAGGGTTTTCATTTATAAATTGCAAAACACGTCTTATTTAAAGCGGTTTAATTGCCAACGCTTGACATTGACCATCCCAATGCGGTAACAATATTTTTTATTCTTTTTATGTTTTGTGATGTGTTGTGCGTATTGTATTGTATTTTATACGCAGCAGATCAATTGCCCTAAATAGACGATCTGCGGATATTAAAAAATAATTTCCCCTAATGGTGTCTCTGGAAAAAAAATCACGATTAAGTGCTCTTTATGGATCTTTTCAACACAAACTCTTAAAGACGTTCGCAACAAAAAGACAATAACTGGGTAAATTTCTCCTTTTGCTTCAGTTTTTCTTTATTGTATATAGGTTACAATCTACTAATATCATCTCTAATATTCATTCAAAATAAATATTTTTAATTGTAAAAGTTCATAAAGCACATATAATAATCAGAAACACATTTAGGCAATGCATGTATTTCCAAACAAATAAGTTCAGAAATGATCCATTAAATATTTCCATTCTATTGATACGTTGTTTATGTATGTTAACACGAAACAGGAAAAAGGCTACCCAGGTTCCACACATGAAATTCAATATTTCCCAAACAAGTTCGGTGACCCATTCTTTTTATATATGTTTTGGTTTAAGTTTACATTGATGCATGTATGTGCAAAATTTTAAGAAAATCTGTCTTTTGGAACAAAATATCCATTTCATAAAAATGAAGTTTCAGAAGCATTATTAGTTCCCATTAGACACACTTAAATGTCCAGACAAATTCATTATTTTAGCAGTAAATGTAGGTAAAGCGTTTTTATCATCAACATACACTTGCATGTTGTCAAACAAACCATGTATAAACATATCATTTGAAAGAACCATAACCTTTTAATGAAGAAAACTATCCTATATACTTAAAACATTGATACAAATCCAAACTGAAAAACGGGCTTCGACAAGCAACGTATTCAAAACCCAACATTTCCGGAACAAGGCCGGTTACCCCTATTTTTTTAAGACTGTTTTAGTTTCAGTATACAATGACGCATGTATGTGGGATCTTGAAACACAATCTGTCGTTTGGAACAAAAGATATTCGCATATTTGACAAATTATTGAGGTTGACACAGGCATATTTAATGCACAGTTAACCTCGTTAAATGTCCATTAAAAGTCATTTGTTAAATGATTACTGTATATAAAGCGCGTATTATCATTCAGCTGCACTTGTATATTGCCAAACGAAACATTAAAAAAGATGCATTTAAAAATCTCCATCTATTTGAATATGAACGCTTTATATAATTTAACATTCTAAGTAACACAAACTGAAAAAAGGCGTCGACAGGTACCGTATTCACAATTCAATATTTCTGGAAAAAGGCCGGTGACCCCTTTTTTAAAAACTGTTTTAGTTTTAGGATACATTGATGCATGTTTGCGCCAATTTTTAAGAAAATCTGTCTTTGGAAAGAAATTGAAGGAATTTTTTGCGAACGTCTTTAAAAGCAGCGTTAAGTGCAATTTAACTTTAGTACATTACGTTTATGTTACGAAGTATGAATACCGTATAATTATACACATGCTTTGTATTGTGCAAATCAAGTAAATTCCCCAACCTGGCTTACTTTATACAGATATTCCGTCGCAACCTTAGTTTTTGAGAACTATTCAATCCGTAACGTCAACGATTTTTTTTTCGGAGAGCTTAAATGTTAATAATACTGATATATGATATGAGTCAAACTACACTTTAAAACAGTAGTTGGTGCTATAACTTGTGTTATATTGAAATTGTATTTTCTGTGGATTATCTTTATGTAAAAGCAATTTTTACTATCGTTGGTACGTGAGTTACACACCTCACATCTTAAGTGGTTAAACAATGTTTGTATTTTGCAAAAAGGTGCATCTGTCAATTAAAATAATATATAATCTTTGTTTATCATTACTCTAAAACAGAAATTGGTTCTACATTGTGTGTTTTATTAAATGTAACTTATCGTTCCGCTTATTCTTGCATGGTACTCGATTTAATATGTTTAATTGCTATAAAATCTAACTCCAGATCATGCGTGAATTTGGTTCAAACGGCTTGGCTGTAAATGATTCTTATTCGGTACGTGACCTTAAGAATCCTTATAGCAGTAATTGGTGCTATCATTCGTGTTAAATGTCCATCAACACTACCGTTGATAATTGTATCAAACTAGATGTAAAATGTTATCTTATTTCATTCCGTGTGCGTGCTTAATTCGCGTGTATGCATTCATACATTGCAAAATAGGTTTTTGTACGTTGATAGTGTCTTTTCTTCCATCCGCCGTCGAACAATCCCGTGTCCGTGCATGTTAGTTTCGTACATAAGACAATTGACTTCTGTTCAACATAGTTTCATGGATAACAACTTGAGCAAAATTGGCGAACACTATACTACAGAAAATGTATTTATCTGTGTATGTAGATTTGAAATAATTGCTATTTACTTTATAACTAAAATATTTGTGTGATGCTTGACACCAAGTCGCTTCATGCAGACAGTGAGTTCAAGTATATGTTAAATTAAAATAATGCACTTTAAAGTCCTTTACAAGTGTAAATAAGTTCATGGTTTAGAATTCGATATGGAAATTGTCCCTTGATGTTTTAAATGCATTTGGTGCGATTTCTTTTTTTTATTACTTGGATTCCTTGTTATATCAATACAGCGACTTTACAATTCAATAGGACATTTGCACTCTTAATGTGTACAGTCTGAAAAGTATGTGTTTACATAATAATTGTATTTGAACTGCTTTAATTTGTTGATAAATTATACTGTTTATAAAAAGCATGTATCGCTTATCTGGATCTTTGAACTCGGGATCCTATTGTTAAATATAAATGTATATCAGTGTTTACATAAAACATAATTGATATAAACGCTTAGATATTACGAATATGTATTCTTTAAAAATCAAGATCATTCTGGATTTGAAACTCAAACTCTTAAATGCACCGTTAAGTGCTTTTTAACGTAATAATATTGCTTCGATTTTGCGAAGTCCTAATGCAGAGCTATTGCACACTACATTCCTTCAGTATTGTTCAGATGTGGTATCGTGTTTTATTCCGACTGGCTAAATATAGAAATATCGTTGAAGCTGAAGATTTGGAGGATTCATAGAAACCAGATCTCGAACGTTATTTCGATTTCAAGCTAAGCAGGAGTCAAATAATAGCCTAGATTTCAAACAATTATGTTTACAGTTGTATTGGATAAATGTAAAAAAATTATACACATGTTCTAGCAGTACTCGTACTATGAAGTACTTTGAGTTTTTCCATAAAATATAAAATGCAAACATTAAATAGAAATATAAATGGTAAAGTCTATTTTATGTTCCAATTAAAATAACAACAGTGTTTGGTGCAATTGTATGGTTTTAATTTCTCAAAATTTATTTTATTAGCTTAATAAAATGTAAAAGCATTAACTGTTATTGATCGTAATTTAGCTACGGTCATTGTATCTAAACCAGCTTTAACTAGTATGTAGTTATTGTGCAAAGGGCACATCTGCAAATTACATTAATATATAGCTTGAGTTCATTAAAACTTTTAAAATAGTATTTGGTGCTATATTTTGATTTTTATTGAAATGTTACTAATGATACTGCTTATTCAAATTTGCAACTGGATCTAAAATGTAAAATTGCTATACTAACTGAATTCTGATAAAGAGTGAAGTTGGTCCGAATAGTTTGATTGTTGATAATTCGGGTCCATTACGTGAGTTTATTAAACCCTTACAACAGTAGTAGATGCTATATTTTTGTTTTATTGCCACAAAACTTTCCGTTGATAATTTTATGGAACTGGATGTAGAATGCAATCTTATTCTGTTCATTATTTCCAGTCGATGCTCGGGCTAGATTTCGCATTTACATAATGTGTATTAATTTATATATTGCAAAAAAATGTTTTGTTTCAAACGTTTTAAATCGCCTATGGTTTGCATTGATCGTTCCAATGCGGTGACCCCAGTTTGTATCGTTTGTATGTTGTGTGCCGTATCAGTTGTTTTAAATAAATAATACAGCGTTATACACATGGTGTCTCTGGGTTTTATTATGCTCCACGAAACAATTAGTCGCCGCTTTGACCGTCCGTCCGTCCGTCCTTCCGTCTCTCCGTTCCGTTTTATTTTCCGGAGTATTTCTCAGCAACCACTGACCAGAATTCAATGAAACTTCATCGGCAGCTTCCATACCATGAGGAGGTGTGCACTGAACCAGGACGCTCTGCTTTAATGATTTTAAGCTCAACTATTCGAAGAATAGGTGAGCTATCCTACTACCCCCAGCGTCCGCGTCTGAATTGTTTAAAGTTTTTATTCAAAACTCTTGTAACTTTAAAACTACATAGGTTATTCACTTGAAACTTGGGATAGACCTTTATAATCCACTACAGTATCAGGGGCAACATTTTCGATAACTATTTTTGTATTTTGACAGAGTTATGCCCTTTTTTCACATATATTTTCTGGTTAAAGTTTATATTCAAAAGTTGTGTAACTTCAAAACTACATAAGTTATTTACTTGAAACTTGGATCTAACCTATGTCATCAGCTGCAGTATCAGGGGCAGCATTCCCCATAACTATTTTGTATTTTGACAGAGTTATGCCCCTTTTTCACATAGATTTTCTGGTTAAAGTTTATATTCAAAAGTTTTGTTACTTCAATACTACATAATCTTTTCACTTGAAGCTTAGAATTAACCTGTTTCATCAACTCTAGTATATCAAGAGAAATATTATCCATAGCTCTATTTTGTATTTGGATAGAGTTATGCCCCCTTTTTACTTAAATTTTAAGTTTAAAATTTATATTCAAAAGTTTGGTAACTTCAAAACTATGTAAATTATTCACCTGAAACTTGGAACTAACCTTTGTCATCAACTCTAGTATCAGGAAAAACATTACCCATAACATAGATTTTCTGTTTAACGTTTATATTCAAAAGTTTGATAACTTAAGAAATACAAAATTATTCAGCTAAAACTTGAAACTAACCTATGTAATCAATTCTAGTATCAGAGGCAATATTACTCATCATTCTGTTTAATATTTGGACAGAGTTATGCCCTTTTTTCACATAGCTTTTTATGTTTAAGTTTATATTCAAAAGATTTTTAACTTCAAAACTACATAAGTTATTTACTTGAAACTTGGAACTTACCTTCGTCATCAACTCTAGTATCAGCGGTAACATTACCCGTAACTCTGTTTTGTATTTTGACAGAGTTATGCACACTTTGTACATAGATTTTGTGGTCAAAGTATTTGTTCAAAAATGTATTAGGTATACAAGCTTCACTTAAAAATTGTGCATTGTAGCAAATGTATGCCCCTTCCACTATCCAAAATATGTACCAACTGAAATACTTCGAATAGTCGAGCGCGCCGTCTTCTGACAGCTCTTGTTCTCAAAGTTATGTTGTTGTTTTTTTGAAGATTTCTGAAATTTGGTGCACTATTTTTGTCCGGTCTATTTCTACCCAACGTCTGGTCTGATTTCAATGAAACTTTATAGGAAGCTTCATAACCAAAAGGTGTGCACTGAGCCAGTGCGTTCCGCTTTAATGATTTTTCTTAGTGTCATGGGATATCTGAAATAAGCATTTAGTGCACAATTATTGTCTGGTCTGTTTAAACGGAACTACTGACCAGAATTAAATGAAACTGTGTAGAAAGCTTCATTACACAGAGGAGATGTGCAATGAGCCAGGGCGTTTTGGTTCAATGAGCTTTCTTAGTGTTATGGGACTTTGAATATTTCTGAAATAAGTATTTAAAGCACAATTTTTGTCCAACTTATTTCTACACAACTAATTGATTGGAAGCTGTATAACGAAAAGGAGGTGTGCACTAAACCAGGACGTTCCGCTTTTGTAAAGAGTTGTGGGACCTGAAGATTTCTAAAATTAAAATTAGTGCACAATTTTTTTTCTGGGCTATTTCTCAGCAACTACTGGCCAAAATACGGTGAAACTGTGTGAGATGCTTCATTATCAAAATGAGATGTGCACAGTACAGGATGTTCCATGTCAGTTATTTTTCTTGGAGTAATGGGACTTCGAAGGTTGCTGAAATTAATGTATAGTGCGCAGTTCTTGTCTGCACTGTTTCTTAGCAACTACCCCCAAGCCAATATTCAATGAAACTTTATTGAAAGCTTCATTACCAAGAGGAGATGTTCACTGTGCCAAGATGCTCCATGTTCAATTGAAACTTCCCACATGTATTCGGGGTCATTATTTAAGGCTACTGACTAAGGCCTATAACTGTGACCTGCTATTAAGCTGAATTATGCCCCTTTTTGTAATTAGAAAATTAGGTAAAGTTTATGTGCAACAACTCCATATCTCTTACATATATGCCACTGAAACTTCACACATGCCTTCAGGGTCTTTATTGAAGATCACTGGCCAAGATCTTTAACGTGACCAGCATTTTAGCAGAATTATGCCCCTTTTTGTACTTAGAAATATCCGGTTTAGATTTGCGGCAAGAAAAAATTCAGGTTAAGGTTTGCGTGCATGAAGTACACATTTATGTAACTACTTAAGATATTCAACTGAAACTTCACACCTGTCTTCGGGTCATTATGTAAGGTCACTGACCAAGGCCCATAACTCTGAACTGCAATTTAGCAGAATTATGCCCCTTTTTCTACTTAGAAATTCGGTTAACGTTTGCGTGCAATAACTTCATATCTATATATCTGCTATAGATATTCAATTAAAACTTCCCAACTGTCTTCAAGGTTATTATATAAGGTCACTGGCCAAGCACATAACTGAGACCTGCATTTGAGAAGAAGTATGCCCCTTTTTGTATTGATGAAGGTCAATAACTCTGACAAAGTGGTTGAATAGTCGAGCGCTCTGTCCTGAGACAGCTTTTGTTCTTACAGTTATGGGACTTTGGTGATTGCTGAAATTAGTATACAGAGCACAGTTGTCTGGACTCTACTTTTCTGATTGCATTATCATTACTTGGAAAAGCGCATTGGGGAGCATCCATCAGTTCACTGATATCCTTAATAATCTTATATTTGTATGTTGGCAGTTACTACTTTCTATCTCTTCCTAAAATCCCGTATCCGCGCCTGTTAGCTATGTACCTAGTGGATTATGTTCAACAAAGTTGCCTGGTGAACAACTTGCTAAAGCTAAAATAAACATTTAGATAATTTAATCTGAACGCTATACCACAAAAATGAATCAGAGTCTCTTAGCATATTGATTCGAATTTAATTGCTACTTTTGAAATCAACCATGAGTATGATGCTTGACACCAATGGTGTTTATGCAGACTATGTTTTGTCAAGTAATTGTTAAAGTCATGCAAATAATGTCAGCGAGTTGTTAAATATTTTAAAGTCTTTTGAAAGTGGAAATAAACTCCAAATTAAGAGTTCGATATGGATCTGTCCCACTGAAACCATTAAAAGCAGCATTTGGTGCTATATAACGTTATTAAGTGCTATGATTTTGTGTCATATCAATACAGCGACATAATAATGCAATACGTGTATATCATCTATTTTAGAAGCTGTAGAAACATGTTTGCATTCTCCCACATCTGGTGAATATGTGTTTACTTTAAATTTATATTTTCATTTGTTTCATTTGTTTATCAAATGTAGTGTTTTAGTTACATTTGTATAATTGCCATCATGAATGGCAAGTTTCCGAAGTTATACGAAAATTAACTTTAAATCTTGAACTTCATATTAGCGCCTACAAAAAAAACTATTATAAAGATTCTTAAAAAGTAAAGACATTCACTGCAACTGTAGATTTTGATAATCCATTCAATAAAAACTTGAACGTCATTTCGGTTTCAAGCTTATCTGAAGGCAGATAAGTGTCTCGTTTTCAAACATTTCTGTTTATACATATGCCTGGGATAAATTTCATGTACACATTTTGTAGCAATACTCGTACTATGAGTTTCTCGATAAAATATGTTTTTAAATGTATATTATTTGATTTGAAGTGTTTAATATGTGTTTCAATGAAAAAAAACAACAACAAAAACAGTACTTTAACTGGTTATCTATTTTCTGCAGCTTAACTTATTATAAGGGCGAGCATTTGTATTGACAAAACGATTCGTATCATCATCACATCTTAATAGGTTTAATAACGAATATATGGCGTAAATGGCTTTAAGCTTTATTTATGTTAATAATATATAGCATGATTTCATTTATACTTAAACCAGTACATGGCTTACAGTAGATAAACGTTACATATAATATAACCGATAATAATAGTCCATTTCAATCACTTCGAATTCGCCGGATCGCACGCCGTCGTCTGAAGTGATATTACTACCTCCCACTACACTTCAGAATGTCCCGAATGTCCGGTGTCCACATTTCTACGTGTGAAACGAAGCTGTATCAACTTTGGTTTGTACTTTTAATGTTTGTTTTAATACCTAGTTTCAGCACCGTTGATCATTCTGACTTGGTGAAATCGTATGTGGCACTGAACTGAAAACAAAGCGCATAGGTTAATGCTTAAGGAACATTATCGTAATTCAAAGGATATCTTTAAAAATGTTACACAATTATTCATGATTATTGTCAATAAAACAACTCCTAAAATGTACCAGAAATTTCTTTCGCTGTATTTGACAAATTTCATAATTCTACTAAGGTATGATCCTTAATATCTTTGTTCTTAACGTCTTTGGTGTTTAATACTTTTTATTATATCGACTATGTTTATTTCAACAAAACAAATAATCGATAATCGTTAAATAATATATCGAATATATAACAAAGGGTGAACATCTACTTACAAAATATTAACATTCTTAATTGAAGGTAAGAATAAGATCCGTCATGATAAACATTAGTGGTATACAAATAAGATACAACTATCAACAATATTATTTTAAGTTTATGATACCAGTAAAATTAGTATCCATAAACTATGTTGTCATTTTCTTAACCCGAACTTCATTTCCCCACACGCCTTTATACTAACTTATTATATCAAAAGTGGAACTGATTCTTACGCTAAAATACATACGATCGGAATGTTGTCGAGGTGTGTATATTGTGTGAAGGTTTTTACCATCTAATCGGAGAAGGGCTCGGATTTCTAATTAATGTTGACAGTAGGATATTTTAGTGCCCGAGATACGAACTGTTCAGCTAAAACCAACTAGGGTATTTCCTTGTTGAGAGGTGTTCCCCCGGCGTGTTGGGGTGTATTCATACAAACTTCCCCGGTTAGTAGTTTTTACAAACTCACACAGACGGCTGCGCATTTAATTACCCACTCACTCATTTAAATTTGTTTATATCATTAAACGGAAAACACTAACGGAAATTACATTAATTACTCTTACAGCAGTATTTTGTGCTATTATTGGTGCATAAATGTAACACCAACAACTCTTTTTTGCATAAAGATCGTACTTATCATGTTCCATGTGGCTCAGTCCGTAGAAATGATCTCGGATCACAAATAATGCAGACATCACATATAGCAAGTCAAGCTATTACCCGTTTAACTCAATCAGCTCACAGAATGAGGAAAACGCCGGTGCAGATAACAACTATTCAAAACAAACAACGTCAACGTGGCATCAGTCTTACTTGAAGTTCGCAACGAAAAATGAATAATAATTTTAACAATCTTGAACAGTCTGTAGATGAGCAAAAGCGACACAACAAGTAAATGAAACAAACAAAGTATTAAAGACAAACATTATCTCCGTACTCAGCACCTCACAAAAAAAACAGGAACAAAAACAGAAGAATGTTAAGAAACAATTAAGAATATATTCAGACAACGTAGAGTTTTAGATAACATTTAGACTCCTCGGGAATACGTATTATCAGATTATAGCATTTCCATGTTTAAACACATACTAATACGTCTGAATGTGTTCCGAAACAGCAACGGCACTGTGTACTGTAAGGTAAGGTTACGGAAGACGTACCTCGAAACATATAAAGAAAAAAACGTACCTCGAAACATATACAGAAATAAAAAGTGTAAATAGATTGTACAAGGTTTAAAGAAATCAGTTTATAAAGGACTTAAACTTAAGGAAAAATGCAACATGGAAAACTATGACACTATAAGACGACTTCAAGTATTAATTTCAGATGTAGTGTCATGTCAGTTTAAAAAAAAAATCATAATCGGTTTAAACGTATGGAATATTGTGGCACGTATCGATTTAACTTATGGGATGTATTGGTGATCTACACCGGATTCATGGGCGCCAAACCTCACACTTAGACCAGATTTATTCATTGAAAAGGCGAATGTACACAATGGAAAGCATGGAAACACAAAAGAAACAAAATACGCCAGAATGAATAACGCTGTGGTCACCGCCTTGGAACGGTCAATGCAAGAAACGTTGGGGGGGGGGGGCTTTAACCGGTTAACGGGCGCTAGAACCTTATATTTCACCCACCCAGAATTGTTCAAAGATATTTTAAGAGTACAAAATTAACCTCATAGCTTCGCAATTCCAATTAAATACCAATAAAGCGATTGTTATTCAATTTAATTACCATTTAATTACTCAATGTTTATAATTTCTGAGATCATGCGTGGGAACTCTAATATCTTATTAAATGTCCTGTTTATAATCGAATTACAATCAATAATGCAATATACTTCCTTTCTATTTAAAACGCTTAGCAATGGCGCCCATGTGCGTTACGTTACCTCATGTACAATCATTTCATATCCATTTTACTACCACTAATGCTAGCTTTCCCCCGCCCGAAAAAAAATCATCGATAACTGTTGCTTATATAATACAATAAACGGTAGGTCGATAAAAACATTTGCAAAAGCGTTGTTATTAGCGATCGTGGTTTTGTTTCTCTCAACAGTTGAAGTTGAGAGAAACAAAACCACGATCGCTAATAATAACGCTTTTGCAAATGTTTGTATCGACCTACCGTCGAGACACTCATTTAGTTATTCTTTTGGCCCCTCACTTGAAAGCTTAATAATAGTAACTGTATATATTTAACCAGCTTTTGTTTTCGGTGTGTAGGTTCATTTGTACATTAATCTTATGAATTGAAACCATCACAAACGTTACCAAGTGTACTTGTAAACTTATAGATGCATGTACATTACATATACTATATAAAAATGAATTTTGCTTGTATGTGTTTACGTTCACACATTTTAACATACGTTGGTTTCTTAAAACTGCAGTACCGAACATGCACACACAGTATTGGAACAGCTAAATATCAATATCTGTCTTTGCGCAGTACAAAAAAAAAACGACAATGGGCATTGTGAAAAGAAAGTAGAGTAGAGGTATAAAATAGATAAAAGGAAACTAGCATGGTGTTGAAACACGAAGACAGACAGTTTACACAATATTGTGTCATTTCAGTCACGAGAAGACTATGTTGAAAAACCAACGGAGGCTTGGAGACAGAAACCCAGTCGATAAACGCTACCTTTTCCACGGAACTGACAGTCTGGATACAGTCCGTGGAATCTGCATCAATAATTTTGACTTCCGTTTGTGTGGAAAGAATGGAACAGCGTATGGGCAAGGAGCGTACTTTGCTACAGATGCAAAGTACAGTCACAGCTTCACAAAGCCGTCTGATCATCTGACACGATAAACGTCCTCCGCAGAAGTTCTTGTAGGCTACTACACGAAAGGCAAACGGGAATACAGACGGGAAAACCGGGCAAAGGCCATGGGCTGTATGATTCGTGTTTAGATAATGAGGATGATCCCGTTATTTTCATACTTTTAAAAACAACGCCTACTATCCCATGTACCTTATACAGTACCACGATATACATGATGCATGATAATTAATGGTAGATAAAACGAGGTATTGTTGATTGGTGGAAATTGCTAATTGATTTGAAATTGATAATACTTCTAAATGTTGGTAAATAATGACGATAAGTTAAATGTGTTTTATTATATACGGGTCAGTTAAACTATTTTTATTTGTATAAAAATCTAGGTCGTATCTTGAGATCAATCCTCTGTCTGCTTAAAGTATGATTTTTTAAAATTTAAAGTTGTTCTTTGGCTAGCACAAAAGAAGGTTATTAGGTTATTCTGCAACAAATGATGGGCGGAGCGTAATGTTTTCAAAACTAGTTCCGGTAATTCGCAGAAATTGTTCAGTAAAATGCACGTGCTTTAACGCGCGATAGCACAATCGTGATAAACAAATCATTTCTGCATTAAAACAATATATTTTATGTGTGCGTTGTGTAAAGATGACATCGCATTAATTCATTATTTGATATTTATCAAACAAATCAGACGTAATTAGCTCAATTGCTATGAATGAAGTTGACGTGACATTGAATTATTATGTTTATTGACGCAACTGAATTGCACGTGTGAATATACTTAGAAGAAAGATGAGCGGAGTATAAATAAATATAGCTCTCATTCATGACCTCTCAAAATTCATACTCAATATGTATAAGATCGTGTTAGAATCGAAATACTATTTTTCTATGATCATTTGTTGAGGAATAACCCAATGTGATGAGTATTAATGGCTTCGCACTTGTGATTTGATTCCTACGCACCTTTACTTCTTACTGTAGGTTATTCGATAACAAACTAGGATGGACAAATATTATCTTTAAAGTATCCCAGAGCAAAGGCAAGTGAAGGTACAAGAGCTGTGATTTGAAGTTGTTTTGCAACTTACACTACATAGTGTTTGCCGAAAAAACAAACTAGTAAATTTGGGTACGGGTTTAACTTTGAGCTGGTTTGACTTGCTTCCGAAATATGTGTGCCCCACGATTACGTCTGAACAATATGCTTAACAAAATAACTATTTCATTCTGTCAATGAATATAAAAATGTGTTCAGTTCTGGAGTGTATGTCGACGACACTGTATTTTTTACCGCTTATGTAAACAATCCCAAAAATTATGCAAGTAATTTGGTAAACATTGAACCATAGTTGTAAGCTTGTATTGCTTAAATTCTCCCTGGCAAACAAAATAATTGCACAAATGAATAATGGTTATCAATTTTACCGTTGCATAATTAACTTATCGCGCCAAATTTGTTCTTTTCATTGGTCCACGTTAACAACAAATCTAGGTCAAAAGTGATCTTAGCTAAGCCGAAAAAATCTCTAACGATTGTATGGTTTCAATTATTTTTTTCGCTAATTTTAGTGCCGTTTAAAGGCACTTTCCCCTGACGAAATATCCTCCATTTTCCCCCAAATTAAGTTATAGTATTGAACAGTTGGGTGCGTAAATAGAAAAACAATTATTCAATTTGAACCATTGTCACAAAAGAAGCTCATTAGGTAGAAAATTTGAATATATTAATCATTTAAAGCAAATCAACCACCCATTTCATGAAAAATAAACTTTTTTTAAAACTTATCCGCATGAAATAATTTAATGGCCACAGGCAGTTAAAAATTTTAGAACAAAAATCACGGGTTCTTTATTTTCACTATTTGGCCGTATTCCTTTTTTTCAATTTTCTAACATTTACAGACAACGGATGTAAATACATGAATTGAAATTATGTTATTGGTTTTTCATTTATACAGTTTATACAGTTTATACAGTTTATTGAGTAATACAGTGGGCAATATGCCCATAAGTATACAAATGAAGGTATAATAATATGCATAAAAACAAAGTCAAAGGTCACCAATAATATCCATACTGAATGTCAATGTTTACATATACAAACATTTATCAAACAAATATCGAAAGAATTCAGCAATAGATAATAAGCGAGAGGTGGTATATATATTGTATATTCAACATCATACATTAGTCATAATACGTATAGAAAGAATTTCTAATTTGCAAAGCTTTATAAATAAACATTGCCAATTTTTATTAACACTGCTATTTTGAGAGGTAAGTAATTCTATAAATTGATCATAGTATGTTATTGGTTTTTTTATACATATGGAATATTTTAGTAATATTTATTATGTTCTGCAAATTTATAATAATACAGTAATGTTTCGAATTAATAGGTGGGCTTCGTATATAAATGAAAGTCAAGTAGTTAAACACTAAAAACCCATAAAACAATATTTGTATTAACTCTTGTTATAAGAATATAGCAAGAGGGACACATGGCCCTAAAGCGCTCACCTGAGTATGAAGATATCGGCCTTGCAGTGTCGGAGGAGAAAATTTAATTCATAGTGCTGTTTAAGTCTATATAAACCATGTGACGCCTGGGACGTGGCCAGTTTTGACATCAGGGACCTAATTTGAAAACAAAACTATGTAGAGGACCACTGTACCATGTTACATGCCAAATACTAATCCAATGGGCCTTGCAGTTTCAGACGAGACGATTTTCAAAGCCCACTTGCCAAATTAGTATATTAAAACAATATGACCCCAGGGCGTGGCCGATTTCACCCCAGGAGCATAATTTGAACAATCTTTGCAGAGGACCACTATAGGATGTAACATACCTTGCAGTTTTAGATGAGAAGATTTAAAAGTCATTTTGCTCTTTAAGTCTAAACATGTATAAACCATGCTTGGTGCTTGGCCAATTTTTATCCAAGGTACATAATTTGACCAATCTTTGTAAGGGGCTTCTATACAATGTTACATACCAAATAGGAAACCTCTGTGCCTTGCGGTTTCAAAGAAGACACTTTCAATTCCGCTTGCCAGATAAATCTATAGAAATGATGTGACCCAGGGGTGTAGCTTCTTTTTTACCCCAGGCGCACAATTTGAAAAATCTTTGTAGAGGACTACTATACAATGTTTCATGCAAAATATGAAACCTCTGGGCCTTGAGGTTTTAGAGGAGAAGATGTTTAAAGTCATTTTGCTTTTTAAGAGTATATAAATTATATAACCACCGGGTCATTTCCAGTTTTGACCTCAGAGGGAATAATTCGAACAATCCTTGTAGACCACAAATCAAATACGAAAGCTCTTAGCCTAGCGGTTTCAGAGTTGACATTGTTTTAAAGTGTTCACAGTTTAAATATATTTTTAGCTCTGATGACATCTGATGACCTACCTATGCAGCGTACAGGAACGACTTGAGCAATTTTGAGAAAAGTAAACAAGGAATCATACATGTGAAGTTTGGTGAAAATCCGCATAGCGGTTTAGGAGGATATGTTGATTGAATGAAAAAGTTGACGGACGACGCACGACGGATGATGCACGACGGACGACGGACAAAAGGTGGTCATACATTTTAAAGCTCACTATCATGAGCATGATGAGCCCAGGTGAGCTAAAACACATGAAACTTTTGGTTAATTTCAAAGTGAGGTTGGTTGTTTGGTTATATCAGAATGTATCAACTAAATGTTTCCGTGTCCACTTCAGACTAAGAACTTTCAGTAAATTAATTAAATGTGGTTGACAACTTTGCTTTACATTATACAAATGCAAGAATTATATTTAATAAAACAATCAAACACAATATGGCACAATATTCACATTAAAACAATTATGTTGCTTACCGACGTCATGTGACAACTAGAAGAGGATGTTAAGAACAGCTAAATTAGAAGAACTGTACTGTAGTCGAAACGAGTTTTTATTCATTTACAGTATCAAATTGAACAATGTTATAGAAGTACAACGTTTTTATACTTTTTTACAAACATGTCAAATGCAAGATTGTATTCTGTATTATTGCTTTTCTTTACTGACTGAGTCCGTTTTATCCGGCATAGTAACACACATCTTTTATTCGGGGGAATTCTTGGACTTTATTTTTCAATTCATTCTTCATATTTGGCTGTCTGGATACTGAAATAATTATTCTGTCTTTTCCATTTATTCGTCCTTAAGAGTTCATCTGTCTGTATTTCTTGGCAAATATTAGTACTTTCTGTACAACTTTTAGTCCTTTGCTCTTATCTCTTAATCTCACAAAAAAGAAGTTTCTTTCTTATGGTTTTCTTTTTTCTAGGTAAAACTAAGATCTTCCGCATTTGTGATCTAGGTGTTCACTTGTCACCTTCTGTGTTTCCTATTCTCATGTCATTTTCTTGTTCTCTGGAGTTTTCAGCAAGTGACTGTACTTTCCTGTGTAATTTTCTCTTTATGCTACTCGGTTTTTTAAAGAGGATATACTTTATTTGCACGAGCCTTCATTCGTTTTTGTTAATTTTGATGTTTACATGCTTGTTCATGACCCTTTCCTAGTTTCCCTTTTTTCTTACTGATATAATTTTTCTTTGTTTGGCATCATTATCACTTAGATCTGATATACTGTCATAAGTCTCTTTCACGTTATCTGTCTTTCTTAAAAACTATCTTGACTTTGCCTTCTTCCTTCTTGCGATAGTGTCATCATTTAACAAAAAAATGTAAACACAAGGGGTATGAAGGAGACTTTGCCCTTTTCCTGTAAATATTTGTTACCGTTGATAAACGAAGATGTATCACATGCAGTAACTTAAACTCAAAGCTCATCAGTAAGCGATTTTGAAAAAAAAAAGATAAAAAGAAACTATTGCATATCTTAATGCCAAAAGCACTGAACCATCTAACTTGCCTAGATAATTTCCGTTACATTTATCCGAATCTAAAGCATGTTTACACAATAAAACGCCAAAATGTGTTTGGTTGAATAGAATAAAGTTACACTAAAATTAATGCATTTTGATTCAAATAGTAAAATGAATTAATTGTATGCATGCATTACAAATTTAATAATTGTCACCGTATAATATATACATTAACATATTGCTTCACATTTTCGCTCTTAATGCAATACATTAATGTATAAATTCACGTTATAATTACACACTGTTATATGTATCTTAACTCATGTTAGTCATCAAGCAAACTAGATACTAGGAGATCGATAAATCACTAACATCCGTTACCGAATGCAAAGGTCGAAGAGAAAATACAAAAAACTAACGCGCGACAGTACTACATAGTTGAATACATTATGCTAACGAGAACTAAAATACATATAAAATGCAAAACATAAATTATCATGAAGTGGTGCAAAGGTATTGACATACCTTGCTTTAACATGTTAAATTGTATCATTACGTGAAAACCAAAAACAAAATGTTTTTTTTTTCAAATCCTTCTTTTCCAGTTGCTTACACCATGAACTAAGACTCTATACTCTATATAAGCCCAGTGCTAACCAAAGCACATTTGATATTTGTCCACACTTCTAAATATACTTCTCGGTAAGCTTTTCGTATCTTTCGTTACTATGTGTTACTATATCACTGTTTTAATGTGAAATGTTGGCCATAATGAGTTCAATTGTTTTTATACAATATAGTTCTTGGATTAATATAATGTAATATAGGAATAATGAAACCCCAGCAACATCATCAGGAGAGTAACCCTTGTTACCATCCGTTGGTCCTTTTTAGAGGCAAGTGACCAATTGCCTATACAATACAGGTCATTACATACAACACAACACACAACATAAAAATGATTAAAACTGGGGTCACCGCCGTGGAACGGTCAATGGAAAGCATTGGGGGTTTAAATCGGTTTAAAGACATGCCGAACCTCACACTTAGCCCAGAATTAATCACAAAACACGCACTTGTAAATAAACTTTATCTTCATAGAATTGCAATTCAAATAAGATAAACCTGTCAAACATATTTAATGTATTTACTGAAATGTGTTGGTATAAAGAGGACACGGAAACATTCAGTTGCATAAATTTTGATGGCAGCTCCGATTTTTATTCTAAAAAATCACCACATTACCTTTAAAGTCATGTAACAAATAAAATAAAAATAATATGTGCAAATAGACCTTTATTATTCTGTTTTAGTGTGTCTCTGTAGTGATATACATGTAATATGATATAAAAAAAATACGTTTAAAAAATATTTATCATCCGTTACAATTTACCCCTTGAAAACGGCTAATATTTAGAGAAAAACAGTCTGCGTTGGTGTTTCTTTAGTTTCACATATGTTTTTAAGACCTCTGATAACTTTGACTTTAAAACAGTTTGAAATATGTTATTGTACAATAAAAACATGAATGGTACGTGACCCGATTAAGCCGTGTTTGTAATGATGCTCTGAGAAATGGCGAACTGAGTACTACGAGTAGTGTATTTAGTCTCGTGCACCATTTTTACGGTGTTGGAAAAATATATTTTATGAACTATCGATTTATCTTATTACTAAGTAAGCATTTATGCACACACAACACATATTAAAGACAGTAACGACGAAGTGTCCAATCGATCGCTGTAATTGTTTTAAGCATTTTAGAGTGGGATTTTGAACGTTAGCGGTAGTTAACTGTCTCTGTCTGATCTGATTTTACAATTTTGAATCCTTGCTTTTTATTTATATTAGCGATTATCCTCTGCAAATTATTCTGCAAGAAAAGTTTTCGATCGTTTAGCTAATATCCACCTCGTTAATACCGCAACACTCCACTAAACTTCGCCGATAACTCCGGGCACAAATGATGTGACATTCTACATATATTTGGCGCGATAATGGCCCAAATCCAAACTAAAATCCCAACCACATCGAAGCGGAATGCCCATCGCTTGGCGTAGAGAAAACCCCCACCCCCCCAAAAAAAAGTCATTACTTAATTTTGAAGAATTGTGGCAAACACACATTGCAGGGTTTGACCTTAACTTTAACAACTGAAGGTCCACAGTCCCGATACTGTAAGAACGGGTCCCGATAATAAAACACATTGAACTGCATAGTGCGTTAAAACAGAAATGATTCTGATTATTGAACTCGAACTATATATTTAGCGCACATGAAAAGCTATAATTCATTATAAAATATATAATATCTGGAGCTCAAAATGTTGTATGCACATTGTTGCTAAAATAAAGATCAGATCAGCTTCGTGAACTTGACATTTTTTGACATCCATGCGTTATCGTGCGCTGGATAATCAGAATGCGATTTAAAAAAATTATAAAAAAAAACTGTTTATCATTAATATTTTGCAAACATTTTGCAATCATCTCCACACTGCGGAAACTTTGACATTAATTGTCTTAACTTCGATTGTTATTTCATAAAATTAAAATTCAAAACTAAAATTTCGTCCTTTCGGCTTCGGGTCAAAGAAACATGTGAACACATTGACGCTGTTGATGTAGTTATAGTTTTAATATAAGCTATTACTCATTTTTGAAATAGAATATTTGATGTGTTGTTGGAATAAATTTGTAATAAAATAATGATAAAGGCGACTTATATCTATGACTTAAGTACATTACTAGGTTGTTTATCATAATAGATTCTCTAAAAGCATGCGACTCAAACGCTCATGAGATTATATTTCTTTAATCACAAGGTGTTAAGTTGATTTTTCAACGAATAACATGCTGTTATAATGATTGAACAGCTGAATACTTGGAAAAGGTGCGACTGAGACTTTACGGTAAAATGCAAATAGACAATTTTATCTCGGACGGTTCCCTGTATTCTTAAAGTCACATGATGATTGACGATGTACAGTTGCAACCAGTCCACAAACATCTAACAGCGGACCGGTCGTCCTTCAAAGAGGAAAATAAACAAACAAAACTTCATTGTATACCTAAATAAGCTGCAGTCTAACATTCCCAAATTTTGCTGCCGTTCTTGCGTTGACAGCGTCCCAAATTTAATGTCAAAAGTCGGGACAATATTGTGCGATTCAGGACTCGAAATTCAATTTTTGATCAAAATATCGAATATGTCCTGACCGCGTCCCGACAGCATCCCGACAGAGTTCCAACAGAGTCCTGACAGAGTCATGATTCTCTCAAATGCGATCCGACTAAATAGTACAGTGCCCGGAACCAGCGGGTACTATTTCGTGTGGGTGCCCGCTCAGTTCTTGTGTGTAACGCAGTTCAGAGTAGCAAAGTTCACGTTGTTTTGCAAGCTGTCAGAACGTCGTTTGTATTTGAAACAATGTTATATATTTCAGCCAGAAATAAATAAATGTTTAGAGCACTGTGTTATGTTTGTGATATATTATCATTGTATCATAAAACTTATATCCTAAAAATGTGCGGTATAATACAAGCAATAGCACAGACCTCTTCGGACCTCCTCGAATAATAGTGACCTCCCAGTCAGCCCTCAAACATTGAACGGACCTGGGCGTTCGGCTTCGGTCCGTTCAACGTTTTTGTTCTGACTGGTCGGTCACTAGAGTAAGAGGAGGCCTCCAGTGGTGTGCACTATTTCTTACATTACCTGTTTTACCTATGACAATCTCAAACAGGATTTGTGTCTCCTTTCATAACGAAACATTTTGTTTCTGTATATTACATGTGGTCATAAATGTTTTTACACCCACACACTCTCTCAGTGGCAACAGTTCGAGTTTACAAAGTGCAGCTGTATTTAATGAACAAGTCAGTGTAATGTTAGTTAATATAAGCTAATATTGAAAGCTTGAAATTGCTATGGTGTAGTGGTTATGGTGTTCGCCTTGCACTCGGGATCTCTCTATAAGCCTAAGACTTGCGATGCAATCGAGCTCAAATATATATCTTTATAATTAAATATACAATTATACTGGGCGGTATATACACACAAATGTAACAAATTTAACTTAACGTAAATAATATCAATACATTTATGAAAGGCAAGATCAAGTATCCAGTTTGGTTCTTCATAACATAAAAATCAAATTATTAGAGAACCAACCAGTTATTTTATTTGTATCCATTTGCTGAACTCTCAAGTACACCTATTCAAACTCATTAACACATGCATATGTCAATACATAAGGTCGTATTTCCTAGAATTACTGAAACGATTGTTTCTGTCCCAATTCAAATATTTTATTAACTTTATGCAACAATAATAGAGAAATTGATAATAGTAGAAAAATGAGCATAGCACGTATAACTAATTTATAAATTTAATGATGTCTATGCTATCTTGGTATTATATTGTTAATGATATTTCAAATAAGAATAATGGCTGTGTACTTAATTGTTGTATTATATTCCTTATGATATTTAAAATAAGACAAAAATACAGTCAAGTTTTAAGTACACATGTTTATATAATTATCAAAGGAAAAACACAATGTACAATCAAAATATCATTTTATACATCAAATGCGAACCGGAATCACTAAATCTGCTTCATAAGAGTTTCAGTCCCGGAAGCATGCGATACAACGTAATTTTTCAAACACTATACATTCAAAACAAGAATACATGTACATATTTAATTAACATGTCAATTACCATGGTGACTGCATATTTTATTAAAGGACTTGTCCACAGATGGTCGTAGGTTTTTTTTAATGTTTAATATCTTAACTGCAAAAGAAAAAGCATCTAAAGTAAACAAAACAAATATTAAATTAAGACAAAATATAAAATGAAAAGCAACTGAGTTCGCCGGGAGTCGAACCAAGGACGGATTAATAAAAAATTTCGTTCTAATCAGTCGGCCATTCTGACTGACAAACATGGTAGTGAAATGTTATCGCTATTTAACTTATACTCTAGATTTCAAAAATACCTATAAAAAGCATTACAAACGCTTTATAATTGTATCCATTTCATTTAATGTTTTTTCATAAATAACACTGTATTTTCAATATATTTCTTTGTCAGTAGTGTTGTTTCGCCTATTTATATGTAATGGAATTTTCTATTGCGACCTATTACAAGAAAAATGAAAATTTTCAATTTGCCAATCTGTGAACAGGTCCAATTAACATTTCAATCATTTAACTCACATCAATCTTGTATTTAGCAAGGAAATTAACACAATGATCCACTAACGCAACACGTAAAATGAACATTATAAGTAAGTTTTTTAGTTTAATACTATTTTATTGCCTTTTTCATAATGTATATACAAATGATAAACAAATGTGCAAATACAGCATAAAGTAGACATAATACATAATCAACATAGATAAATGTGTAAAAAAAAGCAAATGGATTGGGTCACAAGTTCTAACAACATTAGATGACGACCCTTTCCAAGAATTTCCGGACTGGTTCGCTATAACAAAATGCATTCATATAGCTGTATGATATGCACAAAATTAATGTACAATGAGATATGTTAGTATGTACAAATATATATTGGCAAATGACATAAAGTGGAACAAAATTATTTTATATTCCATGCAGTATATTATACCGTGTATTTATTAGAACAACACTAAAAAGGGGGAAGAAAAGGGAATATATAAATGATTGTAAATACATGAAATAATTATAAATAATTATAAACAATTGCTCCACACCATCCAGCTCAACATTGATTAGATACAAGATAAGTTGCAGCGAAACTATGTGAATTCTAGTAATAACAAATTATTCTTCTTAATTATAATCAATTCGCGAATCTATTAGAGGTTTGTATATATCGTTAACTTCCAGAAATAATGCCTTATTTTGATTATCAGACAATCCTGGAATACCAAATAATAGTTTGTTTGCACTAAGGGGATGAAATGGACGCGTGTTAGTAAAGAGAACGAGTCGTTGCTCTGAGTAGAGCGGACATTTGAAAAAGAAATGATCTGTATCTTCAACGGGACTATTACACACAGATATTTGATTTTCACGTAGGTGATTGGAATGTAAATCGGCTTTTAAATCACTACATTGGTTTCTTAACCATGCATGTAGAATTTGTTGTTACCTTTCATCAATAAGAAAAAATGAAGGAACTGTAGGAGGATTAAACATTTGTTTAATTGTGTTTTTAAAGCCTGATGGCGTAGATATCGAGCGAGTGTCAACATCAAGATCATTCCAAAGCTTAATCGGCGAAAGAATAGTAGAATTCGAATAGATCGCTAGTCTGCGGGCAACTGTTGCGTAATTACCACTATTTCGTAAAAATAAGGAATGTTGTCAGACGGTGCTGGAAAAAGATTTTTTAGATACTGCGGTAAGAGACCCTTATTGTGTTTATATACTAAAACAAGTTTTTGTATTTTTCGTCTGTCATTTAGAGAAATCCAACCCATTTCTTTTAGAAGAAGAGTAGTTTTAGTTGACCTTGTTAATTCTGTGACAATTCGGTCTGCATCCGATTGAATTTTATCTAATAATTCCGTTTCATATTTTGTACAATTGTCCCAAACTATAGACGCGTAATCTTTAATGGATCTTAAATATGAAATGTATATTTGATTAAGAGTTTCGCGTTTGAGTTTATATTTTAACGTTCGCATGGACCCAAGTACTTTTGAAGCCGATTGAGTAATATTGTCAATGTGTTTATGCCACGAACCATCTTCGCTAAGTGTTCGACCGAGATGCTAGTGGGAAATTTCACAAAGAATTATTGAGTTTCGTCGAATATTAAGTTGGGAAGGTTTTGATTTTTTGAAAGGGTGAACAATACTACTTCCGTCTTAGAGGGGTTCAAATTAACAAGCCATGTATTGGCCCATTGATTTATACAGTTAAGGTCATGATTGAGAATTCTTTCAATAAGAGCATTGTCATTAGAGGAAACAGATAGTGAACTGTCGTCAGCAAATAAGCGACTAATGCTGAGAAGTGATTCAGAGATATCGTTAACATATATTAAAAATAAAAGTGGCCCTAATACTGAACCCTGTGGAACCCCAGCATTTATATTTTTTGATCGAGAAAAAGACGACCCAATGAATACTGTTTGCCAAATAACTGGATATCCATTCAATGATATTCCCAGAAAAGCCGAGTTCTTCAAGTTTTTGAATAAGGCCTTTGTGCCAAACTCTATCAAATGCCTTACTAATATCGCAATAAACAATACAAGTTTATTTTTTTCGTCAACAGGTTGACATATTTGATTACACATGTCTATTAATTGGTAAACTGTAGAATGTCCTTGTAAAAAGCCTGACTGATTTTTGTAAATAAGTTGACTTGTGTGTAAATAATTGTAAAGGTATTTGAAAACCACCCTTTCAAATACTTTGCCAACACAACTTGTGAGAGATATGGGTCGATAAGTCGAAGGAATAAATTTTTCACCTTTTTTAAATAGGGGCATAACATTGGCTTCTTTCCAACAAGATGGAAACATATTTTCACGAATCGATCTGTTAAAGAGTATAGACAGTGGCTGACTTATTGATTTAGATGTTTCTTTTAGCATTTTATGACTGATACCATCAGGGCCATTAGCTTTTTTTGATGTCTTAGTTACTTATAACATCGATTACATCCTGTTCGGAAATAATTGTGTTGTCAAGAATAGTACTTGTTTTGCTGTTGAATGGTAAGTCGTTGTTAGTTTCATCAATTGTAGATATAGAGGCAAAGTAATCGTTAAGTGTATTGGCTTTTCTATCTCTGACACTGAATACGATTCATCTGGATTCAATAACGGAGGTATACGGTTGCAATTGCTTTGATTAGCATTTTGACCGTTTTCCAGTATTTACCAGGATTACTTGTTTTACAAACAGCAAGTCCATTTTCTAGAGTATTAAAAAAGCGTTATTTTGCGTGTTTTTTCATATTGTTAACTGTATTGCTTAGATTTTTGTAACTGGACCAGTCAGACAATATACCGGACTTTATAGCAACATGCTTTTGTCTATCTCTTTGGCGTGAGGTTTTGCGAATTAATGTATTATACCAAGGACGGTCGTTAGGTCGTATAGTAACATTTTATGATGGAATAAAAGTAAAAGCTAGTTCAATAAAAGTGTGTGTAAATCTAACAACAGTTTGATCTAGAGCACCCGTATTTAAAATGGTCCAATCGTATGGCATAGTGGCAGCATTTAACTGACTTAAACTTGCATTCTTGTAGCGCCTTACTTTTCTTTTATAAGAAGCATTTTCTTTTAAATCGATGTCAATATATATGAATGTGCCATACTGATCACTTACTGACTTATCAGTTTCAAGGATTCCAGAATGTAAATGCTGCAATGTGTTCGTTATTGCAATGGGATCTATCAATGTACGAGTGTGTTCTGTTACTCGGGTTGGTTCGCTTATTACGTTTGTCATGTTGCTCAGATAAAGCATATCTTTAAATTTATGATTGGATGGATTCAATTGATTTTCATCGATGTCGCCAACGATAATAATGTTATTACAATGATCATGAGCTTTTTCTATGCATATTTGGAATCCATCCCAAAATTCAGTGGCGGTATTTGGAGGACGGTATACATTACAAATTAGATAAGATCTAGAATGGTCCAAAAGTTCAACCCATATAGTTTCCGATAGTATTTTTTCTAATTTTAAAAGTCTTGTTGGTCTGAATGATGACGAAACATATGTTAATAAGTCCGCGGAATGATTAGTGTTATCTTTCTGAAAAACGCAGTCATGGCCTTCTAAAAGTATGCTTTCATTATTAATATCGTTCGATAGTTTAGTTTCTGTTAAACAAATCATATCAAAATCCAAGAAATTGTTCGGAATATATTCAAATGCTCATACGAATACTTCTGATGTTTTGGTGAAATATTGACAGGCAGGACTCCCGCAAGGATATATTAGGTGGACCAGGATTCGTTTCAATATCTCCAGACAATAACAGTAGCAGAGGAGACCAACTATATCTGTCAGTACATGCAAAATGTTCTACCCAGGAATTTATATGAATTAGATTGCTGTCTGTTACTATGCAAGGACAGTACAAATAAAAACAAACGTCTCTCAACAAAGAAATATAGTGAAGACATAAGCATGTACACGTTATATAAAAATATATTCCCCTAAAAAAATGACAGCAGACTGATTTGATGGAAAAATACATGCAATTAGAAAACGAAATATGTATTTCAATGGATACACATGTTTGGTATACGTTTTAATATATCGCTGCGAACATGCATAAAAGCCCCCAATAGTTGATCTATATTGCATTATATCAATCATCTATGTGGGTAAAGATGCACACTAAGTGAGACAATCAACACAACGGGAGCTTAAAAACAAACACATGAGAGCGGGTGGAAATATACTACGCAAGTGGAGCAATTTGATGCATTAAACGACCTTTTACAAACGACGAGCAAAGCCGTTTTACAGAACAACTGAGCAAACAAGAATAAAGCAAGAAAAATAAAAAGGGGGAGTGGGCAAAAAAGGGTGTGCATTACAAAACATTTTTACGGGAAAAACAATTAAAGGGTATGTATTGTATAAGTGCAACAAACACCAATTAATACATTACACTAACGTCGAATCGGTATTTTAATCCGATAGTTACGGGACTATATTTGCGCTATCGAAACACTAACGGTATTCAATAGAAAACGTATTAATTGTAGTGATCGTAAATCAGGCACAACTATTTACAATCCATTTACCGTGAAAAATATTTTCATAACTATCAATATTTAAGTGTTAGTGACATTTACGTAAACATTATAGCAATGTTTACTATATAACAACAAAAGATCTTTGGCAAAACGCTATTTAATTTAATGTTATACATTTTGTAATAAAGATTATAGTATCAATAAAGTTAGGGTATAAATCCCCAAGTTTGCAAGTTTTATAAACCCTGATTTTAGCAAACGATTTTGTCTTCACAGCGTTGTATTACGGAGTAACAATCAATTTTCGTACAAATAGACCGTTAAATAACACTGATTACTACGTTGGAGAACACATACACATGTGTTGCTGACTGGGATAACGAAAGTCTGAAAACCCGTGTTTACATAAAAATAAATGTGTATTCAATAGCGGAGTTCTACTTGTAAATAGAACGCTTACTAGGGATGCCGTTTATATTTATAATAATACAGCAAAAGCATTTGCATAAATTTAAATGACGTAAACATATGTGAACGGTATGATTTAAGGAAATGTGTACTCATGGATAGTGTTTTTAAAAGAGACGTGTATGTTCAACTATTGACAGTGTGTTGAAGACATGGAGTCAAGGTGTAGCACGATCGAACAGTTTTGTTTACATGAAGAAGTCTGTAATGAGCACATCAGTGGCGAACGCGTTTCGCACCAGAACTGGTACGCGACAGATCATGGTAGAGCTGGGGTTGGATACGACGGTTCCTCGCCCTTGCGGACAGCAGCTATGACATCGAGGTCTTTGATTTGAACTTTCCGTTCATGGCCGTTTAGCGACATGATACGTAACGATACTTGTCACAAGTTACGACCATACTAAGAAAACATTATGAGCCCTTGACCGTCCTTACGAGGATTCAAAGCGTACATTGGCATTGATTGTGATTGTGAAGCAGTGAATGTTAGTTATGCACAGTCGATAATGGTACTGAACCGGAGGAATGTGAAGCGTGTATTGACCTGGTTTGTTTCGATGCTGCTTTGGTAGTTGTTGTTGGTGGTGTTGCTTGTTGTACAGCCGATGTTGGCATATAACTAGAGGAATGTGGAACGTGAACTGACATGGAATGCTTTGGTGGCGCTGTGACAGTTGATGGTGGTAATTGTTGTATATTTGTATATATTATAGAACTAGAGAAATCAGGAGCGTCTAATGAATTTGAAAATTAATGGTGATATTCGCACGATCGTATATGTTAAAGAACTAGAGGATTGTGAATCGTGTGTTGTCATTGATTGCGATAGTAACGATGTGACAGTTGGTGGAGGGGGTGCTTGTGGCACAGTCGATGTTGGCACTGAACTGGAGGATTGTGAATTGTATCCTGACATGGAATGACTTGGTGGCCTTGAGGCAGTTCGTAGAGGGAAAGCTTGTGACTCAGTCAATGTTGACACTGAACTGGAGGAATTCGAATCGTGCATTGGCATGGTTGATGTTGACGCTGTGACAGTTGGTGGTGGGGCTTGTGGCACAACCGATAATGGTGCCAAACTGGAGGAATGTGAAACGTATCTTGACCTGGATTGTTTTGTTAGTTTGTGTGTGGTTGTTGTTGGTGGCGGTGGTGCTTGTTGCACAGCCGATGATAGCACTGAACTGGGTGAATTTGAAGGGCTTATTGCCATGTATTGCCTTGGTGACGCTGTGACAGTTAGTGGTGGTGGGACTTGTTGCACACTCGATGATGGCACTGAACTGGAGGATTGTAAAGCGGGTATTTGCCTGGAGTGTAATGGTGACGCAATGACTGTCGGTGATGGTGAAGGGCGTATTTGCATTTTAGCCTTTGCGACCATGGGATAGTTGGTGTTGCTTGTTGCAATGAACTGGAACTGAAGGAAGGAGCTTGTACTGGCATGGGATTTTTTGGTGACGCTGTGACAGTTGTTGATGGGGGTGTTTGTTGCGCAGTCGATGATAGCACTGAACTGGAGGAATGTGAAGGGCGTATTGCCATGTAGTGCCTTGGTGACGCTGTGACAGTTAGTGGTGGTGGGACTTGTTGCACACTCGATGATGGTACCGAACTGGAGGATTGTAAAGCGGGTATTTGCCTGGAGTGTAATGGTGACGCAATGACTGTCGGTGATGGTGCCTCTTGCACAGCCGATGATGACACTGCACTTGACGAATGTGAAGGGCATATTTGCATTGATTGCCTTTGCGAGAATTGGACAGTTGGTGGTGGTTGTTGCAACGAACTTGAACTGAAGGAATGAGCTTGTACTGGCATGAAATGTCTTGGTGACGCTGTGACAGTTGGCGGTGGGGGTGCTTGTTGCATAGCCGTTAATGGAACTGAACTGGAGAAATTTGAAGTGTGCATTGGCATGGCTTGTGATGACATAGCGGGCTGCGATTTGGACACGTCTGTGTCTCCGGCGTATTTGTACTGAATAAGGTACTCAGGATAGTAGGCGTTTTTATCGAACCAAATGAAAATACTGGGATCTTTCTCATTATTAACACATGAATCGTAGAGCTCATGGTGTTTTCCTGGTTTTTCTGGAGGTCGTTTGTACTCATGTTTCCCTTTCGTGAAGTAGCCCACAAGCACCTTTGCCTGGAACATATATCTTTCATGAACATTTTCAGAAGGCTTTGTGAACGTGTGACTATAACTGGCATCTCTAGCAAAGTATGCTCCTTGGCCATACTGTGTAGCATTCTTTCCGCATAAACGGAAATCAAAGTTGTTGATGCATATTCCACGAACTGTATCTATACTATCAGTACCATGGAAGAGGTTACGTTTATCAACTTGGTTCATGCTACCCTGTCTCCGCTGGTTGTTAAGCATTGTCTTCTCGTGACTGAAATAAGTACAATAATCTTGTTGTGTAATGAAATTTCATGAAAGTAACATTGACATTTTAAATAATTTGATTCCATTAACAACACGAAGGTCGTGGTGGCTCTCTACGCTAACTTGAATACCGGTTCCTATAATGGCATAAACCTTACTTTCAGTGTCAAAAAGTTCGTTTAAACAAATATTAAAAACACGAATACCATAAATCATCTTGTATATTGACTGTTTTATTTAATACTTTTTCTGGGTTACCGTTGCTTTTCAAACAAACCAATATAATGTGTTGTCAAAACCAAGAAGGAACCCAAGTACCCGCGGTACCCGGCTACTCTTCCTTACCTAGGTGTTAACAAATGTCAAGAATACATATACACAAGTAAATTGTGAAAGCATAATCTTAACTTTCTTCTCGGTTTTTTCGTATAATTCATGGATAATTTCAATTAACATTCAATTTTATTCTTTCTTTTTTGAGTCAAAAACAGTTCTGTAAATGCAAAAAAAAAAAAATTTTGATTAACCACGGTACATTGTATTTGTAATTCCAAACCTCATATTAAAAATGGCGACAGCTGTGCAAAGGTATAGCTTAGTTTAGCTTAGCTCTGTGTAAATCGCAAGGTTACCTATTATCTATTCTATATCAAGTGGAGATAAACCGTATGAATTCATGTTCTAAAATCAAACAGCTTGTACAGATGCGTGAACATATTTCAATTGTTAGAAATGTTATTGCTAGAACAAATCGTATGGCGTCAATTTTCCGATACATACATTTGTCGTTTTCTTAATTGAATTCCCTAAATTGCGACTTTAAAATTGTATATATTTTCAGGATTTATGTCAACAATGTTAGCAATTGTGTCTTTAAGTGTTCGAGTAAATAGGGTCCATGTAAACGGGTCTAAAATTACAAGTTGTTCCACAAGCAAAAGACAATAACTCAGCTATCTCTGGCTTTGCCCTTTATTCGATCGTGGTTTAAATCTTATGGTTATACATAGACTTCCTAAATTTAATCGAGATTGAATTAAAACACATATCATATATTTTTTACGAAAAAGGGTTTTACTAAGATATTTTACATTAACTAAGACATTTAAGGGTCAATAACCCTAACTTTTTTCGTCTGAGATCTTACGGTTTTCCACAAAGTCGCAAGTTAATTAAGGCCTAGATGAAAATGCTGCCACCATCTTGCACAAATTCATGTTGTTGTTCATATGACAAAATATAAATTTAAACAAAAGATACAACTCCCACGAATTATATAACTGAATTACCTACTCGCCCATCAAATATGACTGGGTATATTAGTTTTCAATTATCGGTGGGTCGGTTGGTACATCCGTCCTTCGGTAAGTCGGTAGGTTACATTGTATAGGCTTTCTAGGTAGTACAGATTACATTCAATATTACATAAAGTTATTAAAAAGCGTTATAGGCATAATAATATTTGTCGATTATATCCACAAAAGCTGTGAATTCAGGACGAGTAATCCACTTGGTACAATCAAACTTACTTGCAGAATGCTGACCATAATGACTGATTCTGTACTCGGAACACGGCTACCTCAATAGCACGCTTGCGAGATATTGTTTTATAGAAGTTGTTTGACACCTGGAAAGAACATATGTACGTTGCTAGGTTGCATTCGGAGATTTATCCATTGCGGACGATTTCCCAACTACGCATATTTTCTTCATATAGGGTGAGTTTTGTTTTCGGTTGATGGTTAAACAATCAAAGCATTATTCAATATAATTATTTAAAATCAGTCTATAACACCGAGAGCAAAATTTAGACGTTCGCAACAATATCTTTCCAACGACAGATTTTTGCAATGCATACTTAAACAAAAAAAACAGTAATACACAAAGTATGGGTCAACGAACTTGTAAGGAAAGCATTGGACGTCTAATACGGTACCTGTTTTGACATTGGGCTTTCAGCATTGTTTCAGTATGAACAGCGTTTCTTTTTCAAACTTAAACGGATACTATTGCAATAATTAGTGTGTTCAAACGTTTTGTCTGGCAATATAGAAGTGTATTTCGATAACAAAAAAGCAACGTTTTACCTACATTTACTGGTAAAATAAAGAATTTGACTGGGCATTTAAGGAGGTCAAATTGGTACTAATAAAGCCTTCTGAACAGTCATTTTTTTATCAAATGCATCAATATGTTTTTTTCTAAACGACACAATTTCTTACATGTTTCGCAAACATTTGCATCAATGTATACTTTAATCCAAAATATTAATAACAAGAGGGCACTGAGGGCTCTAGGACGCTCACCTGATACCTTGTAACCCAATTGGAATTTGCATCCCCAAGGTGTGGCTTACTTTTATCCCAGGGGCATAACTTGAACAATCTTGAACAATTCTTTTAAAGTCGGTTTGCTATTTAAGTCTATATAAATCATGTGACCCCCGTGGCGTTGCCAGATTGGACCCCAGGGGCATAACTGAACAATATTTGTAGAGGACCACTATAGGAAGTTACATACCAAATATGAAACGTCTGGGCCTTGCGGTTTCAGAGGAGAAGATTTTTAAAGACATTTTGCTATTTAAGTTTATATAAACCATGTGACCCCCGGGGCCTGGTCAGTTTTGACCCCCAGAGGTATAATGTGTTTTTGTCCAGGACCACTATAGGATGTTACATACCAAATATGAAACCTCTGGGCCTTGTGGTTTCATGGGGGGGGGGAAGGATTTTTAAATTCATGTTGCTATAGATTCTATATCAACCATGTGACCTCCGGGGCGTTGCCGCTTTGACCCCAGGGGCATAATTTGAACAATCTTTGTAAAGGACCACTAAATGATGTTACATACCAAATATAAAACCTCTGGACCTTGTGGTTTTAGAGCAGACGATTTTTAAAGTCATTTTGCAATATATTCTACATAAACCATGTTACCCGCGGGGCGTGGACAGTTCTGACCCGAGGGGCATAATTTGGACAATCTTTGTAGAGGACCACTTTAGAATGTTACATACCAAATATTAAACCTCTGGACCTTGTGGTTTCAGAGGAGACGATTTTTAAAGTCATTTTGCTATATATTCTATATAAACCATGTGACTCCCGGGGCGTGGCCAGTTCTGACCCCAGGGGCATAATTTGAACAATCTTTGTAGAGGACCACTTTAGCATGTTACATACCAAATATGAGACCTCTGGGTCTTGTGGTTTCAGAGGAGAAGATTTTTTAAGTCATGTTGTTATATATTCTATATAAATCATGTGACCCCCGGGGCGTTGCCAGTCTGACCTCAAGGGCATAATTTGAACAATCTTCGTAGAGGACCACTATAGGATGTTAATACCAAACATGAAACCTCTGGGCCTTGCAGTTTCAGAGAAGATTTTTTAAGTTTACACTTTTTAAAACTATTTTTAGCTCTGGTGTCCTACATATGCAGCGGACCGTAACGATTTGAACAACTTTGAAAGAGGATCACACAATGATCATACATGTGAAGTTTGGTGATAAATTCGCCAAGTGGTTTAGGAGGAGATAATGTTTGAATGAACAGTTGACGACGTACGGACGCACGCACTCACACACGCTCGCACGGACGACGAAAAACGGGCGATCACAAAAGCTCACCATGAGCACTTTGAGCTCAGGTGAGCTAAAAAGGGTAAGTTATTGAACGTGTTTGGAAAATATATTACTTTTAAATAGGGTACTTGTGTAGCCGTTTACATGTTGAACGTTGTTTTAAGTAATCAACGTATCCGTTTCCAAAATAGAATGGGGATATTTAATGGATCCTTTCTGAACTGTTTAGTTTGGCAATACATCGAATAAGTGTGTTTTGATTATTACATATGTTTTATGAACGTTTTCTATTTAACAAATGTATGTAAATGGACATAAAACACGATCAAATACGAGAATGTACTGAATATGCCTGTACAATCATCAATATACATGTAGGACCAAATGTATGGATATACATGTATTAAATTGCAAACGTCGTCGACAGATTTTCTTCAAACCTGTCATAGCCAGCGTGCTTGTTTGGGAAATAGTGGACTCGGAACATGTAAGCTTGTGAACCTTTTATCATTTACGCTATTCCTTCAAAGTGTAACGATGGGTTGAAAGTATTTATGGATTTTAATTGGTCGCATATATTTTGTTTTGTACTATCATGTAAGGATTAATGACACTCTAAATTAACATTTACTATTGACTGGAACTTAATGACGGACACAGACAGATATTTAAAAATGTCAGTTACATGTCTTTACTGTTGATGGCTGTGAGTGACTAGCACAATACTTAATGACCAAACATGTTTTGTTCCATGACATATTTTTGTATTAATTTTAACAAATATACATCCGTGTAGCCAATAAATGCAACAGGAGTTAAAAGCATGCACCACCTAGTTTATCGTTGAACCTAGAATATTTTGGAAGATAAAGTTTGTTTTTTCTCCATGCAATGTCTAAGCCATAATAAAGCAAGTGTTACTTTTTCAACGAAAACGATGAAAGTCCTATCTTTATGCTTTTGATTCTAAATGTTTTGTTTAAGAGACTGTCTGTATACAATAATGAAACAAAAAAACCTGAATACAAACTCAGGAAATCGTTGTATTTTAATGCAACATAAGTATACATTTAGCAATGTATACATACAGAAATAATATATCATGTTCATAAAGTGCTCATTGTACACCAATAGACAGATCAACCACAAAAAAAGGTATTATTAGTTCAATAAGCATAAAACATTGCAATTATATTATTTATAATAATGATAAAACCAGTATCCATAGTAACAGTGAACTGTTACAATGTCTGAAGTTACGGTGCACTCAATGTGTAAAGAAAATGCAGCAAAAGGAAATATTAAACAAATTATTATTTTATTTTTTTTTACAAACGTCTTTAATTGATGTAAGGGACAGTCTACCAATTAACTGATAAGTTAATCTGTTACCGAACTTTTGCTTATTATGCGTGGGAAGCTAATATATTTGATGGGTTATTGTATTGTATTACTGATATCCAAATGAGAATCCAACAGGAATTTTATTTATTTATGAAAACATTAACATATTACACAATTGTAAACCCATTTCGCATAATGGAAAATACAAATCAAAAGGGTAAAAACATTTGTTAGAAACTCACCTCAATAAATTCTGCATCTGAGTGAGACAGTTGGACAAGTTTAAAAGGATGCGCTACGTCCCACGGTACCCACGAAGACGGAGGCTCAACGTCAACCACCTGTGAAGGCACTAGACATGGAGGTCTGAAGATAAAATATCACAATACACATTACGACATAAACCAAAGGGCAAGACAACGCGTTGTCATTCACACGATTCAGTTGCCTGTCATGTGTGGCATTTTATCATAATTTGAATCCATTTATCAACTGTGTTGCAACCATAGAAAATATGGGGAATAATTCACTTGATGTTTAAGTTGATGACAATGTACATTCCAAGATTCAAGTAAATAACGTATGTAGTTTTGAAGTTACAAGACTTTTGAATTTAAACATTAAACCTAAAATCGATATGAAAATACTCTGTCAACGAACAACATACAACATTAAGCTATGTAAAACGTGGTACTTGATGTTAGAGTTAATGACAAAGGTACAGATTATATAATAATGATTAATAATAATAATAATAAGAATAATAAGAATAATAATAATAATAGTAAATTCAAGTTTCAAGTGAATAACTTATGAAGTTTTGAAGTTACAAGACTTTCGACTTCATACAAAACATGTCAAAATACAAAACAGGGTTATGGGGAATTTCTCCCCATACTGAAACTGATGAAAAATGTATATTCCAAGTTTCAAGTGGATAACTTATGAAGTTTAGAAGTCACAATATTTTTTTATATAAACTTTATACAAAGTCAGACGCGTACGCCGACGCCAATGCGTGACGAATAGTCGAGCTAAAAAGGGTTACTGCAGTTGTAGAATTACTTTTTTTCCTACATGCATGTTAAAGTGCAATATAACTACTACCAATAGAAATTCAATATGTTCTGTTTAACATACATTTTAGTATATTATCTATTAACATTAGTCCACATGTAAATTGTACAACACATCTTAAATACATATAGATGTTAACTGTCACTGTAGCAAAGGTTCGAAAAACATGATTGTTTGTTAATGACGGTCGAATATTTTACTTGTTAGTGAACATTTTAGGAAAAATGTAAAGAAAAGAAAATAAGAGGTTTAAATTCTTGCGTATTGTTAATAGACATTTCAGAAAACAATTTGTTTTTAAAACATGCAGAAACTTACGAGGGGCGAATATGAATTTCCAGGAAAAGTTATGTGTAATTTGTATTTTCAATTTTTTCAAATGTTTTCAAATTTGGCAGATACATCGACTGATGCTTCATCAAAAGAAATTAATTTCGAATATATTACTGAATGCAGTAAATTAAATGTTAAAATCAGTAATACGAGAGCTGTTCATTTAATACCCGACAACCACTATATCTTAGAATGTTATGGGTGTATAATGAAAAACAACTGAAATAAATGTTTATCAGTTCTGTATTCACATACAAAATTTGAACATGATACGACTGATGGTTCAAAATTAAATAACAGTTGAACACGTACATGTAACTAGGGTCGGCCCAGGTCGACGTCAAAATACTATGACGATACTCCACGCAAAACGTCACTCTTTCTCAAAGTATCGGCCTGACGCCGCCACGCACTTCTCGTGTATACGCACACATGAGGTGAAAACATCATGAAACCACTGTTTATCATAAGAAGCAATAATTCTCTAGTATTCTACGATCAGCGTCCAACTATTCTTTCACAAACGGCAATTTTAGACTTCTGATGTTCGGCTGGCAAGGTCCCGGATCATCGTGTGTTGATTCTCTGCCATCATGAAAACGTTTATACCATGTATAAATAATTCTTCGCTTAACATAGGATTCCCCAAAAGACTTCTCTAAAAGACTAATCGATTGCAACGGCGTACGTCCAGTACTTTCCCAAAACTGAATTATAACCTGTTGTTTTTCAATTATTACAGAATCAATGAAAAAACAAACACAAACGCGAACATTGACACTAAACATTATGCAGGTATAATAGCGATGTGTTAATGACGTCAATGTTTGCAAGTAAGGAGGTCAATGTATATTATGAAACGACATCCGACGTTTTCCCGGTTAAAACTGACACAATTCCAAAGTACTTTAAGAGTAGACCTGTTACAGTTGACTAAGAGAATGGCGTGGGCCGGGTAGGCCGCCGTTGGATTGCTACTTTCTGATCTTTTGCGTGGATATTTGCCATCTTTCGTCAATCAATAAAATACAAATGTAAGACGTGTTATACCAAATTGTATTACACTTGGATAACTCAATCAATAGTTATAGCGGTCATCCGGGTATTACATGAACAGCCCTCGTAATAATATGAAATTACCATCACTTTACTGGATTCTTAAACTTCATACAAGTCCATACAAAAGTCGTTTTAAAACAAACTCGGTGTTATGCAACACAAAACAATTATCAGTGTACCTGATTTTTGGTCTGAGTGCTTTTCGAAATCGCATTATGAAATAAAGTAATACGGTTTATGAGCATACAAATATTATTTTACTTTGGTCAATAACAATTCGTCTGAAGTTGTTAATACAATTGAAGGCGACAATTACAAGGCGTCACAAGTTAGTACATATGGTATTTCGACACTACATACTCGTACAACACTCTCTCACAATCTTATTCGAAAAAAAACTTGTTTCGCTTATTGAAAAAACGCTTGCAAGAGACAAATGCGTTTACCTGGCTTTAAATACTAATACTTATAAGAATAATTAACTCCAGAGCATTCACCAGGAGAGAAACCCTTCTTAAAATCCGCTGGTCTTTATTTGAGGCAAGAGACCCGATTGCCTTTACAATACAGGACAATACGCACAGAACAACTAACTAGTAAACCATAAAAATGATTAAAACTGGGGTCACCGTTTTGGAAAGGTCATTGCAAAGCATTGGGTGTTTCTTTACTTATCAGATATTAGATCAGTGCATTACATGTATTTCGACTTATATTCAACTCTCACCTCTTTCTGGATAACTTACATGATATCGTTGGTGTCCCAATGGGTACTGAATGTGCACCTCTTATAGCTGATCTTTTTTATATTGTATGAATGGGATTTTATGCATCGTTTATCTAGAGATAAACACATTAAATTTCATTCAATGTTTAACCAAACTAGTAGACACATTGATGATATATTAAACATAGATAATCCTTTCTTTGAAAAAACATATATCCATAAGATTTACCCAAAAGAAATTTCCTTAAATAAATTGTGTTCATCGTATGCTGCATTCCTAGACTTACATCTTACTAATACTAACAATAAAGTGCAAACCAGTCTATATTACAAATGTGATGATATTGACTTCGAAATTGTAAATTTCCCTTTTGTAGATGGTAATGTTCCTAAAGGTCATGAGTTAAAGATTTCAATAACTGAAATCTTTTTATAACTAAGAAATTATTAAAACAAGGTGTTCCATATCATGAACTACGCAATACGTTTGCTAAATTCTATATAAAATATAGTTTTTCAGTTTCTAAATGCAATGCTTCTTTGAAATGGTTGTTAACTAATTGAAAATCGCACCCATCATTGAACAATGATATTTTAAAACTATGTTAAAATGAAGGCTAACCTAATACTGAATTTCTTTCAGCGTTAAAAATTTGGTCGTTTTAAATGGTGGATAAGCAGCTTTTACTTCTTTTCGGTTTAAAACTATGACGTCATCAGTACATTGCGCGGTTCTGTATTACGTCATACTAATAGGAATAGTTTAACTGTCTGGGTGACGGTGCGTAAGGTCATTAAACATATCGTGCATTTTTATTTGATATGTAACTGCCTGGCGCGCATTTCTGATTTAAACTTGTTTGAAATCTAATTCACTTTCATTAAGTTAGACATTTTTTTCCATGTTTTTTGGCAGTAAGAATATTCAAATCTATTTTTTTGTTAAATGTAGAATAGTATAATATGTTTAATTCAGTTTTATATTAATATCTTCAATAAAGCTATGTAATCAAGCTTATTGCACCGAACATGACGGCTTCTTCCTGAAATTGCATGACGATGATCTCAAAACTGAGCTACATTTATATGATGCAATGTCTTTAAATCTGTTTTATTTAAAGAGATGTAGTTGATTATTGTTTTTTCTTTCATTTCATCGTGCCTCAGAAAGTTGCCATTCTGCTAATCTGATATACATCTAAACACTGAGGAATTGAATGATAATTAAATTGAACTAGAATTGTCACACGCGTGACGGATATACTCCAACTATATGGCCTTGTCACAAAACTATGGCATCCATTCGAAAGAAATGGACATAGATGAATGCTTTAATTTGTGAATGTTCAACAGAGTATTAAAAAAATAATAATTTATAGGAGTCATTACTCTGTTAACATTTAGTAGTTTGTAACCAAAGTTGAACTTAATCTGTATTGTATGATGTTACACCTGTATTCTGAAAATAATTTAACAAGAAACGTGGAAATTCCACAAAAACCAAATGTTTCGAACGAAATGCATAAAAGTCAGCACAATAATGAAAGAAATTTCTGGTGGGTGCAAGGTGAAGGTCATACACCAATGGCTAGGAAATGGTTATCTTGACCTTGCAATCTAAAGCTAATTTCATTTAAATTCTTAAATAAGTCTCTAAGTTATTGAGTGAAAACCATTTTTTTTTTTTTAGAAAAGGTGACATTGACCCCATCCACTCCATATGCAATCACAAAAGAGAGGTTTAGATATAAGGTATCTACGTATGAAGTAAAGTTTCATTCAAATATCTCAATTCGTTCTCTAGGTATTGAGCAAAAAATGTTTTTCTATTTTTAGTAATGGTGACCTTGACCACACCCACCCCATACGCAATCCCTAGCAAGGTCTCAATGAGGTATCACAATGCATTCTCAATTTATTGAGCGGAACCTGTTTTTTTCTATTTTTAATAATGTTGACCTTGACCCCATCCACCCCATATGCAATCCCAAGCGAGGTTTCGATATATCTATGTATGAAGTTTTATTAAAATATCTCAATGCATTCTCAAGTTATCGAGTGGAAACTATTTTCTACTTGAGTTATCATCGGGAAACCATGTTTTTAGGGAAGTTAAGTCAACAAATGGGCATCACTCTGTCAAAATTTGGTGATTTGTAACAAAAGTCGAACTTTACCTGTATTTTATGATGTTACACATGTTTACAAAAAAATATGTCAAGCCCTTCTTGAGTTATCATCCGGAAACCAAAAAACCAACGGACCGACAGACCGACGGACCGACAAGCTCACTCCTATATTCATTTGTGGGGGTATAATAAGTATTCTCTTTTTTTGCTGTTTAATTTGAATTGCGATGCTATGCGTTTAATCTTTATTTACACTTAAATGTTTTCTGAATATAACTGGGCCAAGTGTGAGATTCGGGCGCCCATGAACCGGTTTTAACCCCCAATGCTCTGCATTGACTGTTGCAAGGCGGTGACCCAAGTTTTATTCATGTTTGTTTGTTATGTGTGTTTCTGCTGTTGTATTGGCAATTTGGCACTTGCCATTAATAAAGGACCTCGTGCTTCTAATAAAAGTTTTATCCTGAGGACGTAGCTGGATTTTCACTGCGTTTATCTTTTAATACATTTATCAATACTAATTAAAAATAATATAGAACACTGCAGGACCTTGGAAAGTGTTTCCAAGCCAAACATGAACACAAATGCCAGGATGTTAACTAACACATAACTTGTTCTTGTTAAGATTGTAAAACAAAGCTAATGAAGCCAATAGAATCAATTAATATTTTTAACTCAATGATGTTTAGCCTTGTGAATACACATACGCTTGTATTTTAATATCCAGATGTTTTTTTTTTTTGTTGTTCTACAGTAAGTTTATTAACACAAAATCCCCATACAAAAGACAATAAATTATTGATTTATACAGAAAGAAAACATTTATAAACACATCCTCATTACTGTTGTGTCAATTAGGGTTACTTTTAGTGTATTTTAATATATGATAATATGAAACTCAAGCTGCATAAGATGTTAAGTTGTTTATATTAATATGCCAGTGTGTATAACAAAGATAAATGCACAAATAATTACGTCTTTTTATCCTGGACATCTCTGTATGATACAAACAAAGGACGGCGTCTGAGTGTCCTTGTCGTTCCAGTTTTCATATTTTGATGCGTCATTTTATTGAAGTCAATCACGTACTCACACTTGTAGTTCTCACGCGTATACAGGTAGGTGGGTTGGCCAGCAAGGAACTTTGTCTCAAGGGTGTGTTGAAGAGAGTCCTGAAGAGATACGAGTCACAAGTAATCATACAGGTCTCACATTAAATGTTGGATAATGTCCGGTTGAGATTCAAGTTATTAGTATATTGTGTAGCTCTTGCGCAAACCCCGGTTATAGGCTGCTTGGTTGGTTTGGAACCTGGTCTCTTATGAATGAAGTAGAGACAATCGTGAGTGACATTACTTTCATATGGATGGCACCGTAACACTCAACATCTATAACAATCACGATGAATCGTCTGTTTATTTAGCGTGTTTAGTGAAATTTAAACAGGAAGGCTAAATGATATCGCACCAAGTTACAAAAAAAATGCCTTAAAATATTGATACAATTAGGATGGCTAAATCGGATCTGGGTTGCTCATCAGACTATAAGCGGAGTTGAAGAGACTTATCCCGTATGTAGACAAATATAACCATATCGAAGACTGTATTTAAATTAAAACGACTTAAAGGAATTTGGTGGAGTGTTACGAAAGGAACATAACACAATTTTAATTGGTCCCCAATCACGTGCGTTCTATTCACGTAATGAAATGAATTTGGTTAATGTATATACATTTAATTGTTATGGCAAAAAAAGCAGACATGTGCTGTTATGTAAAAAAAAATCATGTATGCTTTAGTTTGTATTGGTTGCAATATGCTAAATTGGACATACAGGTGATTTACGTAATCGACGTACTATACATGAACAGCAAATGCGGGATCCTTCAACAAGACAAATGCCTCAAAGCAAACTACTTGATGATTGTTCTTAATTAAAACCAAAATTTAAAATATTTCCGTTTTAAAAGCAATATTCGGACACCGTTCCAGAAAAGTTAGCCAATGAGCCACAAATTATTTATTTGTTTAACCTGTTTTTAAATTTCCTATAACACTAATAAACAAAAATTATTATTATTATTTTATTTTTATTTTTTAGTATTGCCATAACACTGATGACTTTTGAAGTTATAATCGAAATGACGTTGCAAGTTGACGTTGTTACTTAGACAATTTTTACGTTATCATTTATATTTTTATATGCGCTGATGAGCTGAGCGAAACCGGTCGGCATAATTAGGTCGATATCGTTAGTTGAATTGAATTTTATCATGCTGTTATGCCCACCCCCAAAAAGTGGGAGTCATTAATCATTGCACGTGTCAGTCCTTCCGTACGTACGTTCCGAACTTTTATTGTCAAAACTCCTCTTTAACTGCCTTGACGTGACGCTCGTTGTTGGTGCACATTTTTGTAACATAAAATTGACGTCGTTTCAACTGTATTGCTTTTAGCAAGGGCATTTATTATATGCTATATTCACAAATTATATATTTTACCACATCATAATGTAATAAACACTGATACACATGAATGCTTTATTTGGTTAGTGATTTTGTTTTCGAGACAGCGGCCAGAACAGTAGCTCGTTTGTACGGAGTTTTCGGACGTGCATTCCTCACCTTTCATACATACCGTGTTTTTTACTTGCTATTTTTAAATTCATACATTCACATTTTTTTTATTTCGCTCGATACATTCTTGTCTTTCTTTTTCTTTAAATCTCAGTGTAGCTATATGTGTCGCCATTTTACGTCCTCGTTTCCGAATAACCGTCGGTGAGATTGATTTGCAGTGTACAGGTTTTTTACTTTTCTTTCCATTACTGTAAGCTGCATTTTATAACTGAAACTATTAAATTACGTGCTTACGTTAACTTATTAACTTACGTTAAATTATAATAAGTATAATCATAAAACGCGACGAACGTCATTTTTGTTGGCGAACGTGTGACATTTTTCACATCAAACTTAAATACAAATGCGCAAAAAGGAAATGATATATTTCTAAAAGCTTGATATCAATATAAATTGCAATTCGGTAGCATCTGTTTGAATATAATATCTAATACCATTACACAAGATTAAATCTCAAAAAGCAATTTTCGATAAACGCCCAGTGACAAACGACGTTTAAAATCGGAAGCTGTGACTTCGTCATTTTGGCTAAGTAATAACTTTGAAATATTTTTTAAAATGTAATTGTGAAATAATATCTAGAAGCATTTTGCTGATTAAGAAATAACTTACCTAATGCCATTTCAAAATAAATGCAAGAGAAAACTAGAGAATGACATGTGTTAATAACTTTTTTTTCAGGGAAAAAAACAACAACATTTTATTCTTCTAGCTGCCAAAACCGGAAAAAGCATGCAAATGCGAAGCAAATAAGGTCAAACTTGACTTTGACATCGGACGTCATACCGCCAAAATATACAAAAATAATCATGAAATAAGCGAGTTCTTAGACCTTTCGCATATACAGATTATTTTTACACGGGACACTTCATTTTTGGCGTATTTGCAAATCATTCATAGCTAAACTAGAAATGTGTCCATAGGAAACGGATGCCCCCGCTAATTGGGACTGGTCACTGCATTGTTTTAGCAGGTAAAAGTTCATCACAACCAATTAAATGTATTTTGTACAGAAGGGTCAGCGATTGTGTTCCGCGATTCATCGGTAAAGAATCGCAAATAAAATACGTTTTAAACCGTTTTCATCCGGTTAAACGGTTTTCAGCGTTTCTCATCCGTTTTTAACCGCTAAATTATGTAATTAATCGCTACACATGCGCAGTCGCTCAAAGGCGGAGTTAGCTAATAAAAAGCGGTGAAAGAGCGGGGCTTATGAATCTATTTAAATCTACTACCAGTTTTCCTTTGTAAACGATAATGGGACGTGGCTAACTATAAATTATAAACCACTGAATAGGCAGTCATTAAAATGTATTTATTTATTTATTTTTTTATTTCTTCATTTTATTTTATTTTATTTTGTGTACATTATACCCTGTTATTTATGGAATAAATAAATTTAGATATTTCATAGATTTTTAAATACTGAGGTTAAAATGTTAGTTGAAAGCATTTTGCATTTATGCTTCTTAATCGGCTACCTTTAATCTCCTTTGTCACACATGCTCAAGTAATTAATTGTGTCTTTTAACATGCATACTGTATTACTTAATTGCAATTTTAATACTGATCTGACTGTTAGGTTAATATCCAAAAGTGTGGAGAAGACAATTTGTCGAAACTGTGATTTTTTTAACGATTTGATCGTTATTTAATCAACGACAAGTCAATAATTCTTAACAGGTGTCATGTTGTTGTTTTTTATTTGGAACACACATACGACCACATCAGATCAGGATTATTTAACAACAGTCAATCGTTGTGTATAACAATATTTATATCGTACCTTTCGTTGCGCTTTAATTATTTAAGTTATTATTTTTGTAAGTTTTCTTCCAAACTGCTAAATGCTTCAATCTGTGACTTTTTACAACAGTTGATCAACTTAGTACCCTTTGTATAACTGTATTAAATTTTGTACTGCAATATCCATAGCATTATAATTATTTAAGAAACGCTCGTATATTTGTTCTTATCTCACTAGATTGCGTTTACCTTATACGTGTGTGTGTTAAATTGTTGACTAACTTGAGAAACATGTTTCAATATACTCCACTACCACTAATGCCGCTGCTGCTACTGTTAATACTACTGCTGCTGCTTCTATTGTTTCTGCTGCTGATATTGCTGATGCTGCTTATGTTGCTGATGCTGCTGTTGCTGTTGCTACTGCTGCTTATAATAATTATAATAATAATTATTATTATTATTATTATTATTATTATTATTATAGCCGATAAATAAAAATCATCCTATATATATTATATAAACGATTCACGTCGCTTATCGCGTTTAGCTTATTATCTCTATTAAACCATCGCGACCCAGACACAGCACTCCACAGTTTGGCTTGGGTAAAGGTAATCAGATAAGGCAGATGTGTCACATTAGTGTTTTAAAATATACATGGTCTGATCAAACAGCTGTCCGTATTTGATATTGCAGTACCCAGCTGGGCGTGTTGTCACCAGACATGTGTTCTGGTATAATAATTGACAGCAACTTAATACAAATGAATAAGAAATCATAATATAGTTGTAGGCACATTTAATTGAAATATGTCGGTGTGTGCGTGAGCGCGTGTTTGCGTGCGTTATTTTTTCAATTATTTTATTGTGTTTTTCTCTACTTCTGTTTATATTACACGTGCAGAGGAAAATTATTGAAATGCTATCAAATTTGTTCACACGTGAGAGTAATAATTTACAAAATTACTCATTATATTTTTTACATTCTAAACAAAAGCAAGATTTTTGAGTTACATTCAACTTGCACAATGTTTCTGCAGTCTGCAGAATATAACCAAAAAAGTAACAGGAACTATTTGCTATATTTCTACTTTTAAATCGCAAAATTCGATTTACTCGAACTGTCCTATATTTTAAAATAACTGAATGCTAATTAATGCACAGTTAAGTAACCGTTATTTAGATGTGAACTAAACATACATTACATTATTTAATGTGAACACACTGGAACAAAATAGTATTCGTTATAACATGCTGATTATTCATGATCTTGCAATTGTTTTAATTTGAATATAAATTTATATCTTAGAATTCCAGAGCACATTTTTTCTTCAATGTTGTTTTCAATTAACGTAGTGTACCAACGATAGCAAATATTACCGAATTAAAATGTTACGTTAAATAATGTTTACACAATTATACTCAGTGAGCATTTGCTATAAAAATCAAATCAATAGACACTATCTGACTGAATTGTCATGGCTTCTCCAAGCAGACTTAAAAGTATTTCGGCAACTTGACAAGAAATCCGATAGTATTATTTATGATGTCGTTACTACCACTATATTGGTACTTCTACCACTAACTGTACTATTACTTCTACCCACAACTGCCACAACTGCTGCTGCTGCTTTCACAAATAAATACTTCTGATGTTGTTCCTTTGAATACATTCGCTATTCAATTATTGTATACTTTATGTATTGTCCCCGGGTAGTCTAAGGAGCGGTCAAACTCATACGGCATTGAAGGGGAAACAATACGTGTGTTAGGATCGAAAAAGGGCATTTATTTAAAATGCCATAAAATAACCAATACATTGTATATACAAACCAATTTGTAATATACAATGAAAACACAAGTTTTTCCATAAATGACATAATGGGCGGACAAAAACCGCCAATACACCGTATATGCATAACAATTTGTAATAAGCAATGAAAACATAAGTTAGGCCATAAACGACCTAAAATGACAAATTGGCGGACAAAAGCGCCGTATATATAAAATATATCATACCATGAAATATCAAGTATTAAAAAATAGCATAAATTAATTGGCGTATATCCGCCATGGCATAAAAGAACGATGATTGGAAATAAAGAGGTGGAGGTGTTGGTGGTGGTGTGTTCATAAAATATTATTTATGTATTGTCCCCGGGAAATCTAAGGAGTGGTCGAACTCGTATGGCATTGAAGGAAAAACAACACGTGGGTTAGGATCGAAAAAGGGCCATTATTTAAAATGCCATAAAATAACCAATACATTGTATATACATAACAAATTGTAATATATAATTAAAACATAAGTTTTTCCATAAAAAACATAATGGGCGGATTAAAAACCGCCACAAAGGGAACCGACCGCCGCCGGGCATGATAATGATTGAAAGTGTTAAAAGCAACCAAGAAAAATACAATTATAGCGAGTACACTTGAGGCAGTCAGATACAATGGGAACTGCTGGTGCAGTGGTGAAGTTATAACATGGGTTGTGACCAAGAATAGCATACAGCAAGTTGGTGTAGCACATATAGGTATACTTATTATAGAGACATGCAACAGAGGAAAAGACTCAAGAGCGGCTTGTGTAGATAGATCATTGGAGACAGACGTCATATCCTATAGTATTGAACTATTTTGGCCTCGGACTTAGAGACTCCATTTGTAGAAGAAAACAGCACTGAAACATAATCTGAGGGCAGTGTTAGAAGAAAACATGGTAGAAAGACATAACCCTTTTGTGGAGTTACAGGAAATCATAGGAATTATTGTATGACAATATCCTATATGGTTTGGTAATGCAAATATAGTATTAAGACTATGTTTAGACAGTGAAAGATGTGAGAAGAGTGGGCAAGTGAAGTGGAAAATGTTTAAACATGTCGTAACAGTTGCTGTGTAAGTTGGGTACCTCAAATGCAATGGCAGTCATAGTAACTGACTATAATGCAAAATGGAATAAGCAATGAAATTCCAGAATGAAATCACATACAGTAAATAAATATATGTAATATAGAAGTGGTGTGAAGAGCTAAGCGATTAACACATAAACACCGTATGAAATGGGATTTAAATCACCGTAGTTAAGGCATAAATTTTATAATGCACCATGAACTGGCCAAAACCAACTCCAGTAAGAATATGGCATTGATGTTTGTGAACTCTGAAGAATGACACACATAGAAAAATATATAAATGCAGCGTGAATTGTAAACTAAATCACGCATAGAATTAAAATAATGTGGCGTGAACTATAAATTAAATCACACAATATCACGCCCTCAAAAGGCAAAAGAATAAAAGCATGGGGCATGTACTATGAAATCCATGACGCAAAATAATAACTATGAAATAGCATGAACGTCAAGTATGTCATGCCGTTATACACTAAATTTACAAGTTGCTATTTGACTATGATGTCAATGCAAAAATAACAACACAGGCAGGGCCAGTTATAAATTGTATATGTCATGTCAATATCGAGCCAATTTAAGGCTGAATACACGGGTTACTTTGCGACAATAATGTCAAAATAATAACTGCCATACACAGCTTACAAGCATAACAAGTCACCCCTAAAACGAAGGGTATACTCAGCTTGTTAACTGTAGGTGGATCAATTAAGGTGAAACAGCATCCAGAAAAGATGGCCTGTCAGACTGCTGTACGTCAAACTGAATCATCACATTCTTTCCTGGCAATTGACGCATTTGGCAGCAGTAGCGAAGTCCGGACATCGTTTGGCAGGGATTGCGAGTTACTCAACGTAATTTCCGGTACTTTGTAGGCACTCAAGTACTCCTCACACCTGTCGATAGATCAACAGGAAGACCGGAACGTTTACATTTATAGTGTGATTATGATATTGCTGGGCGCAGGTATATTGAATCCCTTCAATTCTCGCTGAGATATTCGAGATTTCATCCCTTTGTTCATTTACGTCGTAGTTTTAGAAATCGAGCCACCTCGTAATATAAACCACAATGTTGATCAAGCGTTGGATAATAAACCATCCTGAGCTTTGGTTACACAATTTGTGAACTGCAAAAATGCACGTCTCAAATGCTGCATTTAACAGCAGATTTATTATTTTAGACTTGCAAAATGGTGAGGCATCCGCATGTACCAAATATAATGTAAACAATGAGTTCTACGTATTCTGATTGGCTGACTAACATCACGTGATAAAACACTTGTATACGATTGGATATGGACTACTGAGCTAAGGTTAACTTGCACTTAACAATTCATGTGAACAAAGACATTTAAAAATGTATGTGTTCATTAAATATTATTTATTAATCGGTGAACGATGTTGTGTATAAACCGTCGGAGTTTAGCTGATATTTTAAAAACCCACTATTTTTACGAGTAACATGTTATTGATTTGCAATTCAGATCTTTATCACTGTCTACGCCGTGCGAAGTACCGGCGGTGTGCTAAGAATGTTTGATGAAAGCGATTAAAAAGCCGCACCGTCACTTATGATCATCTGTTGCATATAAGAAAAAAGAAGCACACATATTAAATGATACCAATCTAAACACAGAAAACGTTATTATAGTACGTTTATAAATGATGATGATGATGTTGATGATGATGGTTTATTAAAAGTATATTATTATTATTATTATTATTATTATTATTATTAGTAGTAGTAGTAGTAGTAGTAGTAGTAGTAGTAGTAGTAGTAGTAGTAGTAGTAGTAGTAGTAGTAGTAGTATTTCTAAAATATTACCACTATATAACAATAATAATAATAATAATAATAATTATTATTATTATTTTAATAATGACTGCAATAATATGCATTTTGTTCATAAACATATGCATTTTAAATATATATGACATGAACATTAAATAATAGTTTTATTTTTATTTTGAGCTGCATTGAATATTGAGATAAAGCGTTTAGAGGGAGGAGTTAATATTCAGCTGATAATTATTCAATTAGGACCATGTGACCAGGGGGCGGTGTTATCTTCCCACTATCGGCAATTTGATTGACTTTAGAGTATGCGCATAACCAAGGCACGCCTTTTCAGCGCTTTTCACCGCTACGCATTCGCACTACGGTAGCACCGCTAACAAAACGCTAACAATCGCTAACAATCGTATTTAAAGGAATTAAAACGGTTTAAAACGCAATCGAAATTAATCGCTTAGTTGCGGAACACAATCGTTGACCCCACTGTACATGACCTAATTTTTGATAGGAACAACAAAATGAAGGCGAGTGCATTGTAGGCATGAATTCTAGTAGCTTTGTCTGCAATCAGACACTGGTTTTCCTGTTGCGGATGTAAAAAAAAACACATTAAATTGTATACCACTTGCTTGATTATACAATGGCATGCATTTCAATCATAATATTCAAATTCAACACAATGTTCTCACCTGCATCATATAGCTCAGTTGGCAAGGATGTTTGTACAGGTAAAAATATCTTTTTTTTAAATTCCATCACAGAATAATAAAGTTATGAAAGAGACACACAAATTGGACCCGATTACATCTGATCTCTAAGTGTGACCTTGACCTTGGAGCTATTGACCAGACTCTTGTGCGGGACAAATTGTCTCAGGATGGTGAACATTTCTACCAAGTAATTACAATGACCATCCAGAAATGACAGTGTTATTGACAAAACAGACCAAATTGTTTAGATTTGGTCTGTTGTTGTTTATACCTCTAAGTGTGACCTTGCAGGTTTGGACTTGGATTTTGCGCGCGACAAATATGTTTCATGATAGTGAACATATCTGCCACGTAATTTCAAAATCCATCCAGAAATTACAGTTATTGACCGGTAAGTGTGACCTTGACCTTACAGGTATGAACCTGGATTTTGACAGAGTTATTGACCAGACACGGATTTTTTGGAAGGATGAACGCACATTCGGACAGACGGACAGAAGTAACTTATCCATTATTCGAATGTCGGGGCATAATAAACATCCACGTCATATATTTTTTCTATAAATGTTGATACCAAAAAAATACGTTAGTTAAATCACTTATTATATAGTTGTTTTAGCATTTGTACTATAAACCATTATTAAAACAACATACTGTGTTTTTAAAGATATGGCAAATAATGTATTTTTATTCCAATGATGTATATAAACTCTTTCTTTTTTCAAATGACGGACCCTAAACATGTTATATTTTAACACATACAGATAGACATCGGATTAACAGGGGAGGTAACTCTTACCTTTGCCCTTGATTGCGCGCAAGTTGTCGTTCCAAAAATAGTGGGTTGTTTTACGGAAGTTTTTTGTATGAAATTAATGTATTTATAGAAGAAAAATATGTGAACCCGACAGAAGAGTTCATGTACATGACAAATATTTTTTTAGGGTGTCGGTATAGTTGAACCGAATTTAATGGGTAAGTAAAAGTTTGAGTTATCAATTAAACATTGCTATTGAGCAGAGAAATTAGAAAAACGGTCATATAATTGATGTCCAATTACTAACAAATAATTTTAATCAGATTGTTTTTTAATCATTTGCACCATCTGATCGTACAGCATCCGTTTCTGATATCATGGTCACCCCTGAAATTTGTCAATACATTCACCGGTGCGCTCTTCCTTTTCTTCTCGACTGATTATGTCTGGTGCATAGTAAGATTACAGACGGCAAAATCAACTATAATTGGTATCAATATGTTATAACTAAGCATGTTCTGGATTGTAAAATATATTTTCTTACCCTTACATACAGATTTATGGTAAAGCAATCGGCATTAATTAAGTTTTTCGTTAACAAAAATGTTGACGCCAAAATTAACGGTGCATCTGTTTTTATTAGCCAGTGAAATAAGTCCATTTAAAACAACTCTCATTTTGATGGATTATATGGTATATTTAAGCAATAATGGTCTGTCTTACCATCATATTTTTTAGACAAATATAATTGTTTTTCCCACATATATGATATGCGCATTATCATAATCATGAAGAAATTCAGAAACATTGTTTCTGTCAGTATTCTAATTGTGTCTAAATTATTAATTAATGTTCAATAGTTTTAGACATGAGTCGTTACTGTCTAGTTTAGTGGTCTTAATCAATGTATGAAGTAGCCTCCAATAGCTCTGTAATGTTTAATGTCTAATGACCTTCTAACGTTACATTAATATCATTAAAATAATCAAGATAAACCTGGAGGCTGGAATATCAATCTGTCTTCTTAACGAATTTAGATAATTAATTATTTATTGAATATTAACTATTTAAAAAAACTACAATACATTACATGTTTAACAAGTCTCAGTCTGAGATAAAACAATTCAACTTTTCCCATAAAATTACTGTTTTTTTTTCTCCAAGGCTTTACTTCCAAGACGACAGAAGCAGACGAGTATTTTGGTGATTGTGTGACTTCCTGACTAAAAGTCTAAATGAAAGTATGCATGTACATGTAACATTCAAGATGGACCATTACTGACAGGGGAAAAAAGTGAAACATGGTTTCATGGTAAATAATGAAAAGAAATGGGCTAAAGCCTTCAACTTCACTTGAATACATTTTACCGGAGGGTTTTATGTATAAATTTGATTTTTTCATTGGGAATCATGATTTTTCTATCAAACATAATCATTGAAAAATATGTTGGGTTTTCTTGGAACGTTAAAGGTAATTAAATAGTTTGATGCGCCCGAAGGAAGGCATATAGTAGTCGCACCGTCCGTCTGTTGGTGGGTGCGTGGATGCGTGCGTGGGTGCATACGTGGGTGGGTGGGTCCGTCCGTCCAGACTTCGTTTCCGCTCAGTAACTTGTTAATGCCTGGATGGATTTTGATCTAACTTCAGATTATTATTTCCCATGACTAGACAATGTGTCGCGTATAATTCCCATGCTCGTCGGTCAAAGGTCAAGGTCACAATTCAAGGTCAAAGTTCATGTATTTTCCTTTCCGCTCTATAACTTCTAAATGCCTAGATGGATTTTAATATAACGTCATATTATTATTCCCAATAACCAGACAATGTGTTGCGTACAACTCCCATGCTCGTCGGTCGAAGGTCAAGGTCACAATTTAAGGTCAAATGTCATGAATTTTTGTTCCCGCTCCTATTTTCAAACCGGTTCAAAAAATAGAGTGGTTAGGTTTTACATGGGATCTAGAGGAAGGTTCTTAGGGATTCCTTGTCGAAGAATTCTTAACGTCCAACTATGTATTGATAATATTTTGAAAGCCTATCCTATTTCTACTGCTCGCAGTTTATCACATTTATCATGCAAAATTATTTTCATGCCTCCTGTTCTATGTAATGTGGCTTTAATTCAGACAAAGACGTTTTTATGTGTTTTGAATCACGTCGGACGTGGGATTCAAAACTGAATATTTCAGAATGTTTTCAATTTATTAACTTCTGGAATATAATGTTTTCGAAAGAATTGTTCAAGAAGTTATTGCAAGATTAAATGCCTGTGTCTATTTTTTTTCTCAGACGCCTCAGCTGTCGCTGGTGCAGTCTTTGTTGAATGTAAAGACGTTGTCTCTCATCGGCAGTGGTCTGTGATTGAAAAGTCAGAGAATTCTACTTTCTACTTTCAGAAAATTAGTAACCATTAGATATCCGTTGGAGTGTTTCAAAAATAAATTAAAACGGAAAACGTTATCTGGCATACATATAGTAAAATTGCATAAGCATTATACATAAAGGTATCATGAAGTTAGATTAACAGAGTTTAGCGGCAGATATTTTCGCTATTTGCGTTACGCATGCTATTTCATTAGAAGCTTCTGGGTTTCTTGAGATCGAAACTATATAGCCGATGGTTTAAGTAGGATAATAGACTATGATGATTATGGTGTTTCAACAGAATTTTTTAGATATGTTGATGGATTGTACGGACCGCATGATGTAGACAGATTCGCAAATGACGACAATGCTGAATTATCCAGATATAATTTTGTTTTTAGACTGTTGGCGGAACCCAACGGTCTTTTGAGAGGGTAATTTCCAAAAACAGGTATCGCGGAAAACTACTTTTTTTCTTTGCATACTATTAGTCAGTAAATCAAACCCTGAAATGGTCCTTCCTGAAAACAGAAAAATTTTACACCCGTTTTCTTACATTTTAATTATTTAAAGATATTGTATGTACTATTCATTATAATGTGTATATCATGTGATTCAGTACAATTACCGTTTATAAAAAGAAGGCCAATTCATTTAAAATGTAACTTTAAAAAAATGACACCCCTACCTTTGCTATTTACATGTATTTAACCGAAATATTCACCCGAATGTCTTGGAATAAGACCACCAAATTAATGCGCTACATCGGTTATTTTTGGCTCGTTTATTTATAGATCTTTGTCTACGAAGCACTAACAAACGGTACGAAATAATTACTACGCTTCATTGGTTATTCTGGCCCGTTGACTTGTTAACTGACATTTATATAAATCCGTTTGTGTTTGAAAAACTATTTTGTTCGTTACTTAAAAAAATAGTTTTTTATGATGTCGTATACTATTAAATATTAAAGAAGCCACATTATAATGTTTAAAGCAGCAGTCCAGAAATATGTTAATAAAAATAAAAAATTGCAAACATCGTTTCTAATGGACATCTCACCAAGCAAAATACATAAAACTCGATTAAAATCGGTCAAATAATGAAGTTTTGGTATATGTTTGTTATCGTAAAATTATCTATATACGATAGCTGGTGATGCCTCTGAAGGAAAGGTCACATTGCACTGAATAAATGAGTCATGTAGACCTGTACTCTCTAAATAAATCACCAAGTTTAACTCGAATACATGTTTTTTGGTTTAGATACTTGCTTTGATATTCTTTTTTGAAGATGTTGGTAGGGTAAGCATTGGTATGCACTAATAAATCACTGATATGTTTTATTATTAATTTGGGTTAGCAGGAAGATGTAGAATAAAAAATTAAGTTTTAGTCAATTGAAAAAAAGCATATACAACAAAGCTATGTAATCTGGCTTTTTACACCCAACATTACGGCTTCTTCCTGAAATTGCATGACGATGATCTGAAAATTGAACTATATGATGCTTTGTCTTTAAAGCTTTTTATAACAAGACGAGATGTAGTTGATACTTGTTTTTTTGTTTCATTTCATCGTGCCTCAGAAAGTTGCAATTCTGCTGCTCTGGTTTGCATTTAGTCACTGAGTAATTAAATGGTAATTCAATTGAATAATATTATCTTGTATTGCTGTTTAATCTGAATTGCGATGCTATGAGGTTAATTTTTATTTACACTTACATGTGTTGTGAATAATTCTTGGCCAAGTGTGAGGTTTGTGCGCGCATAAACCGGTTTAAACCGCCAATGCTTTGCATTGACCGTTCCAAGGCGGTGACCCCAGTTTTATTTATGTGTGTTTTGTATTTGCTATGTGTTTTTGTGATGTCCTGTGTTATGTTTTTGGCAATTGGTCACTTGCCATAAATAAAAGACCTCGGGCTGAGTTCTCTCCTGCTGTCGCAGCTGGAGTTTCGCTTTGTTCATATTTTAGATTGGAGACTACAGTATGACACTTGCGCGTAGGCGGGTTACATTCAACTAGAAAGTAGCCGGTACAAAGATGGTGATACAACAGTCAACTTTGTTTAGTGTCGAGTTCTTTCTTACATATTGCATAACATACCATTTCTATTGCTTAAATAATGTGCATCGGTCTGAAATTGTGCATGCACATTAGAAATATATTAATAATGATGTAGATTTTTTTTTTCGCGATATCGAAACTTAAAGTTGTCTTCTAAATCAGCATGTATATTAGAGTATATTCCGTTCGTACTAGCGTTTTCGAACAAATACATTCTAAAATGACTTTCGTAAATAAGAAAAACGTTTTCAGTCAAATAAACGTCATGAACGTTCATTACAACTATTGCCATTATAAAATGTATTGAGTTATATTCTATGGACTGCGGCTTTAAAGATGGGAAATTGAACTTCATTCAACAAATATTTATTTTCAGGAAAAATGCACTCACAATTAACATGTTTTTAGCTTCTTTTGTCGCCAACAGGCTTTCTAAGATGTTAGCGTTTTGATTTTGACTAGTGACTACGAAGCTGTGGATTCTTTTTCTGTTAATTGGTCTCAAGACAATAATTGGTTAGTTCCGCAAGTTTATCTGATTCCTAAATCTTGAAATTATTTTAGACAATCATGTAAAGCAAAGGACACCCTTGTTGCTCCGTAGTGGCCTTCTAGTCCCTTTTTTCTATATTGTTCGGACAGGATTCAGTTTTTCAGCCATTTATTGTATAAATTTTCGTGGTATATGATGTGGGAAAATGGACTATACCATTATTTTATAGTACGAACTCATTTTTACTTTGTTATGACATTGCTTGAATTTATGATAGTTATTTGCATATATTTTATGTAATGATGCTAAAGTAATGTTTGTAATTGAAAGCTATATATTGTTTCATCTTGAATCTTTGTATTAGTAAATTTATTTATCTTACTTGCTGATTTACCTTGTGGAAAATGGTTTTATCCTTAATTGTATACATGCATGATTGTATGGATTCAGTTGTTAACCTAATTCTTTATTAGATTGGGGTATGTCGTTGGACGGGTGGACAGGCGGGTGGACGGGCGATGCGGCGGCGTCTACTTTTCGTTTCAGATCTCTAACTCGAGAACGCATCGAGATATTTTAATGAAACTTCAAACATAGATACCCTATATCGAGACCTCGCTTGGGATTGCATATGGGGTGAGACGGGTCAAGGTCACCATTACTAAAAATAGAAAAACGGTTTCCGCTCAATAACTTGAGAATGCCTCGATTTATTTTCATCAAACTTCATATATAGATACCTTATATCAAGACCTCGCTTGGGATTGCAACTGGGGTGGGTGCGGTCAAGGTCACCGTTACTAAAAATAGAAAAACTGTCTTTGCTCAATAACTTGAGATATTTAAATGAAACTTCATACATAGATACCTTATATCAAGATCTCACTTGGGATAACATATGGCATGGGTGGGGTTAAGGTCAATGTCACTGATACTTAAAATAGAAAAACGTTTTTTGCTCAATAACTTTAAAACGCATAGAGATATTTTAATGAAACTTCAAACATAGATACATTATATCATGACCTCGCTTAGGATTGCATATGGAGTGGGTGGAGTCAAGGTCAAGGTCTCCGTTACTAAAAATAAAAAACGATTTCCGCTCAATAACTTGTGAACGCATTGAAATATATAAATGAAATTCAATACATAGATACCTTATGTCGATACCTCGCTTGGGATTGCATATGGGATGGGTGGGGTCAAAGTCAAGGTCACTGTACTAAAACTAGACAAATGGTCTCCGCTCAATAACTTGAGAATGCATTAAGATAATTTAATGAAATGTAATACATAGATACCTTATGTCCAGACCTCCCTTGGGATTGCATATGGGGTGGATGGGGTCGAGGTCAATGTTACTAAAAATTGAAAAATGGTTTCCGCCCATTTATTTGAGAATGCATTTAGATATTGTTATGAAACTTAATACATATATATCTTATACTGAGACCTCGCTTGTGATTGCATATGGAGTCGGTGGGGTCATGGTTACCATTACTAAAAATAGAAAAACGGTTTTCGCTCAATAAGTTGAGAACACATTGAGCTATTTTAATGAAACTTCATGCATATATATCTTATATCTATACCTCGCTTGGGATTGCATATGAGGTGGGTTGGGTTAAGGTCAAGGTCACCGTTACTTAAACTTGACAAACTGTTTCCGCTCAATAGCTTGAGAACACAGTAAGATATTGTAATGAAACTTCATATGTAGATACCTTATATCTAGATTGGGATTGCATATGGGGTTTGCTGGGTTAAGATCAAGGTCACCATTACTAAATATTTTATTTTTGTGCTGACAAAGGCATTTCGTTCGAAAAATTTGGTTTTCGTGGAATTTCCACGTTTCTTGTTAACTTTTTTGTGTTTATTTACAGATGTTTTCATGTCTAAGACATGGCAGGATGTTACACAATCAAGAACTGTTTTCAGCTGCTAAAAAAGCTTGTTTAAATGGACGAGGTTCCACTATCCGGACTTACAAGTTAGCATTCGATAAATTTCGTAAGTGGTGTGTTGATTGTAAATTTGATTGATTGCCTGCAAGCGTTGTACCTGTGGCTCTATACATTGCTAATGTTTCGAAAAACGATACTAATCTCAGCAAATCTAAATTAAATGACATTTGTTATGCTATCAGTTGGGCTCATACGATGTCGACTGTTACAAATCCTTGTGATAATAAGCGGTTAAAATTATTTTTAAATGGTTGTATAATATCCGTTTCCAAACCTGTTTAAAAAAATTCCATTACTTCTGACATTATTAAACTATCTGGCTGATTTGAGAATAACTTGTTTGTTTGTTTTGTCGTTCGCTGGATTTGTTCGTATTTCTGAAGCTCTTGCATTAAGAAGATCAAATATTGAAATTTTGGACATTCATTGTGATGTCTGTGTTGAAAAATCAAAAACATATGTTTTGAGGGAAGGAAATCATGTAATTATTGCCATGACTGGTAATGACAGTTGCCCGGTTGGCTTACTTGAGCGTTATTTGGTTATGGATAAACTTGTGCAATCTTCAACGGAATTTTTATTCAGGCCTGTTCAATATCGTAAATCGAGTACACAATACATACTTAGATCTGATACTAGTAAATCGCTTGCATATTCCAGTGTTAGAGATATTTTTATACATAAATTGTCGGAGTTGGGACTAGATGCTGCTAAATTTGGTTTTCGGTCTGGTGCTGCAACTACATGTGCAAATAACCATACTTCAGATAGATTGTGGCAAAGACATGGGAGGTGGAAGTCGGTGTCGGCTAGAGATGGATATGTGCAAGATACTTTGGAAGATAAATTGACAGTTTCTTAAACTTTGAATCTATAATTTAAATGCATTTTTATTTGAGTTGTGTGCTACGTAAGGTGCTGTATATGGTTATTGCTTAGGCATGTCGTATGTTTGTGAATAGTTATTATTTTGACATATCGATTATTTATGTGATAGTGATACATTTATGTCATGCACTTATATGCAGTGAAGTTTATAAATTTAAGGTTTATTTTTGGAGAACTGCTTACAGTGAAACAGAGACTTAATTTGCCATTTTGCTATGTTATATATACTTGACTTTCAGGTTTGAGCATTAAAGTCATGGCATCGATACTTGCTTGATGCTAGTAATACATTTCAAAGATTTATGGATGGAAAGTCCAGTGAATTTTGGTGGTTTTACTAATTGTCTGTTATGATATTTCAAATTGTGTGCTAGAAAGTTGGTGGAATGCCTACTTTGTGTTTTTTAATTGGTGGAAGGCCAATTTTTGTGTTTGGTGGTATGCTAAGTTTTTTTTGCTCTGCAATTGGCGGAATGCCTAGATATGTGCTCTGCGATTGGCGGTATGCCAAGTTACTTGCTCTGCGATTGGCGGAATGCCAAGATATGTGCTCTGCAATTGGTGGATTGCCAAGTTATGTGCTGTGCAATTGGCGAAATGCCAAGTTATGTACTCTGCAATTGGTGGAATGCCAAGATATGTGCTCTGCTGATGTGCTAAGCGATACATGGTGCCTGGTATTGATTAGACGGCCAGATGTCCACGAGGAGTCATTGATAGTGATCTTCATTCTTTCAAACGGAACGAACTGATACTGGCTAAGTATACTTTTTAATTTTCAGTTTTTACATACATCGGCATTTTACTAGAATATTGATCTCAAAATTAAATAATTTCTTTTTGTTTTACTCAAATTGCTGCCAACAACAGACCGTATACCTATTTGCTTTGTTGTTGTTTTTGTGTTGGTTGAAACAATTTTGATTAGGGAATAATTGTTTTACTCGCGATGAAATATTGAGTAAATAAAATTATTCACGTTTCTAAATTGTTTCTGTTTATAGTTGTTGGTTTCGTTCGTACTTTGTCGTAACATACGAATTGATTGAGCGGGAAATTAACTCGTGCATCACAAGGTTTTCTGATGACATATATTCGCTAGACGGGTGGTTTCGTCACTCGACGTTTTGTTGGCAGCAGTTAAGGTCGTTTGCCCGTCCACCCAACCTGTTTGGTTTTAATGGTTCTACTTTTTATTTTAGTTAATATCTTATGTATAATTACTTTATTTCATGAGTTTATAGTTGTATTTGCATGACGCGTGTAAACTAAAGGTGTTGCTCAAAGACAGCGCGTGTATGTTCCTCAATGCAAGCGTGCTCACATTCCTTCAAGTTGACCACGTGTTGGGTACAATTTTATGTATTTCTGTGACTTGTGTAACTGTCACGGTGATGAAAATAGCAGTTACACGATGGTAAATGTTATTTTTTATAATACAAAAGTCTGTTGTTGTTATGCTGTATGTTTTAGTGCAGTTAATTTAATAAAAGTATGCATTTTATGTTTTCTTGCATAATTTCATCTACAAACTAATTGTACAAAGACAATAATTGTTAATAATAGTGATTTCTTGAATAAATAGCGTGATTTGGAAATAATATGCGTTTATTTCTCTTTTTTAATAATACAAAACATACATATTAAGGATTCTTTGGCAGTTTATTGTGTGTGCGTGTCACACAGAAAGTGTGTATGTTTTCGAACGAAGTCAAACTTTATGTGTGTGTTTATTAACGAAATCATGTTAAAATTAATGCAATTAACCACGCTGTATGTCTTAATTTTCTTTAATAAACATACACGTGCTATCTTTGAGAAACACTTATCGTTAAACGCGTCAGACCCCAGTGGAGACATTGCATTGGATATTTAATCACGGATATCGTACGGTTAATAGCTACATTCTCATTGGTCATTCTATCAGGAAGTTAACTGGGGCAGTTACTTTGGAACTGAAATAAGTCAGTAACACCCACTTTGACGAATAGTGATATCTAATATACAAACCATTTAATGAAGGTTATCATAAGTATACAGTTTGGTTTGCATCGGAACATCAGTTATTAAAAGCAGTCGAATAGATGCGTTTTACCCGATACAGGGATTATGGTATATCCATGATTCCAGTATAGCGGTACCCAACAGATCATATGACCTTGGTGCGAGTTTGTCCTGTGCATCATTGCATGATGGTTTGTGTTCTGTGCATTATTGCATGATGGTTTGTGTTCTGTGCATCATTGCATGATGGTTTGTGTTCTGTGCATCATTGCATGATGGTTTGTGTTCTGTGCATCATTGCATGATGGTTTGTGTTCTGTGCATCATTGCATGATGGTTTTTATCTTCTTATGACTGTTTATGTTGTTTTTTTTCATTGGATTCAAAAAACAGCGAAAGTTATACAGGTGTGATACGTACAATATAGATTTTTTTTTTGATTTTAATGCAATGTCAATCTTTTAAGAACTCACCCGTTAGAATAGCTGATGATAAATTGCTGGTGATATTACAGGAATTCATTATAAGTTTAACTGTTGCGTAGTAGTAGTATTGTTCAAAAGTACAATAAATTATAAGGGTAATATACCTTTTTGATGTTGTTAAAGGGACTTGCTCACAGATTGTCAAATTGACAATTTTCGAAAGAATTGTCGTAGATAGTCATCACTAATAAATATAGAGAGTAATCACTAATAACTATATTGGAAATATTGTTATTACGGAAAATATCAAGTGACTTTTTGAAACACACAATTATAAATAATATATATATAATTTTTCTGTATTTGGTAACCATGGATATGTGAACCCCAGCTAGTTGCTTTTGGTATTTACACAAAGCACTATTTCTGTAACATTAATGCAAATAAAAATCATTTACTAATGCTATTAGATTATAATTAGCATAAAAAACTTTATTTTAACATAACAGGAAAATATTTGCTTTTTATTACATATTTTTTTTAATTTTCAGTTTTTATAACATATAATTGCTTCATTCCAAATAATTTATCTTGAGATATTTGTGGTGAACCTATGTCAAGTTACACCTTTTTCCTCTCAGATGAGGTTATATTATATTTTGGTTTTACTGATTTTTGCACACTATGAAATAAATTATAAAAAATAGGGAATTGGTGTTTTTTTTACTGTTATGAAATATGTTGTTTATTTTACTATATGCGTAGCCAAATTTAAGGTCATAAGTATTTTTGGTCAGCTTAAGTACTAACGTTTTCTATACTTTTTCAATACATACATCTTTAATGTATCAAATAAAGCTATTCAGGAATATTTTTGTAAGAGTACCCCATAGAAATATTAAGTTTAAATAGAAAAATGAGGGATGATACAAAAATCGCATTATATTTCACAGTTTAGTCTCATAATACATTTAATGATTAAAGATAATAAGAATGTCAAGGTTTGAAAAACGTCCCATTAGGGGCTTCCTACCTTAAAAGAGACGTGTGCAAGTACTTATTGTGGTCTTTGTAATTGTAATATTATGGAATTTCATGAATAAATGTTCTTGTATTAAATGTCTGATTACAATCTATATACAAATGCAGCAATTTTTTTACTTTTAATTGTTTTTAAAATATTCATGATCAAAATGTTACCGATCCTGATGCTTTTATTTTTCGGTATATCTACAAAGACATTAGGCACTATAGTTATATTAACTTTACTGTTTATCAGAGTCCTATTTAGTTAAATGTCATGTCAGAAATACACATAGAGCAAAGGAGAAAAGTCAGAAATAAATAACAAAAAAATACAGCTACCGCGCGGCTAGTAACATGATTTATGGTGGCAGCGAAATGGAAACTTAGCCTTAAACATAGATTCAGCGATCGAATCCAGTCGCCGACAGCAGAATGTAGTAATCAGAACAAGAGAATGAAGTTTCCATTAAAAAACAACAACAGCTGATCAAAAGCCGACAAAATACCGTCAAGAGAACAGATCAAAAACATCGTCTAAATCAAGTCCTCCTAAATAGATTCAAATATTTGTTGTGTACATTTGAATCGTTTCACGTGGTTCCGGTAGTATTTACGTCATATGACCAACTCAAAATTTGTCACGTAATCAATTTTTTACAAATAGAAACAAGTCTGGTTTCGTTTTACCGTGCCCGGCAAGCTCAGTTGGTAGAAGAGCGCTGGACTGCCAATCCGGGGATCGTGAGTTTGAACCCCAACCCGGCCACATAACTTGTGTGGGGATTGGTCAGGAAATTATTTATACGGCCATTCCCCCTATCTCTGATTCAAGTAGGTCAGTTGTCAGTTTGGCATAGGTATGTGTACTGGTAAACCGCTTAGATCGGCTAAGCTTGCCCAGGAAAAGTGTGAGTAGGTTAACTGAAATACTGTTAAAAACGGCGAAAAATTCAAACTAACTAACAAACAAAAACATAATGTTACTGTACTTCTTGCTTACGTACGTAATAAAACAAGTCACAAGAACACAATTGACCAGTTGCAAAAAACATAGATCTGGTTGTCGAAGGTTGTTTGTCCAAGGAATTGAAGTAAATTGATTGGATTATGCAACTTTGTGCAATTATTTACCACGGAAATGTAAACCCATAATTTGTCAATTCAATCCTTGACTGACAAGTAGCAGCTGGTCAAATCCAATCAGCAACTGGAAACAAGCAATAATGACTGAGATTGGACATGCATAGAAAAGACACACTGTAGAAAATGCGACTACAAGACAATACCCAGTGTACTTTACATGAAAATCAACCGTATAGCATAAAGACATGCTAATAGTGCAAATTATCATAAATAAAATTCTAACATGACGACCCTTTCCCATTTTGTACTGGTAAAGATGAATGTAAAGTGTGGAAAAACAGTTTTGAAATTATTGCTAAAAGAGTCCACTTGAATGAAAGAGAAAGTCTTGACAATGTATTGCCAAAACTGCGCGTAAGCGCATTCGAGTTAGTATTTTCACAACGGAACCCTGAAGTACTAAACAAACTAAAACCTATGGAGACCTTGGAACTGAATAGATTTAGAGTTATAGAAACTCCCAAGATATTAGCCGATAAATTCAGATAGCGATTTCAGAAATAACAGAAAAAGGATACGCAGCAGAATTAAAACAAGTTTTTTGAAAAAGCTCACACAAGAACGGAAAATAGATTACGACAAAAACATTTGACTAGAAGATTCTTTCGTGGTCTACGAGATGCAGAAGTGCGTTTAGAAATTGAGTTTATTAAAGAGTATGAGTACACTGACGAGGCGGTGTATCATGTCGTGAACTGCATACAAACGTGAACAAGGCAAAATGAAGACAGGAAGAGAACATTTGGACAAGTGGATCAACAAAATCAGAACATGAAACAATGTCTGGTGAAGAAGGGATTTAAACTAGGGATGGCAACGAATATTCGAATAATGAAAACTATTCGAATACTTTTTAGGTATTCGCATACTTACCCTGTTTATTAATTTAATTTTATAAGCATATTAAATACAATATAAGATACAGCGTGTTCCTGTCACCTTAGCTTCTCTAGTACACAGGATGTGTGTCAAAATCTACCTATCTCCCTATTTTCCCTTATACTGGAAGCCTGAGATTAAAGCGTGTTCGAGGTGCTAATTGGCGTTATTGCGTACATCTGCACGTGTGCACTGAATCAACATGTTACCTTCCTAGTTGTGTCATGGAAACAGCCTGCGTAGTTGTCAGCAAAGATTTGCATGTGCATAATGAATGGTTTGAAGTCTTTCCCATTACATGAAATTGCAAAATCGCAATATAGTTCTAATACGTATATTAAATTTAAGTCCGTAGATTTGCCGCATTTTTCTCATTTTTGTGGCTATAAACTACACCTTTAAGTCATTTTAATAATATATCTCCATCAGTTTATCAGTACTGACTCCGATGATCGAGTTTTCGAATATTCAAATACTTCATCAATCGAATATTCGAATATCATTTTTGGTATTCGTTGCCATCCCTTATTTTAACAGATAATGCAGACATATTAAGTCAACACGCGTATCGAGTTCCGATAAAGGCCAGCAAGTCAAAACAAAATTTCAAGCAATACTACACAACGCAAATAGGCAGATATACTGAAACAAGTGATGGAAAAACTAAATGAATTGACTAAAATTTCAAAGCGAAATCAAACTATTGAACACAATTTTGAGAAAACAACAAGGATAATTATGTAATAATAAGCCTTCAAACCTGTAAGGGCCAAGTCCACTGGCGGAGGAAAGGTCGTAGGAAATCCATGATGACTTCACAAATCAACTTAAAATATAGTTTATTTTCAAAATAATGATAAAAAAAACAAATAATCACTTTTCCATGAATACGTAATTGCTTGTTCAACCTATAAAAGACAATGGAGATTTCTCGTAAAAGCGTACAATGGGAAACTTGCCTTACTTACAGCGACGATGTTATCGTGTTTGGATCAGATTTTAGTCAGCACAATACATGAGTGTAAACCGCTCTATTCGAGTTAAAACCCGGGAAGTGTGAGATTTTGCAAGAAGAAGTGGCGTTCTTATGACATGTAAATTCGAAAGAAAAAATAAAACCTGACCCAATCAATTTAGAAAAAGTACTTCAATGGCCAGTAACGGCTAAAGTCAGAGGCAGTTTGAGGCTATGTGCCTCAAACCGAAGTACGACCAACGGCATATCTAAAAAAGAAAGAAAGGGCATTTAATTGGTGTCATGAATATCAGAAGTCCTTTGATTATCTGCAGAAAAATTTGATTAGTATAGTTTTAATGGGATTTCCATTTTATGGTAAAGAATTTGTTTGTCTTGGACGCCAGTGATGATGGCATTGAAGCTGTAATTCACCAAACCCAAAATGACCGCAAACGTGTAAACGCATCTTTAAGTAGGGCTCTAACCAAGAATAAAATGAACTATTGGGTGCCTGAAAAAAAATTATGGCAATTCGCTTTTTTGTTAAAAATGATAGACAATACAATTTGGGCAGGCCATTTGTTGTAAGAACTGATAGTCGAGCATTATTGCATAAAATTCCGTTTTCAGTTCGTTATAGGGGTGTATTAAGGTAGAAAGATCCTCATGACTTCGAAAATACTCGCGAAATATCGGTTAACTTCGGCCCATTCGCCACTAACCTTAAATCTAATCGATCTGATCCGAAACAGAAATTATTTTCGCGAAATAAACATTCCTTTTCGAATGTTGAGTTATTTTCAATTAAATGTGCGAAATAAATCTTATTTGTGTTTAAAGATGAAAGTAAAAATGTAGTTTGAACAAAAACAAGGTACTCTGACATGGGAAATACCTTCAAATGACGACATTGTTGGGAATTTCTGTTTACATTTAATCATGACATTTTCGCGATATGTCTGGTGTATTTCATTGCATTCAAGTTAAAATAGTTATAAATAAACGTCCAAGGAGTATTAGTGTTATTGAACATAATTATTCGTATATAAAAACATATCTGCGTGAAGGAGATACGTGCTCCTTGCTGAGAAAAAACATTCATTCACACCAACAACTTTTGACGAGATCTACCGCTGTAAAAAAGCATATGAAAATTATGCATCGGCGGAATGATGAGAATGGTCTAAGAGACACCTTTTATCCAAAAACAGTGACATTTTACCAATAGCCACACGCTCCAAGAAGAGACTTGATGAAGTTATCACAAAGATTTGCCAGTTTTTTAAGCTCTTGTTAACCCAATGTCATGAAAATGTCAATTGAATTTTTTGAAACACACACTTATAAAAATGTTTACTATTTTTCTGAATTTGGTAACCAAGGACATGTGAACCTCAGCTAGTTACTTTGTATTTAAAATGTTTACACAAAACACTATTCCTTTAACATTAATGCAAAAATAATTCATATCGATACTGTTATTATATTATAATTAGAAGAGAAAAAAAAAGTTTAATATAGAAGGAACATATTTGGTTTTTTACTTGTCTTATTTTTCAGAATTTTCTTTTTTTTTTATAGCATAGGGTTGCTTCACTACAAATGTTATACCTTGAGATTTTTGTGGTGAACCTATGTCAATTTATACCTGTTTCCTCTCAGATAAGGTTATATTATATTTTGGTATTTTTGATTTTGACATACTATGAAATAAAAGTTTTAACAAATACAAAAATTGGTGTTAGGCGTATTTTTACTCTAAATACCATATGTTTTTTACCATATGCTTAGCCAAATTTAATGTCATAAGTATTGTTGGTCAACTTTAGTACTTATGTTTATTATACTTTTTCATCAGATACATTTTTAACGTATAAATTAAAGCTATTCAGGAATAAATAAAATACATTTTAACAATATGTCAGTCATTTTTGTAAGTGTACCACGTCAACATTTTAGGTTGAAGTAGAAAAATGAGGGGTTATGACAAAAATCGCATTTTTGTCAAAACGTGTGGTTAGATTTTGTTTATATTTTACAGTTAAGTCTCATTATAGATTTAATGATCAAAGATAATAAGAAAGTCAAGGTCTAAAAAGGTCCCATTAAGGGCTTTTTACCTTAACGAACAATAAGTGGTCGGTTATCGTAAAAAGGTGTATTATTCATTAAAGGCATGCGCCAATAACGACCAGCTTAGTGTGTTATTTATACTTGACACCTTGCGTGCTTGCTGCTATTGTCAATTTTTAAACTGGTCCAAACTGACATAAGAGTATAACAATAGCTTGCTTGTCAAGATGGATTGAAATCTTGTCTCATTATGATTTATCAGTATCGTACATACCAGGACAAAAGCATGGTCACTGCGATGCTCTGTTAAGATGCAGAAACTTTGGAAACTACGACGGTAATTTAGAACACATGAATGACCCTCTAAAGTGTTGTCCATGTAAGAAAAATTCAAAAAGAGCACAAGACATAGCTCATGGAAACTTCTTTAACAATAGTTTAACAGAAGGCATATCTACCAGCAGCAACACCGAACCAATTACGTCAACGAAACATTGCCAGGGAAATGTACAAGCTGTATTGTGACCACTAAAATAGAAAACAAAAGGCTAAGTTATAATGATGTGTTAGCCTTCAGCCCAGCTTCCTTCAGTCCAGAAAGTTGCGAAACATGTACCATAATTTATTAAATATGTAATATGTTCGATATTTTCAGGAAACATAGATCTAAATATTTTATATGGCCTCTGCAACGTTATTTCAACGATAGTGGGGCGTTTTTTAATGCAAACAACAGAAATGCAATTCGGTTTGCATGAAATAGTTCGCTTCTAACAAATTACAAAAATATAGGATCCTAAATTACCCGCGCGCCACATTTAATTCAAGTTACAAACGATACTCATATGGTCAGGTTAGCTCACAAGCTGTACTTTGCAGTGGTCTGGGTCTCCATATTTAACGAGGTGAAATACCATACCAGCTTATATACCAATACATGTGTTTCAAAATTCCCCTTGTACAAACAGACATTACATAAATTCAACTTCATCCAAACTAATATTTTCGTTCTAGTAAAGTGAACTAATAATTGACTTGATTCCTGTTGCTTTCCACGCCAACAGTCTGTCTATGCTGTCAGCGTTTTGATTCCGTCTGTCTTCAGCTACCAAAGCCCGTATTTACAAAGCTGCTTATGGACAGCTTAACTTAAATTGTACTTGAGTGAAAACGTAGCGTCACAATTTCATACATTAAATTATTTTCAAACAAAAGGTATTTTATTACAGTCTACTTAAAACCTGTTTGAATTTTATTGTTTTACGAAATGAACCGTTACGTGTTCACTAATGAGCTGTTTATGGGTAGGCTTAGTCTGTCTGAGAGTGTGGACGTAGACAATATTATAATAAGTTATTCTAATAAAATTTAATACTTGAACAAACTTATATATGTTTCATTGACATTGTAACCATATATATAGATCAGGGTCAATTACCCGTGCTGTACGTTGCTGTCAAATATTTGAGTTTGTCCCCTTTGCAAATTATAAAAAAGTAGTATTAGTATTAGTATCAGTATTGGTATCAGTAGTAGTATTAGTAGTAGTAGTATTAGCAGTAGTCGTATTATTATTATTATTATTATTATTATTATTAGTAGTAGTAGTAGTAGTAGTAGTAGTAGTAGTAGTAGTAGTAGTAGAAGTAGTAGTAGTATTATATACTCTTTATTTCCACCTTTCAGTGGTTAAACATACATTAGAACATAATAATAATATTTAAACATAAGATCATGCACACATACATTCACAGTTACACACCTCATTATGCTTATATATAACAGCTATTTACACAATACCGTATGTACATATACAGTATTACATAAACATAAATGGACTCATACAGGTACTCAATTAATTCAGTTTATTTAATTATATAATTTTGATTATATCATTAAAAAAACTGAATTAATTGATTAGTAGCAGCAGTAGTAGTAATAGTAGTAGTAGTAGTAGTAGTAGTAGTAGTAGTAGTAGTAGTAGTAGTAGTAGTAGTAGTAGTAGTAGTAGTAGTAGTTGCAGTAGGAGTAATAGTAGAAACAAAAGCAGCACATCCGCAGCAGTAGCAGCAACAACAGAAGCAGTAGAAGAAGTAGACAAAGTAGAGGTACAAGTAGAAATAGAGGAAGCAGTAGCAGTCGCAGCAGCAGGTGCAGCATTAGTATCAGAAGGAGCATCATTAGCAAGAGTATGATCGTTAGCAATAGCAGCAGCAGCAGTGGAAGCAGCAGCAGTACGAGCAGAAGCAGTATTAATAACAGCAGCAGCAGCCACAACAACATGAGAGGTAGCGTTAACAGAGACAGTAGTGGAAGCAGTATTAGTTACAGCAGCAGCAGCAGTAGTAGAAATAGCAGTATACGTAGCAGTGAAATAAGCAGCAGCAGGCGTAGTAGCAGCAGCAGCAGCAGAAGCAGTAGTTGTTTCAGGATCAATAGTAGTAGCAGCTGCAGTAGTAGGAGCAGTAGTGGTAGAAAAAGTAGTAGTAGTTTTTTCAGTATAAGTAGTAGTTGTTGTAGTAGTTGTGGTAGTAGCAATAGAATTAGAAGTAGTAATGGTTGTGGTGGTAGTGATGGTGGTATATTAAATGATGAAGATTACGTGCTCTCCTGAAAATCAATCCACTGTCATGTGTGGGAATATTACAGTGTATTTATGCGTTGTATTTGTTTACAGGAAGGAGCTTTTGTATCAGCCCAGTTATCATTGTTATCGTGCACTGTAAACTCGGGTGATTCAATTACACACATTTATTGTCAGTGAAATAGCGCTACTATAGTACGCTAAGGCCATATAAATTTAATTCTATGTTTAGCGTCCCCATGATTCTTCTAAACTTACCAACCAGGCAGGAAAAAACAAACAACGGGTCGATAAATAAAATGTTTCTTTCACAACTTATGCATGTCAGTGGTACAAGCAAAAGCCAATGTTAACTTGCAAAACTGTTATAATATCATCTTCATATTGGGCACTACTTGAACACAGTATTTTAACTGTGTAAATTGATTAGTTGCATACTATTGGAGCGTAAATCGTTTAATTGATCAGTTGCGACTTGTCAATCAAGGATTAACGGCCTAGTTTAAGGAATGTCTGGCCACTCCACGGGGTATTCCACTCAGTGTATTGGTCATCCATAAAATCTCTTAAAATTATCTGCAATCTTTTCTCTCAGTTGAGTGAGCAATGGCTTTGTGCACTGTTTCAATATATCTCTACCTCTGCAGCAGTGTATTATCTCAGCTGATAAGCGTCACCACTCTGTGACCACAGTAGGGTGCCAAAACACAGGGGTATAATAACCCAGATTTGGGGGGGGGGGGGCAAATGAAGATGGATTAAACTAGGCCTTTAAGTTGACCAATTATGGGTTTATATTTCAGCGGTAAATAATATTACACGGTTGCATTTTCAAATCAATTTACTTCAAAGCCTGTGACAAAAACACTTAGACACACAAAGGCGGAGCAATCTATGCAACTGGTCAATTACGAAACACAGAACTGCATAGCATACCTTACGAAAGACCGGCGGCGACTTCATGATTCTCATTTCAAAGTAATGAATTGTGAACTGTGAAGTATACACATTCATTTATTAACAATTCACACTTCACGCTTCTCAAAAAAATCGTGAAGTGTCAATAAATGAATATTGGTACTTTACATATCGCACTTCACGTTTTTCAAAACAAATCGTGAAATCGTGAAGTGTGAGTAAATCAATATTTGTACTTCACAGTTCACACTTCACGATTTTCAAAAACATCGTGAAACCGTTAAGTGTGAATAAATGAAATGTTGTACTTCACAGATCACACTTCACAATTTTTAAAAATATCTTAAAATCGTGACGTGTAAATAAATGAGTTATTCATAGTTAGGAAATATGAAAAAGGAAGTCACCACAGGTCTTTCGTAATACCTTGTTAAAATACTTTGATGCAATGTCTCAATATCAACAATGTTTCGTTGATTCATTTGGACAATATTGCGGTTAACAAAATAAATAACGAGAAAACATTCGAAATCGTGCAAAATATTTGTGTTGTAAATATTACAAAGTGGTTACAAATATGTTAAGTTATACATAGTTTCCCTTTGATGTCTAAATATTGATATTTATGAGGATGAAAATTCCTTCAGTTGTTTGGCAAACGGCGCTCGAAATGCGGAATATCTAGCTGGTATGTGAAAAAACAAATCTGAGTAGCTGGACCCGTAGTCTAGTTGTTACCCAATGCCTTCGCAATACCGGGTCCGCAAGTTCGCGCCCCTCCTACGCGCTATCCTACTATATATGTCACACAATCGGTCACATTTAATCACGTGCTTAAAGCCCCGGTCACACTGTCACGATTTTGGCTACGATTGCCCACGATTTACAAAATCTTGGTGAAGCTTGGTAAAGCATTTACACATACGTACTGGCATCTGTGTGAATCTTGAAGAATCTTGGGGTATCCTTATTGATCGCGAAGCGCTACGACAGTTTTGAACATTTTCAAAACTGTCGTGGCTTATCGTAGCGCCGCCGCGATTTTTCCAAAACGTAGGACAATCCTAGTGCCATCGTATCTCAATGTGGCTTATTCTTACAACCATCGTAGAGGCATTCGTGGCCTTTCGTGTTTATCGTGATTAATCGAAACTGATTTAATGACATATATATTATAAGACTGTTGTACGTTATGGTACGTTTTGCTACGTATATGGTACGGATTTCTACGCTTGCCCTACGGTTCACTTAAGTTTCCAATAGAATCTTTAGCGACAAGTATCATGACTTTTCACAAATATACACGATGGACCACGACGATTGAGTCGCGATGCCTGTACGGTTTATCGCGATGTTACTACGCACTCACTTCGTTTTCCTACGTTGGTGTCACGATTATGCACGAGGAATCGTGATGTCCAACTCGTCTTGAAGCGTAGTGAAGCGTGAGAATTATTGGTTGCTCGTATTTTTGTCGTGATGAATCTTACTACATTCTTAGGAGAAACGTTAACAATCGCCTGTAGTCGTCTGTTACTGTAGCGTATTCCTGACGCTAGCGTATTACAACCGTAATAGATCGCATAATATCTTGGTAAAATCGAGGTGAATCGGTTCCAGAAACCTACAAGTGTCGTTGATATTCGTAGTCTCGTCCAACAACAATTGTAGGTATACGTTGGAAGACACAATCGGGACACTGTGCATTCCGACTCATCACGATTAACACGTCCATGATCAATCGTGGGTTATCGTAGCCAAAATCGTGACAGTGTGACCGGGACTTAACTGGTCTTGTGCATGCGACCTGAAACCGATTCCGCCAGTAAAATTTGGCATTGTTCTTTACTGCGACCATATGACATTTTTACTTTATAATACCACTAAATGATTTTATAGAAGGACATTCTACCTGTCAGATAAACTTTTGCTTTATCCGATCGGATTTATTTGACACCCCCATGTATATACTTTTGACGGACTACTTTTTCGAGGAATGTGAGTGACGTCATAAACAAGTAATTTTAAATGTGACGAAATGGGGCTATATTTAACAGTTCATCTATAATATTGGTGGAACTAAAACACTAAACATTCAATAATTACATTGTATTATATACCTTACAATAAATACTATATTACAATAAATTAAATAGTAACAAATTTGTTTAGGAAAAGAATCAATAACCGTTAGCTATCGTGCCAATACAGGTAGTTTCGAATAACTCGCCAAAATTCACGTGCGCGCGTTATGACGCAATCACTTGTTTTACGTCATTCAGTTCAGTTTTTAAGTTTGCACAGTGTACTTTAAGTGCTGGAATTTAAAAAAGCAATCAGAATACACTATTTAGTGTGTCTGTGTTTTTGGATGGATTATGATAATAAGATTTATATCAAAAAGTGTATGGAATATATGGCTCGAATGGAACGGGTGAGATTAATCCCATTTCAATTTTCTATGAGTCGACTGTATTCCGATACGTGGCTGGATAGTTGTGGGTGGAGAACAGAGTTGCAAAAATAAGGTGTTAGAGTCTAGTAATTTGGATGCAATCTCCGATTAGTTTTACTTTTCAAAGGAAATTTACATAAAGGGTTATTTCTTTGATGAATAAACCGTTTCTTTGTTGGTTGATCAAAGAAAATCTATCCACAAAGAATAACCCGCTTGCACCAAACGTTTGAAAAAGAATAAAAGGATGATGTTGTCTACACCTTAATCGATTATGCCATGTGCGGATTAACAACTCATTATGGAAGCTAGAACTTATGCAAAACTAGACTACACGACGTTTTTATCAATGAAAAACTCGGGTGAGTACAGTAGAGTTGTATTTCATTTTTATGCTGTGTTATTCTGGAAAAATTCAGTGAGAGTCACACGAGTTGTGTTTATGTTTTGAAATATAATAGCAATGGTATATAATAAACATCTCGGCGAAGATAACTCCTGTATGTAAACTTTTGCCGCAAGTTTTGGAAAGTTAAAATCGTCAGCCATTTTTGTCTTTTGTTGTTGAACAGTTCGGTCGAAACACGAAATTGTATATGAGTAAAACCTTCTTTTAGCTACTGTAGTGTGTAGCATTTGGATTGTTGATCAAATTTGAATCGAAGCATATGGCGATATTTTATGTTGTTACGCTGCGTTTTGCATTGAATTATTTAGGACTATTTCGAGTGGCGGAAACATCACGAATATATTCCATATTACTACGCAAGGTTAGATTCAGTAAATTTAAAGCGTTTTGGGGGTATTGTTTCAAATAATTAAACGTTAATATTGTGTTTGTTAAACAAAAAATAAATAAATAAAAATATATGGTAGGATAAATAGACTCGTCTCCGAAAGGCTTACACGGCTCGGCAAGCCTCGCCGTGTAAACCTTTCTTCAACTCGTCGGATAAATTCAAGTACACAAACACGCTAACCTAATATTCTCTATTTATTTCCTGCACTGAGAAATTGAATGAATACTTTACAACATATCTTGTCCGCTCGATTAAACAGTTCCTTTGCAAAAAACGTTGCTTTTAATCGTACATGTATGAGGGTTGTTCAAAAATAAATAGGCCTTAGACTATTCTGTTTTTAATTGTTCATCCAAGTTACAATGATTACATATCAAAATCACTCGGAAAGCATTCTCGATAATATTGTTTAAACGTTAATATTTTTTCGCGCTATACGCGCGTATATATTAAGTTTGAAAACACATGGTAACAAGCAACCGGCGCAGTGCATATAGTCAACTGTTATGTACCGCTATATTCGTTATATTTCCGTGATTTGTCGTCTGATTTCATTTAAATTGCAGGAAAACGTTGCACTACGTTTCAGTGACGTCACTTGTAAATTTGACGTCATTTGATCGTTATACGCGGAAGTAAACAAGATTTTTGTGAGTTTAGTGACAACGTTAAACACCCGATCAAGCCGTCAAATGAACAACTGGAAATTCGCGCGATTGTTGAATTCTGTCAACAGATGGGCGATACTCCTTCTGCAACGTTTGAAAAAAATCAAGATTACGAGGGGCGAGAATTCTGTCAGCAGGTCGCTTTTTTCAGTTGGCATAAACGGTTCAAGGACGGCGAAGACAAGATAACAGATAGGAGGGAAGAGGCAGAAAGAAGAAAGTCATGGAACGTTGGTGACGTCGATTTCCGAGACTCTGCGAAATGACAGACGTTTGACAGTTCGAACGCTTTCGGACATGGTTGATGTCAGCGTTGGAACAGTTCATTCTGTCCTGACTAAAGATTTGAATATGAAAAAGGTAGGCCCTATGCTTTTGTGCACTTGAATTTATCCGACTCGTCTCGGAAAGGCTTACACGGCTCAGCAAGCCACGCCGTGTAAACCTTTCTTCAACTCGTCGGATAAATTCAAGTACACAAAGACACTAACCGAATAAAAAGTTTTGATTTCGATTTGTTTATTTAACAGAAATTTAATAGAAATGGTCGACCGTATTTATCATGATTGTTTGCTCTACACTATCGGACTCTGGTTATTTTATTGTGATGAATTTTATCAATGTTATTCAACAACTTTATTTTAATAAATAATTTCAGTATGTTAAATTACATGTAAATAGTCGCACTGTTCTTAGTTATTATTTTGTAACACAGATCTGTCTAACAATAGGTCCACGCGCGCTGGGTACCGCGGCTGCTGAACGAGCACGAGAAGGAGAGGAGGGTGACCGATTCCAGGGCCTTTCTGCGGAGAGTGGAGCGAGAAGGTGACCGCTTTCTGCCACGAATCACACCACCGATGAGACATGGCTGTGGCTTCATGACCCGGAAACAAAGTCACAGTCGGCAGTATGTAACCGGACCGGATCCACACATCCAAAGAAGGCAAGGGTTTCCCGCATCGGCGGACAATACATGTTCATGTTCGCCGACATAGACGGCATGATCCTCCAACACGCGGTCCCAAAGGGCCAGACTGTTAATGCAGACTACTTTTGCAAGGTAATATGTAATTATCATAATCATCGTCGAATAACATATTACGATATTGATAATTGTGATACAAACTTCTTACCGATCTTGTTTATTTTAAGTACAAATGCGCTAAGTAAAATGGGATGAGAAATAACTAGCATCCATAATTTAAACATAGCTCATTGAGCTAAGGTTAAATACTTTCCTTCGTCAAATACTATGGATAAGTTATTGTTTTTAATGTATATATGTGAAAGTGAGACAAAATTATGTTTAATCGAATCCCATTTCTAATATATGAAAAGGCATTAAACTGGGTTTAAAATACGCCATTTACTCTGCACAGGTGCTACGCCGTGATCTCGTGCACGCCGTTAGAAAGAAGCGACCCCGTGTGCCCCATGAGCATTTCATTATATACATAGACAATGCGTCATCACACACTGCACTTGAAAAAGAGTAAACGTTGGCGTAGTTCGGAGCGTTTGTGGCGTCGATAACGTCAAGAGTAACTCTATTTTCGTGCGCCGGGTTGCGCACACGGTGTTTGCAGTAATTGTCATAGAATTTTTACTTTCCGCTTTTAAGGTATTTTCTGTTTCAATGAAGTATTTTCTAAACATAAATCCACTGTAGGCGGAAAGTGTCGTTCCGGATTAGCCTGTGCGGACTGCACACGCTGATCCGGGACGACACTTGACGCACATGCATTAAGCCCGCTTTTCCCACAACACACCTCAAATATATGAATGGCACCTTTCACTGAAATACTTAGGCCGCATATTCAGTACGTTTTCGTTGTCACGGTTCATGTAAATGGTTCCCCAAAATAATGTTCGATGTACTGTTCATTATTATTATTCGTACAAACTAAGGTACGTGTATTGCTAACATCGGAAGGTCGGTTCAAAATATAAGAAAATGATCCAAGAAGATTATATCGAAAATATCATTCCATGATCTGTCGCCAATCATGGTACAAAAGCTTAGTGCACTACAATTACTTGTCGTCTAGGTGCGGTCTGAACAATTAGGCCATACAAATTTGATTCTATGTTCAGCGTCCATATGATTTTTCGGAACCTACCAACCAGGCAGGAAAAACAAACAATGAGTTGATAAAAAAAAATTATTTCACAACAATCATGGCAGTGGCACAAGCTAAAGCAAATGTTTACCTGCAAAACTGTTATATATCATATTCGTTTTGCTTTCCAACTATATTTTTCACTTTGTCAATAAATACATTTATTATCGTAGTTTATTATGGTTTATACGGTACTTGTTTTGAGGTTATATGGTATTTGTCCCGCTGAAATTTCCTAAATTTCCTCGTGGAAGTATTGAAGATTTAAAACTTACTGGTTTGAGGAATCATTCGACTAGCAAGCGGGGTGTAATGCGGACTCAATATACAGCGTGACAAATGAATTCAATTTTGATTGTCTGTTAACGCAGCTTACAGCTTCATTAATTGGAATGTTGGGTAATATAATGACCTGATCTTTACGTTTGAGCGAAAAGGTCGATGTTTCCAAAGTTTGCTTACAGCATATGATAGATGAATATTTATATTTCTAGTCTCTAACGATTATTTATATTTCAGTTCTGGTAAAGCATGTTCTTATCAGCAGATGGGAGTTTGTTCGAAAAGGCGGTTGCGTTCGGTCTGGGGTCCTAACGTTAAATTGTGCGGAGTTATTTCTGACCGTGAGCCATCTCTCCTTTGACGTTGCCGGAGGAATCAGCGCCTTTTTGATTTGAATTGTTTTGTTTCTTGTTGTGCGATTAAATACCCCGCTTGTTGGAAAACCTACTTTGTGTTATGTATTTTATGAAACCTGATGGTTAGATAATAAATAATTTATGTTTGGCATAAATGAAATGAAATAGAAAATATAATGTTGTTTTTTTTTTTCGTAACATAAAATCAAATTGGTATGGCCTTAGCAACGGGTTGTTTTGTTCGACCAGGAAGTTGCAAAATATTGACAATAACAGATCATTTAACCTGATATAAGCGGATTCCCATCATAGGTGCGGTAAATAATTGTTTTAACAGGTTAAACATTGGGTAGACATTTTATCAGATTTACAGCGTGCCTTTGATTGCAGCAATTTGAAAGAGATATGATTATATTTACTAAAAATGACGTATTGTTTTCGACATAAAGGAATGCACGATTCTTTATAAATACGGGCCCGAAGTCTCTATGTTCAAACAATAGCAGATAGTTTGTAGCATGGTAGCTTCCATGTAGTGTAGGTATCGTGTCTCAACACAGAAGAGGCACTATCTACTATCTATCAACAGGTTTTAAATAGGGTTTAATGACATTTTTGGATCGTGCTCCACTCCTCACAACGGCGCTGACTATTCATCTTGTATTTCATAATGAATACGTATTTCACACTTCATACTTCTATTCAAAATGCCAAAATGATTGATAATATTGCTGTAAAAAAATTGTATCTATAACGCGTCAAATAAAAAACCGTGTGATTTGTCTACGCTATTTTGGGACAGCTTTCGTATCTGACAAATCAGTATTGATAAGCTAAACATAAAATCAAATTTGAATGGCCTTATAAATACGACCCGATTTGTGAAAAAATTAAAACAATAACGTGTTTGTGATTTATGCCGATTTAAAATAATAAACTTTATACGTTCTTGGTATCAAATTGTTTGTTTTGTTGAATCTAATTCGTTTTTACTTGAACTCTTGACTTTACAGTTGATTCAGAATAATATGAAGTACATCCAATCCTTTACTGATATAAACGCTAGCGACCTGACTTATAATAAATATATCAGTCACCTTTGTATCAGGCCAATTTAAGCATAGTGGTTTGGTAAAATGCATTGTGTCAGATGTCCCGTCCGCGCCTCCGTATACACTAGTTCACAATAGAAAGGTATCTGATTTGTGAGTGCAGACTTTGCGGTTATTATGTAGGTTCCTTTGTTTAAAGAGACTGACCCAATGATGTGTTTGGAGTAATTTGTTGTGTTTTTTTTCAGTTGTAATATATAGAAAGGTTTTCATGCATAAGCTTAGATTGTAGAAATTGGCGAGGAACATTAAATGTTACTATAACTAATTGTGTACACTAGCTAATTCGCTATTTTCTATCGTAACGGATGTCGATTGACTGGTTATAATTCCAAGAAAAACACCAAGCTTTTCAGGAAGTAAAATATTTTCTTAATTTTCAATTTACTTTCGTTACAATGGAAAATAGCAAGTGAGCTACCTTGTGTATTCTTATATAGAGACTATGACTTTTTGTAACATAATCAACCTGGGAGCATAATACACAAAACTCCTAACGAAAATCCTTACTTAAGTCATATTTCAAGGGACTTTGTCAACGAAATATTGGTTTCCTATAATTGCACTATAAACTATATTATTTGAAAGAAATGCTCTATACTAATACGTGTGCATTAAATAAGTAGTAAAAAATACAATACCTACTGAGATATTTGATAAATACAAATAAGGAAAAGTTAAAATAAAAACCAAGCGGATATCGAACTCACGACTTAGGAGCCATGTGTAGAAATGACAGTAGACAGCGCTTTAACCATCTGCGCTATCCTGTTTTATATAGAATTGTGTGTAAACTATGGTTATACATGATACTCATAGTTCTAAAGTCAAAATGTTAACATGAAAAGGGCCAAACAAACACAACATATATCATAAATTGATTTCATCTCCGAATGTGTACGGTATGCTCGTTTTAACCGTTGTTATATGCCAGTAGTAATATCTTTATTTCAGATTTTAAAAAGAAATTGCCCCTTTGAGGCACTTTTTGATGGCATAGTTCCTTTAAGGGAGAAAAAAAATTGTCCTTGTCAAAATCTATAGTTTATATTAGAAGTACGTTAAAATTAGAAGCAGCTGTTAATACTTTACCAGAATAACACAATTTAATACAAAATAATTATTAAAGGAACCAGCCACAGAATGGATCAATTTTCTGATTTTAAGAATTCAACTTAAGTTTTAACTGAGGAGCTTTGTGGATATGGGACAAGGGGTCGTATTCCAGAAACATCTTAAGTGAAAGTTTACGCTTATTCTTAAAATCGTCATTTTCCTTAAGCATTTTATTCAATGTATTCATTAAATACTGCTAAATGTGAATTAATTATCAACTTGTAATAAACTAATATTTACTTAACTGTCATTGGAATTATTAATTTATATGTAGTTTTAATAATATTACGTACCAAAAATTGCAAATTAAGTGAAAATATTTTAAGATAAACTTAAGATGTTTCTGGAATATGTCCCCATGCGCCCGTGTATAGCACGTGTCAAACGCACGATAATCTATCATCTCTGTAAACGGAATGCTAATATTTAAAGGTTCATAGATTGTCGATTTGACAATTTTCACATTTTTGTCACAAGATTTCAAATATAAAAGAATAGTGCATATAAAGGAGCAAAATAACACTACTGACATAGATATATACTGTCAATATAGTTTCATTAATGAATAATTTTCAGTTGAAATGGATAACATTATGAAGCGTTTGTGACGCGAAACGATGAAATACTTTAGAGTGTTTCTGTTTGTTTCGTTGAAATTGTTGAAAACACGTAAGTCACTCATATAAGGTAAAAAAATACGGAGGTAAGTATATGCATCGGAATGGCCGAGTGGTAACAGAGTTAGACTTTAAATCCGAAGGTCTGGGGTTCGAATCCCTGTGGGAGGAACATTTTTTCTGTCTTTTTTTTTAAATCCTCTTTTTGTTCTATTATTCGAACTGTTTAGTTCAGCCCCAATAAGCCTAGTATTTTGCTGCTGGATAAAATAAGTCAGATTTGTAATTACAAAGAATTTGTCTCTCGTGTTCAACAGAGGAAACTCCGATCTTAGATTGTGAACTCAACGCATTTTTCCATTGCACCAAATTTCAAGATATACGAAATAGTTATTTGTTTTCCTGGTACTCTTCTGGTACAACAGCAAATGATTTTTATCGGTAAATGTGCTCAAACAACGACACAATTATAAAACGAATAGCTGTATACGTTTTTCACCTGTTTAATGCTATTAACAACGACAATTAATGTGCTAACATGAATAGTATAAATCGATTGCTATTACTTTTCTTATCTTCACGTACTCAATAAATATTTGTTTCTGTTAGTTTTTTTCAATTTATAACAGTACGAACATGTTATGTTATATGTTGTTTTTTTTACACAACTCTACTTATTTATGCCTTCTTATTGTATGACATGTATGTATGTATATACCAATGCATATATTTACCAAATAAAAACTTGAACTTGAACTCCAGTGTTATATACATGTACTTGTATAACAAATTAGTATGCAAGTGCAACGACTGGTGTGAGATGTTCCAAATATTTCGGTCACAGATTCCATTTAAATAGACGAAATAACCAAACAAAACCAGAAATAGCATGCGTGTAACTGTACTTTTATGTTCATTTGATTCATTTCAGTTTTACTACCATTGCTTATTTTCCCGAGCCCACGAAATTGTCACACGTAAGCACTGTTTATATATTAAACTTATATATATTCGTCAAGTGAGTTTAGACACACGGGCATCGTATTTTAAAATGCTTAAACTTTATTTTTGCAATGTTATTGTCGAGTCTTTCGTCGTTTGCCGTTTGGTTTATGTGACAGACGTTTTATCCGTATTTTGTAGGCTAGAGCCTATGTGTGTTTAAAGTGTGTATGTAGGATCTTACAACAGATGTAGTGGCTCAATACAATTAACCAAATAAAGTTAATAAACATATATTTCTATTTTAAAATGGAATAAAAGTTAAGAACAAACATTGCTTTAGAACGCACAAAAAGCCAGTTTTTAATCACCGAATAGTTTTAGTCTGTACATACGGAAAGTCAAGTATATATGTATATACGTTGACTTGACGTTAGTTTACGTTGCCCAACACTAATAAACGATTCAAAAACTCGAAACTAGTACTTGTTGATTTATTCCATATTGAAGAGTTTTCTTCGTAATTTGTTATGTTTTTATGTTTGCTTTCACGTGTTATAGTAACTTTTATCTGCTTTTTGAAAATAATTGATATGAAAGATCGTACATACACACTTTACAAATACAAAAATCTCTGAAAGTGTCTCTTTAAAGCACAAAGCGGCTTCCCAAAATGCCAATGTACTACTAATCGAATTATTTTAAACTGTTAACGCAGCTTAAGTTTACATTTGCTCATAGGCTGTGGCGTTTAACGTTCATATTACAGCATTAGATATTTTACTAATGCGCATTTTTTATAATATCCGAGATATCGATATGAAAACATTTAATTCATGTTTAATTGTATATATTATTTACAAAACGGTATTTGATTAATATCTATTTATTCTTAATTGGATATTTGATCTTGTGCAATTTTGGTTTGTTCCTGATCACCTGGATGATCAGTAGTTGTTAGTTTATATAACAACACAAAGGATCGACATATTATTTCACGTTCCATTTGGATACATATATGATGGTAAGTATGCATTGTAACAACACTTCGTGTAGATTTTTACTACTTGTGTATTTATGAACTTTGATAATTGGCTACTAAATATATTTTTTATTTTTGGTTCAAAATTAAAAATCTTTCTTCAGACGCTTTTAAAACACATACATGTACATGTTTCTTGGAACTTAAACGGGCATATCGATGATATTTCGCAAAAAAAAGAAATTGATACATGTACAGCAAGATGAATATATTGTGCTAGTAACAATAATATATATACAGACTCGTTAATAATAAATATAAATATAAACCACAAATAATATGATACACTGTTCTCGTTGGATGCAAAGTCACGCCTACAAAATCACGTACTTCTATGAAAACCTTTCTATGCTATAAATCAATTTTTTAATGACGCACATGCGCGTAGCCATACATCATGAAAATTTTAGTTACACCGAGTTTACTATTACTACTCATTTTCCAGCGTCCGCAAAGTGTCATCGATTACCACTGTTATATGATTAAATAATATACGTTTGCCAACTGTTTACAGAAACAAAATCATCGTATTGAACAATACTTCATTATTATTTCTTCTAGTTGGGTCTTTTTGAAAAGATGCCTTTCTCTACTTTCAAAATTTAAAATAAAATAAAAAGATATGTATTAAGTGCCAAATCTGAGAAATTGAATCTCTTTTGATGGTAGGCACCCTTAGATAACATTCAGAAAATCAGCAGAACAATTTTATGGATAATAAATGCTAGCAATTGTAAGGTACCCATCTAAAATCCGAGCATTTATATTTATACAATTTTGTCTAATTTTTTTTAAAGAAAATGTTAAATGTTAGTTACTTATTTTGCTCTATCAGATAATCTATTATATGTGTGTGCTTTTTATGCCAGAAAAGTAAATGGTTGATATCCGCTTAGATCTAAAAAAAAATTCTAGGAGGGGAGATAAAATATAACTTTTTTAGCTTAATTATTCTTCGCCGCATATTCATAATGTTTAAACGCCTCCAAACGAAGAAACTCTGCTTTAAAGGGACGGAACTCCAGATGGTGCAATCGTAAAAATGAAGGAAAATTGTCAAACATACATGATTTTCTTATATAATCGTATAAAACCCATTACAAAATTAGAAACGTATGTTTTTATTTACCTGAAAAACAATGATTTTATATAGTTTTCTTCCTTTTTATCGTCATAAAATCTATAGTGTCTGCAGACGATATAACCCATCTAGTAATTTACAAAAAAAAGCGCCGTTTATGTTTAGGATAATCACGTGAAACTTAAGTTTTGTTGAGTCGCGCATGCGCACACTTGAATCAGGTGCTTGTACTGGGGAAACCCGCGGTATTTATAAATCGAGAATACCGGATACAAGGAAAGTGCGAGCTTTATTCAACTTCTATTTTGCAGTTTTTGATAGTATTTGATTGTGTTCTATGCAAATAGTGAAGTTTTTTTGCATTTTTTACCATTTACGCATAACTACAAAAAACGGACATTTGAGCCCATCTGGAGCTCAGTATCTTTAACTATAAATAAGGTCATAGAAAAAGAGATTTCTGTCAAGAAACTTATAATATAAGCGAAAACTGCTCTTTTTATCGAAACTGAGAAAGAAGTTCATGATTGATAGGCAAAACAACTTTCGGGTCGGCGGAAAAATTAGGTGCGGGCGGGTAAGCGGATACCAACAACATGTTTACGCCTTTATTGGTTTTTGTTTTCTTGACAGGCAGCCACGCGTGCCTTGTTTGTCGTGATGGCGATAATTTTTCAAACAGGTATGTATTGTTGAATAGTTTAATCACTGTAACATAGTGAACTTATACGACTATAAATCAATATTTAATATTTATTATTTTTATTAATATGAGTCTTGTAAGAAAATATAGAATTGTGTAATTACGGATTTATTTAAAAATGGTAAAATATTGTAGATCTAAATAAATAAAAATTTTAAAAAAGGGCATGAAATAGTTGTTAATAAAACGCGAAACACAGCCCGGCGCAAGTGAGTTTGTTAGGTGGTCACCATACTGGACATGTGGGGATCCCTCCGGGAACTCCGGTTCTCCCCCCCCCGTCCCCCCCACACACATAAAACAAGACCACACCAAAATTAGACATTTTTCAGTAAAAAGCAAATAGCTGGACATTGCAGCTATGGTTCAAGCTCGTCCCAAATTTGTATATGTCTCTAAAAGAAAATTAGGTAGGAGTGCTGGGACACACCCTGGGTCCTCAGAAAATGCAGCTCCGGCGCGAAACCTCATAAACTTCTCTGTCTCACACACACACATACTTGTTGGAATCCATGAAGTCATTCCAGACCTTAGTCATGTCAATGTTATTCACATTCACAACCTTCACAAGCTTTACCATGCTAAGGCCAAAACAATGATTGGTTGCCGCTTAAATCTCCAAAAAATATAGTAGGGGGGGTGGGGGGGGGGGTAAAATATAACTTCTTTCTTTAACTGTTTTTTTCTTCGCCGAATATTCACCACACAGTTTACGTATCTTGGACTGCATGTATAATGTTTAAACGTCTCTCAACAACAAAAACTGTACCTTAATTATAAATAAGGTCACCGACAAGGAGATTTCTGGCAAGAAATTTATAACATAAGCGAAAACTGTTATTTTTCCCCCAAATTCAGAAAAACTAAATGATTGATAAGCAAAAAAACTTTGTGTACAATGTTAAATGGGACATTCAGCTCTCAGATGCGACAATTTGATGCAGCTCGCACATTTTTCGAGGTGTTCTTCTGGTATTCTTTTGCAAGCTCCTCGGGATGACTGCATACCATGCTTGCTTGGTTTTCTTGTGGCTTCCTTGTCAAAAAAATGTGAGACGTTTGTTCAACTGGATGTCTGTTATTTGACTAAAGCATGTTTTTCTAAACCGTTTTTTGCCATAATCTGTAAAATTGTTTGTGTTTCTTGATTTTCAGTTTTTCCTCTTTTGGTAATATAAATTTCATTATAAATTAAATATTTTTATACAAAAAGATGAAATAGGCAGAATAAAACAAACAGCATACATTTGACATGTTTATACTTTATTATTAATTAATTAATTTATTTATTATTCATTGTCTTTTTTGACAATGTCATGTATACATGTTAATATATCTGTTAAACTGTATTTCTATTTGTGTGTGTGTTTGTGTGTGACAGCACTGCATGTAAACAACAATAAAAAGTAGTCCCTCATGAATATTAATAGAGGCAACCGGCTTTATTGAAAAAAAAAGCCTGTCACATGATGCATTTCAGCCAATCAGAACACTGTAAAATGATGAAACCAAAGGAAATTGTTATTATATGCATGTATTCGTTTATTGTATGGACCTCCCTAAAAAGATGTCCATTATTGGTTCGGAAATGTATATATTGATGGTGTAAATTAAAAACTTAAAGAGATTATTAAAATAGTAAACATATTAACTCAATGATTGTTCGGTGCCCATAGTAATTTGTTCCGCGTGTCTACTATTTTAAAGGGGCTTGTTCACAGATTTTCGCATTTTTTGAAGTATGCCATTAAATGTCTTAACTTGACAGATTTAAGCATCGTAACTAAAAAGCTCAAGTATAATAACAAGAAAAGTATTTAGAAAAAAAAAAAAGTTGATCCCACCGAGGCTCGAACCCGTAACCTCCTGATTAAAAGGCTATCGATTACTCATAAACGAAACGGTTTTTACAGAATATTTATAGGTCCGTAGTGTTATTTGCTCCCTTGTATACACTGTTCTTTTATTTTTTGAGTCGGTGACAAAAAGTTGAATAATTATTAATTCGCCAATCTGTGAACAGGTCCCTTAAATTTCACCACGTGATCTTACTATGGCTACGTGAAATTTGATGCCGGTAGCGATATGATTAGTACGGAATCCTGTTTCTGCCAATTACAATTTCGCTCTGTACAAGACAGCAACAATGCGGCAACGCGACATTGTAATATATATTTTCTGCAGATCTCGCACTTTGAAAAACGTGGACACACGAAATTTGGACGATAATTATCGTCACAATTTTGCGTGTCTATGAAATATCTCTGTGCGAGATCTGCAGATAATAAAAGTAATAATGTCGCACCGTCGGATTGTCGCGGTAAAGCACAGGGCAAAATTTAAAAGGCAGAAACATGATTCCGTAGATGAAAGCTTTGCTCGGAACTAGTCAGATATCTAAGTGGAGGTAATCATAAGTGGCTGACACTGGAAAGGGCTTTACCACTTACTGTACATAGTTATTCCGAACTTTACCACCATATATTTTCTTGCTTCAGTGACAAGTGTTACTTATTACGTATGTACCGTATGTCAATTTGCTTTTGAAGTACAAGCAGAGAGTACACCCCGGCCAGACGATCCAACACCTGCACCGACCACAACTAAAGCCCCGCCGTTTGTTACCAACGCCCCCACAACCTCAACCACAAAACTGCGTAATGTTGTTTATTCTTAGATTACTAGTTTCTGTTTTATTAAAAATGGGATCATATTGACGTGTTTATTCGTTCTTTGGTACTTTTTAATTTAAAAGGCTAGCGTATACGCGTAGTTTATTAATGATGCTTTTTCGTAGTTAAGTATTTTTTTTTTTTTTAAAGTATCATAGTTGATAATTTTGAATCAAGGATATCATATTGACGTACTTATGTAATGATGCTTATTCGTAGTTTAGTTTTTTTTGTTAAAAAAAGGATAATAAAGACGTACTTTATTAATGTTGTATGTTCGTATTTTATTGTGTTTTTTTTAATCAAGGAGATCATATTGACGTTCTTAAGTGATGTTGTTAATTCGAAGCTTTGTACTTTTTAACTTTAAATGGTACCATATTAACGTAATTCAGTAATGATACTTATTCGTATTTTAGTTCTTTTTGAGTGTGTATGTACGATCTTACATATCTTTTTTTCAAAATAAACCGATGCAAGTGACAAAATAAGAAAGCAGACAAATAAACATGATCCTTTCGAAGAAAACACTTAAATATCGTATAAATCAACAAATACGAGTGACGACTTTTGCATAGTTAATTAGTAATGTGTAACCTTAAACGACTGTCGAGTCAATGTATATACATGTAATGGAGTTTATTCTTAGATTACTAGTTTCTGTTTTATTAAAAATGGGATCATATTGACGTGTTTATTCGTTCTTTGGTACTTTTTTAATCGAAAACTAGTTTGCGATTAAACGGTAGCAAATAATGCCTTTTACAACAATGGTTCTTATTAATTTTTCTTCCATTTAAAATCATAGTATATGTTAAATATCTGTATCAGGTTGTTTTAATTTATGTTACTAAGTATGATGTAAGATCGTACACTCTTTAAACGGCGATCATATTGACATACTTATTTTGTGTTCTTGTTGCTTGATGTTGTTACTGTATTTTGTTCATTGCTGTTGGTGTTGTCTTATTAAATTGTATAGCGTGTTGTTGCTAAATCATGTAATTCATTGAACTTTTAGTTAAGACTTGAAATTACATGTATGTATTTTTAAAGAAAGCATAAAACATAAAAATCGCTCAAGTTAAATATCAAGAAAAAAGTCAACAATGGGCCTCGAACCTATAATATCTTTTGTCACCGTACTTTGCCGTATTTTAACACTTTTAGTGATCGATAAACGTTTTTAGTTTTGTGAAGTGTATTTTTGAATATGTGATAATATTAGAAACTTTTCTGCCGGTATTCATCATAATGAGTCCCTTTGAATTGACTTGAGCAAGTGCATTATGTCATTGAACCATCCTTTAATGTTTGATTTCTATTCCAGCTACCACAACCGACGGCCAACCCCAGGTCACGGTGAATTATGTTTGCCTCTTAGTCCTAGCTGGGATTTCGACGGCATTTTGGATTTACGGATTATCGTATTCGGCAAGACTCGGTCTCGTTCGTTAATCTGTGAGTCTTGTTAAAGTGTGTGTACACGATTTTTTTTTTCATTCGATTTTTTTTGAAAATAAGCAGATGAAAGAGACAAAATAATTTGAAATCTGCTACAAAAAAGAGCAAAATGAGAACACAACAATATCGACTAAATAACGATCATGTAGATACTGTCATCGTTTTGTGTTGAACAACCTAAAACTATTGTCGAGTCAGTGTATTATATTATATGCTGTATTATATATATGCTAAGTTCAATGCTGTAAAGTCAAACACTCTTTTGTTATTCAAAAACCTTGGCAACTATGCGTTTTACAGTAACGGTTTGTCTTAATAATGTATTTCCATTATATGTGGAATTAACTGTATTTGATTAGTTTTCGTGTATGCATGTTATAAGATCATTTATACATTCTTTAACAGTCAATAGTTGATGCACCAACCATGTGCCATTTCAGATGCTAATAGAGCATTGTAGGACCATATATTTCTCAAATAATATTTTTCACATCTGTGAAAAAATATGATCTTATTCTTCCCATGTTATTACATTAAGATCTAATTCTTCTCACATCACAGCCTTATTCTTCACATTTTCTGTAAAGTTTGTGATCGCATCCAGTTTTTGATAAGCAATCAAATCATATTCATCTGTGATCCTCACGTATACCCCGTTTTTTGGCCAATCACATTCTTTTCACTTAAAATGTGACAAATGAGATTCTATTATTCACTTGTTTTATGAAGCAAATTAAACAACTAAACAGACGTACAAGTATGTTTATCATAAGGCGTAATCAATGGTTGGTTTCCGCTTACCCGACTCCCCCGCCCCCTCCCCCCTTTTTCTGCCGATCCTAAACATTTTGGTTTTTGCCTATCGATAATTATCTTTTTTGACTTTAAGTATAATGAACACTTTTCGTCAAATACGACTTTTCGGTAATTATAAGCAAAGTATGCTGGTGGCTGGAAACAAATTTTGGCCATTTTGGAAAAAACAAAAATAACACAATGCACTTCAATGATTGAAAGGTCCATAACTTTTGCATTTGGTGGCGGATTTTTATGATCTTTTTTTTTGTTTAGTTTCTCTTGCCTGTATCTAAACGAATCACCATTTAGAAAGATGAACTGGTGCATTTTTCAAAATCCTGACCCTTTGCCTAATACAGAGGTATTTTTCGTATTTCTTATCAACTGCTACTTTTTTGGTGTATGTAACTTCATTATATTTAATTTAAACTAAATGGTTAGTTTCATCAATGAATTCAGCACAATTAACAGTATATAACACGCAGTTTCTTGTCTCCCAACGCCACGGCCCTTTCTGGGTTTGTTCATTCGACTGAAATATAATATATATGATATATATATATGGGATTGTGAAAGTTCTGAACAGTAAGTTGTAGCAACAATATAATATTAAATAAACTGAAACAAGAAGATCATATAATATGCAGGCATAAATATTACCACATTTTATGTAATTTACTCAATGAAGAATAAAATCATATACAAAGAAAATATAGTATGTTTAAAATATTAATATACAAAGGTGATTATGAATATATTTTTTAACCATCTTAAAAATACTTCAATACATAAATTTATAATTCCTGTAACTTATTATACCATTAAATATGTTTAATACCTAATATTTCTAAGTCGACATTTGCATAGTCGTCAAGAAGCTTGCAAGTGCACACTTTCTCATCACATCATAGACGATATTGTAAAATTTGTTGAAACCAGGAACAGTGGAAATGACATACCCCTTAATCAAGAGCAACCTTATAGTCTTCAAATGTAACTCTTTCCTTTTTAACATAAGTATTCAGAATACTCAGGTCCAAAATGAGATGTTTTTTACCAGTCGAATTATTAATAGCAACTAACAAAGGGTTGACATTATGAGGTTTAAATGGTACCTCAAAAATACTTTTTTTCTTAATTAAGATAGTTATAGCAGAATCAACAAATTCAGAATTGGATAAGGCTGACTTATTATTCTTGGTATGAAAAGACGTTGGCTCAATTTCGAATGGAATAACATAACCGTACTGTACATGTATATAAAATTGTCAGTGGAGAATAACCACGACTGGTATGCTATTTTAAAAGAAACATATTTATGTTAAATACAATGTTAAATTTTAACGCAAGCCAGTACATAAAAAAATCACTAAACATGATTTATTTTCACTTAAAAGCATACACTAGAACGCCTGTAACATTAAAATGATGCAACAATTGTTGCAGTTTGGTTGGTGCTCAATATACTGGATATTTGGGGTTACCCCCACAGCACAATACCACACCAAAAGCAAAACCATTTAAGTAAACAAGAGGGCCATGATGGCCCAAAGGGCTCACCTAAGTACTGACAATGACGAAGACCTGACTGTTGTAAAAAGGTTTTAAAAAATGTTATTTAAAGCATGTGTACCATAATGGTCATAAAACATTCAAACAGCTTTTTAACTGTCGTATGTATTTAACTCCCCAGCTAACCCTTGCATATCAAAAACAAACCATAAAACTCATGGACATAAACAAGTAAGGACTGTACTTTCATGAAGAAATCTGAAGAATACATAAATGGGTTTGATAAGTTTCCTTGATTTCATGTGTCAGCCAGTGTGATGTGGTATCCTGTCTGGGTATTGCTGCTATTTTCTTGTGACATGACTTGTGACATATCTGATTTGGGACGATGTCGGCTCAAGAATGACAGGAAAAATAGGGAAATTGGGAAAAAGGCTTAACGCACGATTAAGGGTGGAGTGTGCCCACGAAAGATCACCGATATTTTCCCCATGAGCCACAGTGACTATTTTGTATTTATCATGACACCTAATCTGCATACAAAATACAGAAGATCATGCAAATCCAAATTAAAATTTTAATTAGAAAAACAGAAATGTGAAACTCCTGTTGCATCAGCAAGATATTTTTTATAAACAACACAGGGTTTTATGTTAAAGGCAAGTGGCCATTGCCTAAAAGTACTTACAGGTTGAAACAGTTTCCAATGCCCATAATCTGCCGTTCGGTACCATCGCCACTGGGTTACGTAGCTATCCGCTACATCTCCGGCCTCCTTGAAGGATAAGGTGGTCAAACGCCTGGCCTTTGTATTGTGCAATTTATAATTATCCCAAATGTCGGCTGTAATCACTTTTCCAAACAATATTGTGCATCTTAACTGTTGACGTACAAAAACCTGAAATGATGTAACCAGTGTACAGTTATGAGTGAATGTGATATGTGAATGAAGTGTGATAGGTATTCACTGTCCTAATTGGTTATGGGTTCATTTTGATGTAATCCCCACACTAAGTTGTAAATATAACATGTCCTTTTTTCTAACTAGAAACCAAGCACATTCTTAAGTTTGTCACCAGAGACTTCAGTCACTCATTACATATACAAGTATCCTGCAAAGGAATAGTGATAAAGTCATTTTGACCTGCTTGGTAAGATTTGTATTTAATTTTTTGTATTACTGCATCTTTTTCTTTTATTTAAAGAAATTATGTATTTAACCTATTTGCTTAAATTACAGTGAATTATGTATTTAACCAATTTGCTTAATGAATTGTATTGTTTAATTTATAAAATAATTATGGTTTGCAATTTATAATATATTTAAAGCATTATTATTATTGCATGTATACAATTTAATGCATAATTTATATTTTCAGGTTTATTTTTATATATATTTTAACTGTAATAAATATCGAAACTTAACAAGTTGACCTAATTCAACACCCCGTTACAATGAAACACTAGTACTGATTATTTACCTTTGTTGGGACCTAAAAGCCGAGCATTTTATTGATTACTGCCTGTATAAAAAACGACATTTCAAACGACATTTTGGCTAACGATAAGACACCTTTCTTAGCTCTAATCTAAGTATTTCTTTATTATTTAAAGTTATAACTAATAATTACATAATCTATAAATAAAACGTTTACGATTGGTCCGTGAACCGTTTAATACGAGTCAATAGGATAGTAAGACGTTCAATCAGAGGGCCGGCCCGCCAAACACTGATCGCAGCAGGTGAGAATGCATCATTAGACTATATGTACTACAAGAATTGTTCAATCCTTCTCAGCATTCAGATGAGACAGTAACAGCTTTTGCATGTCGTTTAGAGTACATCCTTTTAAATTCATCTCAATCGATAAATATGAACACTGATGCCATAAATGAAATGTTCCTTTGTAAGTTCTGGAGTTCACTCTTTTCTAACAAAGTTAAGTTCCAGATTATGTTTGACACTGTACTGTCTTTTAAGCAGTTGATAAGGGCAATTAGGGCTGTGGAGCATGAAATGTCCCTCAGCCCTCATTTAAGTACAACCAAGACTGGTTTACACTATAGAAGAGTACAGCAAAATGCTGTATCTGCAGATTCTTCTGACTTTGAAAGTCGGTTGAAATCTCTCTCTAAACGTGGAAGTCAGTACACTACTCTTACTTAAAATTTGGACCAAGTACTATCTGCATAACCAGACAATACGTCGCAAAAGCAGAAACCAAACTGGCAGACACCTAACTATCACGGTCGATATTGTGGTAGAGGATATTACAAAAATAACCAGTCGAAACAAACTGAAAAAAGAATGACCCAAAAGTGTGAACGCCTCCGTTGCAGGCCAAACAGAGGCTGGTGAGGCAAAAGGACTTAAACATACTTTACACTCACGGTCAATTGGAGATTCTAACCAGGGTAAAGTGTTGAAAAATGAACAGACATTAAATGCATTGATTGATTCAGGCTCACAAGTTACTACTATATCAGAGGCTTGTTTGCAGTCCTTGAAGTATAAATCTGAACTCTTAGAATTACAACTTTCTACTGCTGATGGGTCTGCTATGAAATTGAAGGCAAAGTGACTGTCCCTTCAAACTTTAAATGCGCCCATACTAGTGGTCAAGGACAACTCATTTAATATAGATTGCCCAGCCATCATTGGAACAAATGTAATTTGACTGGTTCGAGACACCATTTCCCAGGATGATGTTACAGTCATACCTGAGGAATGGGTCATCATTGAATGTCTTTTCATTTTCTGCTAGACTGTGTAGCAAAAAAACCAGTTAAACTAGATCCTTATGAGACTGCATTTTTAAATTGCATAGCCAGAGGTGTGGACCATTCTATTTCACAAGTTGTAACATAAAATTTCAATCCCTCTGCAAATTATTATGTTTGTCCCAGAGTTGTTAAACTACAACAACGTAGAATTTGTTGTAAAATCTATAAGAAAGTGTGTGATATGATTGGAAAACCCACTGTGTTTAAACACAAGTCAGAGGTCAATCAGATTTCTGAAGTTGGCGTTCTTAATATCGATAATCTGTGCTCTTTATTTCAGCACAATCAGGACCAAAAAGGCCTGCCAGATGATTCTACAAATGAACTAGGTGTAAAAATAGATTCTTCCAATCTTACCCCTGATCAAATTCTTAGTGTGAAACAAGTCTTGGGCAACTGGTCCAATGTCTTATCTACAGGTGCTACTGACATAGGCCGTACCAATTTTCTAAAACATAAAATGACTCTAGAAGACACTACACCCTTTAAACAGTCATATGGACAGATACTTCCGGGTATGTGTGAAGAGGTCAGACAGCACATCGGAGAGATGTTCGCTGCTGATATCAAAAGAGAGTCTGAGTCTCCTTTTAGCTCAAATGTTGTTTTAGTCAGAAAGCGTGATGGTTCCATTCGTTTTTGCATATATTAGATTGGAGACAGCTCAATGCCATAACACATAATGGTGCATATAGCCTCCCTAGGTTTGATGATATAGTGGACAGCTTCTCTGGAGCCACTTACTTTTCTAAACTTGACCTTCGGTCAGATTACTGGATTTTCCAGATAGAGAAAGAAGACAAACATTAAAGCTTCTTTTTCTTTTAGAAAGTTAGGTTTTTATGAGTGTAATCGGATTAGGTTTTGTTTATGCAATGCACCTTCTACTTTTCAGCCCATTATGGACCTGTGCATGGGAGATTTTTATCTGAAAGAATGTTATTTAACATGTTCTGGTGTTCTCAAAGTCATTTTATGGGCACATTGATCGGCTGCAATTTGTTTTCTCACGTCCTGCAGAGAATGGCCTTAAACTCAAACCATCAAAATGTGAAGTGCTCATGCCCTCTGTAGTGTACTTGGGTCATGTGGTCAGTAAAGATGGCGTCTCTACTGACCCCGAAAAGACCAGTGCAGTCACCAGGTGGCCTTCAGCTACTGACATTAAGGAGCTTAGGCAATTCCTTGGTTTTTCAGGCTTCTACAGAAGGTATGTTGTGCACTATGCTCAGATAGTGGAACCACTAAATGAGCTGCTTAAATGAAAAAAAGGACAATAATAAAAAGTCCAAAACCAAACCAGTTCCTTGGTCCTGGGGTGAAGCCGAAGAACAAACCTTCCAAACCATAAAACAAAAACTATGTCCTGCCCAGTGCTGGCATGTGCCCAGTACGACCAAACCTTTGTCTTGCACACTAATGCATTAGACTTAGGCCTAGGTGCAGGATGGGTGAGCAAGGTCACTGAATATACCAGCCGTGGGGTCAAGCCATCGGAAAGGAGGTACCCAGCACATAAGCTGGAGTTTCTTGTCCTGAAATGGGCGATTACCAAAAACTTCCATAATTACCTTTTCGGTAACAAGTTTATTGTCCGCACAGACAATAACCCATTGACCTATATCACAAGTACAGCCAAACCCGATGCAATGGGTCACTGTTGGATAGCAGCATTAAATACATATGAATTTGAAATAAAATACAAGCCAGGCAACCTAAACGTTGATGCTGATGCCTTGAGCAGACTGCCTCAGAATCAGGTATGTACAGATATGGTCCAAGACGTCTGCATGGCATTCCAAGTGACTGTGCCACTAGCAGACTGTGTGGCCATTGATACCTGTCCTCTTTCTCCAGAAGAGACCAGGTCTCAATTGCGCATTTATCAAAGGACCAACTGGGGGGCAGGCGCAAGCTCAAGACAAAACCTTGGTTCGAGTGAATGACCTACAAATGAGTGGTTCCCGTCCCAGGAGAGAGGCAGAGAATAGAAACGCCTCGCAACTGAGGACCATGTGCTCTACCAAACCACGACTTTAGATGGTCAATCAGTCAAACAACTGGCTTTACCAAGCAGCTATAAACAAGCGCTCAAAGGGGTCCAAAATGATGTCGGACACCCCGGTAAAGAGAAATCTGTATGGTTAGCCAGACAAAGATTTAACTGGCCTGGTCTTGAAAAAGACATAGAGTTCAAAATATAGAACTGTGATAGGTGTATCCTAAGGAAACACCCATCATAGTCAGCTGGTCTGGTTAATATTACCACTGCAAAACACATGGAATATGTCAGCTTGGAGGCTATGAACACATCCTCATCCTAGTAGTCACAGATTATTTAACTAGGTATGCGCAAGCTGTTCCATGCAAGAACCAGGCAGCTCAAACAACAACAAAAGCTCTGTATGACTATTTCATCAGGTATTACTCTTTCCCTGAATCCCTACACAGCGACCAGGGAAATAATTTCGAGAGTAAGGCCATACAAGAGCTATGTACGATTGCTGGTGTTGAAAAATCCCGCACAACTCCATATTACACAATGGGTAATCCTGCAGAAAGGTTTAACCAAACCATATTGAAAATGCTAGGGACTCTAAGTCCCAAACAAAAACGTGATTGGAAGTCCTTTGACGTCCCTTAGTACAAGCATACAATGCTACAAAAAGTGAGGCTACAGAATATTCCCCACATTACCTAATGTTTGAGTGGAATCTTAGGCTAGCCATTGACGCATTTTTGGGTACCGAAACCGGGATGGAAGGACACCCAGATCCCGCTGGTTATGTGCAGAAACTGCAATCTCACATGCAGCAAGCCCACAAGCTAGCTGCTGAGACCTCAGCCAAACAGGGTGCACGTAATAAAGCACTATATGACCGCAAATCCAGTGCTTCCAGTTTGGATGTCATTGATAGGGCTTTGGTCCGTCAAACTCATTTTAATGGCAAACATAAACTTGGGAACATCACCCGTATACAAGTTTGGATATCCCAAATTCAGAAATTCCTGTATACAGGGTAAAACCTGAAGATTGACATTATCTAAATTATTAAACTAAATGCAAGCCTTAGCAATGTTTTTTTTATATTTTCATTTCATGTATGTTTACATTTTCCAGTCAATGTATTTTGAGTCTACTTTTGTTTACTACAGCTGGTCAGTATCAAGGTCAGTAAATCAGCTGATTCATTCATAGTAAGGCCACAGCTTAGTAACTTCTGCCACATTGTCTGTAGAGCTTTACACTACTCTAGTGGAAAGTGTACTGCGGGTATTTTTGCAGTTAATTTAAGTCCGACAACATTGACCTGGCAATCATTTGTTTCCGTAATTTTCGTCGTTGTACTCAGGTATGTATTGTAAACGCTTTGCTCGTTAGATACTATTCTGTCGCTATCTGGGCATACGTTATTCATCTGGAACGATAGTCTAATGGTAGAGTGTTTGCCTACTGTTCATTGGTTATGGTGTTCATTTCAGGATTTCAATCAATTTAATCTTTTTTCAGCTCAATATTAGAAAATGTTTTTCCAGCTTTGATTGCTGTCCATTTTTAATTCTGAGTTTAATTTGTTTAGTCTTGGAGGAGATATCCCTTTTTTCTGTTATTTTTTATGTTTTTAAATATTCAGTTTATTGTTTGTCCAAAAAAAAAACGAAAAAAAAAACACACTTCCAAATATTATTTAATGTATTCTTTGTACAATACAATCAGAAGACAAAAGAACGAAACAACGTAAAAAGCGTGCTAATTGTCATTGCACTCAAATTAAATAAAATATATAAAAAATAAGACCGACAAGGTATTCGAACCCACAACACCAATATCCGTCATCTACTGCGTTAACCTCTCGACCATTTCGTGGACAATTATGCGCTTAATTAACTTACATTCAATATATTGAATTGTTACAGGCGAAGCTTGTAAACATTTTTCCGATAAAAGGTTAAGGAAACGAACGGAATACTAATGAGTGCCCGGTCAATGTTGTCGGACTATACCTACATGGCTTTATTTGGTAATATTTAATATTATTGTTTTGTATTTGGCATTTATAAACTGACAAAAGCCATTTTTCCTAGAGAGGGAGTATGTAGCAGGGTATTCAATTGAGCTACACTGATTGTCATCCTTTAATATAGGTTTTTAACAATTGTCCAATTAGTGTATGGGAGATAGTCAGTGTGGTAGTAGGTGTGTGTGACTGAATTATTATTGAACTGTTTTATATGCTTTCCATGCTTTTGTATAGTGAATAGAAAGTAATTAAATGTCTTCGTTCATTGGTAGATGTTTGAAATCAAAACACTCTTGGCTTTTGGAGTATAAAGTCACAATATAACTTTATCAAAGTTACATATACCTAATTGACTATATATCTTATGCTGTATGCATTAATCATTTAAACACCTTTATATAATAATATACTGGCTTCCTGGTGAGTCATTTTAATATTATTGTATGTTGAATTATTTTCAATTTGTAATTATTGTATTATTACAGGTTTTATTTTGTACTATTGTGTTCGTAATAATTGTATTTTTGTATTGTTCTGAAAAATTGTTACATAATCATTAGTAATATATATAATATGATGTATGTACTATTTTAGGCCATCTATAATAATATATAATAAATATGTACAAGAACCTGACTGGCTTATACATAAAATACCAGACCCCGCTACAACAGTCATGAAATATTGTAAGCATATAAACAAAACGTTAACTTTTGATGTAAATTTAGTTATACAGCAGAATTTAAAAAGTTGGAGCGTACGTTTGCCTTTTAAATGATAATTTATGTGCTAAGTGTGAGGTTTGGCGTCCATTAAATCGGTTTAAACTCGATGCTTTACATTGACCGTTTAAAGGCGGTGACGATATATTTATTCATGTGTGTTGTGTATCTGTTATATGTATTTTGTGTTGTGTTGTGTTATTTTTGGCAATTGTACTCTTTTCATAAATATAAATAGAGTACTTATTGCTGCTAATAAGAGTTCTATCCTGCTGTTGCAGCTGCAGTTTCACCGTGTTTGTATTTATTGCGCTACATAATGCAGAAATGATGCGTTTGTCTTTTGAGCGTTTAAGAACGAACATTGTCCTGAACACTTTCTGTGAATTGACGGAAATAATTTCAAATCATTATGCTTCGCCGGTAATTTGTTGCATATTAACCTTAAGCTGATTTCCTTCTTTGTGTATAGCCGCGTGTCGTGTTATAATCGATGTTTTATTTTATTTTTACAATTCCGGAAGGGTAAGATATATTTAACTGAAAGTATAAAAAGCTACAAAATATCACAACGATAACCCAAACACTTTAACGACAAGCATGCATGAGGTTCAGGTATTTAATTTATAATATTTGACATTACTAATCCATTTGAAATACAGACTGCAATTAATGCTTGTTAATCTACCATGCTTAATTTAAGTTAAACATAGCGTAAATGTTTAAAAAGAGTTTCATTTTAATGGAATCATAATTATATATTAGTTCTAAAGTTTTTTTAATGAATGTTGAATAAATCTACGTTTTATATATCTTGCTTTCAGGAAAATATTAAATATGTTAAAACAAATCACACTCTTCGGACATTGCCAGAGCATTACCTGGATGCTGCCAATATCCCAACAATTCACAATGTCAGTTGTTGGCCATAAAGAAAAATCCAATCTGTTCGCCGGCTACACTGAACAAAACACCACGAAAATGATGGCATCAACCATCAGAAGAGATTAAAGATTAGTACCTTAACTGGTTGACAAGTCTTCAAATAAAAAAAAACTCTGTTAAATGAATTTCAAAACCTGAACCAACACACGAAATGTGCATTGATAACGAAAGTGACCTTCGAAGAGGTAACATTACAACCGATTACCCACTCTATAATACTGAATCAAGTGTTGCTAAACATTCATATCGAATAACTCTTAAATCAGTGTATATAGCTGAACATTGTTGATATCTCTATGGGCATACCGACACATGTACAAGGCACCCAAGAAGGAGTCAACATCATCTGGATTATATAATAAAACATTCATGTACTTATTGGCAGCAAAATAATACTTTTTATATGGACCGAAAAATCATAATTTGCCTCGGCAATCAACTTGGTTAATAATCTTTTGGTCCATATCACAGATTATTTCACAGCCTATTAGAAAATAATTATAAACAATTGTTGGCATCATTTTAAAGTATATATTACATATATAATACATATTTATCATTTGCTCTCTAAGTGGGCATGAAAGGCAAAATGCTACTCGTATAACTTACCATCTTGAACTTGTTTGACGTCTGTGCCGGTGTACAGAAACGCAGTTCCGTACTCTCAGAATCCGGCAATGGCAATGTGAACCAGTCTCCGAACAGATTCACCTGCCATAAGTAGGGCAGAGGTTTGTCGCTATGGAGGCTTGTGCAGTTATCCTGGTTACAGTTGCCTTGGATGTGATCCTTGCAGAGAAACTTGCTAGATGCTTCATCTGTAGAAAACACTTTTTATTACTGGGCAAACAATGTGTTTTTACTATTTCTTATAAAGATGAGAAAATTTGTGTGATGAAAGTATGCATTAAATTTTTATTATTTATGTATCTAAAATAATTGCCTTTTCTGCATGAAGTAGTTTAGAATATTTAAACAAATGGAAAGCAGAGCAAAACTACTATAGATAACAATACATTTCCTCACCTCCATTGAGCTGCATATTGTGGTCCGTCTGCACAGATTGATTTGGAGCACCATTTTTTTCACAATGAGTTCCTTCAATAGCTACTGAGACGGACGTTATATCCATTGCTTGTTCCGTACGTTCTAATTCTGTATTGTGTGCTGCAGGTACAGACCAAATATTAAATTGAAACGGTTTCTTAACAGCTTTGCTTTTTACAGCATTTAGTTTTACATGTTAGTTCTTCTTCTGGAGCTTAACTTTTAACGGTGAGTTTCTTTTTTGTCTGTTTCTATTTGCTCTTTCTTATTTTTCAATTTTTTCTTTTGGTTTGGCCAAATCTGTATGGTTAATATCACTCGGATGTTGTTCATGCTCAAAGTACTGGAGGAATGGTTTAATGGTTGGCTGATAAAAGGATGGTCACCTCTATTAAGATTGGGGGGTATGTTATGCTGTTTATCACCGCTTCCGCAAGTATGGTGTGTTGATGTATTCTTCCCTATAACGACCTTTTTCGTAAAACATATTTTAACTTAATTAATATGATCTACAGCTATCAATCATCCGTTTATTGTTCTTATTTTATTTAGTTGAAGAAATATTCCCCGTTTTGGATAATCTCAGAGAAGTTGTTAGAAGTAACATGCTGACACTATGACGACAGTTGTTGTATTAAGGATTCTTGCACATAGCAGTTTATGAATGTGATCACTGTTTTAAACAAGAGAGCCATGATGGCCCAAAGCTCTACCCTGAGAACTGGTACAAAGAAGAGCATACTGTTGTGACAGGTTTGAACATTAAGGTATCTGAACAATACACAGTGGGGTTATGATCAATTTTGATTTAAAACATCGATAAGTGCAATGGGCTTACTAAAGTATGAGTTGGGTAGTGGATGTGCGTTTTTTGTTTTTTTTTGCTAATGGTTCTCAAATCATTGACAATTCTGGAAAATGAACAAACAATAGATTTTAATGTCTTTTTCGCAAACAGTTTTGGAAAACTAGTTGCAATGCGATAATTGCGATGGCTATGCTATAAAGTAAAGGTTTTGCTTTTGTATTTGATAATTTTCTTTCCAATGATGACAAATGATGTTTATGCAGGCTCTGAAGACATCAAAGTTGGAAATCAAATTTTCTCAATCCATTTTTATGGTCATGCGCAAACTGTGTAAGTTTGGTCAAAATTGAATCAGAAATCGTGTGTGCAAGTCAATCATTGATAACTTGTTGATGTTTATTTCCAAACAAAAGGGGCAATAACTCTGGTGTTTATGGCCTTATCATGCTTATAATCTACTTCACCTGTATTATTACGTTCATGGACAAACTGTACACGATTGGTGAAGATTGGATTAAAAATGAAATCTCAATCCTGAAAAATGTCCATTTTTGCTTATTTTTTTCACAAACAAAGGGCAATAACTCTGGTGTTTCTGGTCCAATCTTGCTTAAATTCGACTTCACCTTTTATCTTGTGGTCATAGACAAAGTGTGCAAGATTGGTAAAGATTGGATGAAAAATGAAATCTCTATCTTGTATAATGTCCATTTTTGCATATTTTTTCACAAACAAAGGGCAATAACTCTGGTATTTTTAGTCCGATATTGCTTATATTCGCCTTCAACTGTGATCTCATGATAATAGACAAACTGTGCAAATTAGTGAAGATTGGATCAAACATGTATCTCTCTATCCTGAATAATGTCCATTTGTGTATATTTGTTTAATAAACAAAGGACAATAACTCTGGTGTTTGAAACACGATCTGGTCCATTTTTTGGGCGTCCGCTGAGATCTGATGATCATACACAAACTTTGAAAGTTTTGTTAAGATTGGATGGAAAATAAAGTCTTCACGTTGGAAAAGGGATCTTTTGGACATTTTTAGAATGAAAAGGGGCAATTACTCTGGTGTTACTGGTGTGATCTGACCCAATAACAATCCAATCCGAGATTTTATGGTCTAACTCAAACTGTGCAAGTTAGGTCAAGATTGAATAAAAAAAATGTAGTCTTTATCGCGATAACGGTCCAAAATTGTTGACGGCACCTTGACGACGGACGACGGACAATAGACGACGCCGAAGAGGTCCCCTAAACCAATAGCTCACCGAGCACTTTGTGCTCAGGTGAGCTAAAACAATATATATTAAAAAGGTTATTTTAGATGTGGAATAAAGATAAGTTTATTTAGAGAGGCTTAGAACATAAAATCATGGGGGCTGTCGACTTAAAGGACTAAAATGATTCATTTCAAAACATTAGTAGAGATATGTATTGTCTTTTATATATAGTTTCTTAGTATATAAAATAGATCATAATTAAGTAAAATTCATGTAACGTAATACCTTTGGTTTGCACCGGTGGAATTCCACTATTGCTTGTGCCTGCAGCTGATGAGAATCTGTCAACCATATACAACCATATACAACAAGTTTCAACGATTGTAAATACAATATGTGTATTTAATTGTTTGGATACCTAGTTTTTACAGATCGTTTGGCTTTGATAGAACAAATTCTCATTTTAAGGCTTTGGCCTAGTTCTCCTGGTATTCTTAATGCATAACAATAGCACAACAGTTTGGCCATATGTGTTATTCATACTTATTTCATGATTTTGTTTTATTTATAAAATTTTATTTACTTGTGATGTTGTTACTTGTGGCAATCAATGTAAGATAAATATAAACGAAGGTTTTGTTTCTACAAATCTAATCCAGTAGCTCTGGAATGTAGTCTCTACGTTGTCTGATATACTGCCGGCAAGCTTGTTGTGTAGATGACATACGAGAGTTTAAAGGGACTATGTCAACGAAAAAGGGCCTCAAGGGAGTAATTTCTCTAAAACAAATGAAATTTAGATCTGATTACTGGCGTTTAATAACGGGAAAAACGTTTTCGCATTCTGAGATAAAAATCAATTTATAATATGGGTTGTGTTTGTTTGGCGCTTTTCATGTTTACATTCTGACGTCAGAATTGTGAGAATTTTCAATTACTATAGTTTACACACTTTTTCTTACAAAGAAGAATAGCACTCTTGGTTAAATCGCTGTCAAGTGTCATTTACTTCGTATGACTTCTAAGTCGTGAGTTCCAAAACCGCTTAGGGTTTATATTTTTTCAAACATTTTGCTAATTTGTTTGTATCATATATCATCATATGTATTTTATTATTTATTGTTTATTTAATGTACATGTCTTAGTATAGCCCATTTCTATATCCAAAATTATGTATAGTGCAATTTGAAACCAATTTTTCGTTGACATAGTCCCTTTCATACACATTACAGAACATATCAGAATTAAAAATCGATTTTACGTTACACAAGATTAACTGTATACATTTTAAAGACATTGATTCCAGTTTTGTCGTACACAAAAAAGTATACATACACTGGTTTAATGACAGGCGTTTCTATTCTTGTGAAAGAATGGCCCTCAGGGAGTAAACTTGAGTGGAAAACATTATAGCATGAAGAACATAACCAGTGCTTCACGCATGTGTTGCATTTCCATGTGTTTCCTTGAATGGGGCACTCACTGCACATATCGCATTTAAACAGATCTCTGGAATCTGCAATAACTTTTTTCTTTGCTGCACACATTTAATTAACTTAACATATTAAAGGTTTATTAAACTATATAACTAGACTTTATGTTCTGTGCTACATGTGTCTGTACATGCTTGTGAAACAGACTGCTGTGGCAAAGCCACAGACTCATTTGCTGCATCATTTGTGTTACAAAAGAATATTTTGCAGATCCACCAAAGTTAGACTATTGCTATCATTTCAATATGAAATAAGAAATATACACTTCGCCTGTAAACTAGCACAACAAGTTAGGCCCTGTGTCAATATTGAGCTACTTTTTGTATGGGCAATATTGGTCCGGAGGGCCACAGGATACTGGTCGCTACTTTCATGCGCTGAAATGGCATGGTTAGCATTAATATTTCTTAACAAAATGTACATACCTGCAAAGAGCATTTATTCCTCAATAATGTTTCATAAATAAGTGTACGATTAGACTTCCATTTTGGATGCAACACCAATTTAAACTTAGACACCATTGCATTCGAACACATCTCGCTGTCCTCCGCTGTGTAAACTTTAATCGAGTGGTTGAAGCATAGTTGAAGAGTTAAACAAGGCAAGGTGAACATGGCGGTCTGTACATGAATGTAGATTTATACAAACATTTAAATCGGCATTAAACGCATGTCCTAGGTAAATTTCGGCAGATGTTAAGCAGTTTAAGTGTTGTTTAAGTAAAATACATTGATGGATAACATTTTTGTTGCAAATAATGGACATTTATTAAATTTTAAACTTTCAGTTTTCCAACACGTAAAGTGCCTTTCGGCGATGAGACGTTATAACGAATTTAGCCCAATCTAAAAAAGTAGCACTAAATTTGCGTTAAAAGTCTCATCTATTGGGCTACCTGTAAACATATTCATTGCAGAAGATCTCACGTGAAAATGTATTAGACTGCCTTAATAGTTCATACCAAGACTGCTAAGTCTGATTGACTTCATTTCTATCAAATAGCCACAACATTCCATCATGCTGATTTGCTTACATAACGACTTGCCTGTGTGGAACATACTCCATGTCAGTTGTCAGTGGTCATCTCCAACGATCCTCTAAAGCAACATTGGGTGGTTTAACATTCATTAACAACTGAACTTGAAGTCATTTATCCGCTGCTTTTTATGGCCATTTATCAAAAACACAGTTTTAAGCCGAAAATAACTTTTTTTGTGGTGTTTATAAATCACCTTGAACACTCTGACACGTAGCCTTAGGTTACAACACATATATTTAATATCGTTCGAGTATTCATCGATCCGTGGCAAGGACTTCAAAAACCGGTTTTTAGCAGCTAACTGAAATGTCGACTGCTGTTAAGTGTTATTGATATTTTAATCGGCTGCTTTCAGACACATATTGAAATTATGGTGATGCAGTTGACTGATTTTGGGATTTTAAGCATTGCGGCTACAAGAATTATAGGTAAATTAGAGATGTATTACTGCAGTTGTCCCCTTGAGGCCCTTAACGTAGACATAGGCCCTATACCAATTGATACAAAAGTACTTGATACAAATGGTCGACCATGATCTGCATGGTATGCGACTGACGACCATGTTGACTATGGTCTGCTTTATCATGACCATGGTCGACTATGATTGACCAAAGTCGACCATCAAATACCATGGTCTGCTTTATCATGGTATTTGACTTCCGAGCATGGTTGACTGACAAAACTGTGAAAAGAAAATGCAGTTCAAGGCCAAATGTTTCTCTGAAGGTATAAAGTGCCAAAATAAAATTGTCTAAATAAACGGCGTTAAACCATTATTTGCATACATCAACTGTAAAACTTATGAATAATTTCACAATCCATGAACACGCCATAACTGAGTGGCTCAATTGCATTTTAATGAATTCCCCCCCCCCACGACCCCCCTCCCAAAAATGGTCTAACGTAAGTTGAAAAGCATCTGACGATTTACCTGGAACAACACAACAATTTCTCTCATGACCATGTTTATACTGCTCAGCACAATTCTTTTCCGAACATTTATTTGCATTTCTTGGAACAGCAGACACCATAATACTGTCTGTTGTTTAAAAAGTTACATCAACATAAAGTGATGCAATTAATTATTTGATTTCTTTTTTTATACACAAATTTATACAATTATCTATATTAACAAATAAGACTGAAGAAAGTTTAGAAAAGATCCATTAGTTAACTTGTAGTTAGAGTAAAGGCAATTTACTTGCGTATGAAATATCAATAAAACAAGAGATGTTTGTAAAACATGTATGCCCCCCGACTTGCAGCCAAGTCGTCAATTTGTGCAATTGTTAAGAGATTTAATAGCGTATGTGCACACTAACACATGGGGAGGAAATAACAGTTGATGCGTTAGAAAGTAAATATAAACCGGAAAAAAAAAGATAATTATGGATTTATTTTTACAGTCTATATATAAGGATACCTGTTTTCTGTTTGGTTTAAACATTAAATAGGCCATAACATATCTAGATATCCTGCGGAAGAGAAATGGTCTACGGAGATAACAGTTTTCATGTTACAAGCCCCCCTGTGACCTTGACCTTTTACCTCAAAATTGATAGGCGTCTTCCTTTCCTCCCGAGTAACCAGCGTACCGACTTGAATGATTGTAGGTCAAAGCGTATTCTACATATCATGCGGAAACGAATTTCATGTTACAAGCCCCTGTGACCTTGACCTTTGACCTGTTGACTTCGAAATCAGTAGGCGTCTTCTTTTCCTCCCATGTAACCAGCATACCAACTTAAATGATCGTAGGTCAAATCGTTCTCTATATATCGTGCGCAAACGAAATGGTCTACGGACAGACCGACCTACCATCTGACCGACCGACCGACGGATGGACGGACAGGTGCAAAGCAATATACCCCCACATCTTCAAAGGGGGGCATAATAAAGGAGTAGTAATTAACCTCCCGTAAAAATTTAAGTAAATTATAAAGTAAAGAAGTTTTATAATTTATTTAAATTTTTACCGGAGATTTATTGATATGCATTCTAATTTTGACTGAAAACTAGCGCTACATTGTGCTGAAGTGTTGACATTGCCAACTGCTATTTGAATAGAAGCAACAAGTTGCTAAGTAACACTAATAAAATGCACCTATTTTCCCGATTGTCGACCAATCACAGTATTACGGCCTGTCTTTGTTACCATGTTGCCTATTTTCACAACTTTGCAAGCGGAGGCTCACTTTATCGTGTCAAATTTGTAAACAAATGATACCAACAGTGGTGTTCTACATTATTTATAGAGAAACATAACCGATACTGGACTGGTGAAACTTGACCAATGTGTCACATTCGAGAAACGTCATCATCAAAATCACAGTATCATAAGCATCATAGCCTTCATCATTTTATTATTCATCAACAGCAGCTTTTAACAATTTCAACTGAGATCTTATAGGCTACATTTATAAACATTTACCTGACCTACCCTAAAAAATGCCCACACCATAGAACATTTTTATTAAGTTTGTCAGATATTGTATTTTATTTTATTTTTTAGTAATCTTTTTTGGGGGGTTAAATAAGTGTTTTGTTTTGATAGCATCCACTTTGCAAGGAAATTGGTAGAGGATCACCAAAGGAACATTTAAGTGAAATTAGTTTGAAATCCAGACAGTGGTTCAGGCGAGGAGATTTTTTAAGTTTTCAGTAAAACCATAAACTGCCCTGCCCTCTAGCGGCCATGATTTTTAACGAATCAAAATGATTTCAAGGAATTTGGTAGAGGGCCACCAAGGAACATTTATGTGACATTATTTTGAAATCCAGTTTTTAAAGTTTACAAATAAGCCATATAAGGAAAAGTGCCCCGCCCCCTGGCGGCCATGTTTTTTAACGAATCAAAATGATTTGAAGGACATTGGTATAGGGTCACACAAGGAGCATTTCTGTGAAAACTATTTTCAAATCCAGCTAGCGGTTTCTGACAAGAAGATTTTTTAAGTTTTCCAGTTTTAAAGATTTTGCTTGCCATGGTTGCAAGAGTTTTCAATATATTTTAATAAATTGAAGGAGTTTGGTGAAGGACCATCCCAGGAACATTCCTGCCAAGTTTGGTTAAAATCCTCTCAGCGATTTCAGAGAAGAATTTGTTTGATGTAAAACGTTGACGATGGACGACTTACAACGGGCGCCAAACACAGACTGACCACAATAGCTCACCCTTGAGCACTTCGTGCTCAGGTGAGCTGAAAAGAGTCTCCAAACTACAAGCCCTTACTTATATATACCATACGAGCAGCAAGTAGCATGGTGCACTCTTAATAGTGTAAAAATATTTCTCAATTAAGGAGAAAATGTAAAACAGTGTAGAAGTATTTTTGAATTAAGGAGAAATAATAAATCAGTTTCAAAAATCATGAAAGATAATTACTTGAGTTTCCAAATTCCCAATACAAATGTAAAAGTCAGACCAAAAATTACATGATTAAATGATACTGAATAAGTGATGGCTAAAACAGTCTAAAAACTACAGAAAATAATTAACCCTTTCAGGCACTAGATCACATGATCTAAATCCTATATTCTGTTTGCGTGTTTACAACATGCATTCTAGCTATTGATTATTTTTTAAATCTTTTAAATCTGTGAATGAGCTAAATAGGGAAATAACACATTGCTGGCAATTATCTTCCTGATAGTTCATTTACCTCCCTTTACCAGTTGAGTTATTCAGGAATAGATATATTTGGGACCAAAAAAGGGAAAATAACTCTGGTGTTCCAAGTCCGATCGGGCCCATTATCGAACTCGTTGAAGATTGTATGGTTATACACAAACTGTGCAAGTTTGGTCAAGATTGAATACAAAACATGTAGTCTTTATCGCGATAATGGGCCAAATTGTTGACGGCATACGGACGACGCCGGAGAGGTCCCCTATGCCAATAGCTCACGAGCACTTCGTGCTCAGGTGAGCTAAAAACTGTCACTTTAAAAAGCAAGAAACGTATAAATCCACTTTAAGATTTCAGAAAAAAGTATGAACAATAATGGTTCAATGATATTGTATTGTGATTTATGGATTCCCGGATCGGAAGTGTTTTTATTAGCTTTCGAGAGCAATAATGTTGAAATGCTAATGTCATGAAGAGGCGCGTATCTAGCAGATTGAGTGTTAATTAACATGTAAAATGAAGTAAAAGTAGCATCAGACGCAACAATAGTGGCATCAGTAGAATGAGCAGCAACAGCAGCAGTAGCAGCAGTTCCAGAAGTAATTATAGTTTTTGTTATTATTGTTATATTGTTAATGTTGCTGTATGTGTGTATCTTCATAGTAGTAGCAGCGCTAGTTGAGGTGGTAACAGCAGCATGAATTGGGTTATAAGGTGGATCCCCAATGAAAACCATTGTCATGCTAGGGACGCGCAAGGCACGCATTGTAAACTTGAAAGAAACGCCATGATCGTAGAAGGAACCCTTAACAAACGCAATGAACGTTTTAAGACAAAGGGCGTCATTCTGCGTTTTCATCAAGACCCCACTGCGTCCATGGCGATCCTACCGAGTCCTGGGTCTCCGCAAGGACGCCAGTGCAGTGTGACGGGAGGATCGTTGAATCTTAGGCTATCCTGGTTTGGTCCGTCAAAGATAGTGTCTGTCATGAAATTGGTCTGTCATGTCCCCGCACTAATTTCATTCACTGGAGGATTGAACAGATAACATTTCTGAAAAATTTGTTATAATTGGACAAGTTGCTTCTAAAGATCTAAAGACTTCATTTTCATTGCGACTTAACAACTAACGAATCTTCAACTTTTCGTATTAATTGTTGTTTCTAAACTATTTTACGCTGGAATTTAACTTTATAAACAAATTCCTTTTAGATGCATTAATTAAAATATAAAACAAGAGGGCCACGATGGCCCTAGGTCGTGGCCAGTTTTGACCCCAGTGGCATCATTTGAACAATCTATGTAGAGGACCACTATACAATGTTACCAACCAAATACCAAACCTCTAACCGTGCGGTTTCAGAGAAGATTTTTAAAGTCATTTTGCTATTTAAGTCTATATAACATGTGACCCCTGGGCATGGCCAATTTTGACCCCAGGAGCACCATTTGAGCAATCTTTGTAGAGGACCAAATACCAAATATGAAAGCTCTCAGCTGTTCAGTTTCAGAGAAGCAGATTTTTAAAGTTTTCACTTTTTAAATATATTTTTAGCTCTGGTGTTCTATATATGCAGCGAACCGAAACGATTCGAACAATTTTCTAAGAGGTTCGCCCAAGGATTATTTCTGTGAAGTTTGGTAAAAATCTGCCCAGCAGTTTAGGAGGAGATGTTGTTTGAATGAAAATGTTGACGCACGACGCACGACAGAAAAAAGGTGATCACAAAATCTCTCCATGAGCACGTTGTGCTCAGGTGAGCTAAAAATGACCATAAAAACAATTAAATAAATACATACTATTTAGAATATGTAGTAAACACTATTATGAGCGTATAAAGTTGGCATCAAAAACAAGAGGTCCATGATGGCCCAAAGCGCTCACCTGAGAACTGGTACAGATGAAGACCATACTGTTGTGACAGATTTGAAAATTAAGGTTAAAGAACAATACGCAGAGGGGGATAGGATCAATTTTGATTTAAAACATCGGTTAGTGCAATGGGCTAACTAAAGTATGAGTTGGATAGTGGATGTGCGTTTTTGCTAATGGTTCTCAAATCATTGTTCTCAATATTTTTACCAGATCCTTTTTCTTTTAGTCATTGACAATTCTGGAAAATTCAGAAACAGTAGAGTTTGATGTTCTTTTCGCAAATAGTTTTGAAGAACTAGTTGCCATGCAAAATTTTGCTTTTTCTTTGATAATTTTCTGTACAATGATGATCAATGATGTTAATCCAGGCTCTGAAGACATCGATGTTGCATATACAAATAACTGCAAGCAAGTCTTGCAACTTTTGGAAATCAAATTCTATCAATCAATTTTTATGGTCATGCGCAAACTAAGTTTGGTAAACATTGAATTAAAAATTGTGTGTGCAAGCCAATCATTTATAACTTGTTGTTGTTTTTTTCCAAACATAAGGGTATTGCACCTCTGGTTTTCTGGCCTGACCATGCTTATATTCGACGTCATCTGTAGTAGTACGTTCATAGTTAAACTGTACACGATTGGTGAAGATTGGATGAAAAATTATGTATCTATCCCGAATAATGTCCATTTTTGCAAATCTCTTTCACAAACAAAGGCTGATAACTCTGATGTTTCTGGTCCAATCTTGCTTATATTCGACTTCACCTTTAAACGTATGGTCATAGACCAACTGTGCAAGAATGGTGACGATTGGATGAAAAACTAAGTCTCTATCCTGAATAATGTCCATTTTTGCATATTTTTTCCACAAACAAAGGGCAATAACTCTGGTGTTTCTGGTCCGATCTTGCTTTTATTCGATTTCAACTGTAATCTCATGATATAGACAAACTGTGCAAAATTGGTTTAATAAACAAAGGGCAATAACTCTGGTATTTGAAACACGATCTGGCCCATTTTGGGCGTCTGCTGAGATCTGATGGTAATAAACAAACTATGAAAGTTTGTTAAGATTGGATGGAAAATAAAGTCTATATGTTTGAAAAGGGCATTTTTTCCCCTTTTGCATGAAAAAGTGGCAATAACTATGGTGTTAATGGTTTGATCTGACCCAATAACAATCCCATCGATGATTTTATGGTCATACACAAACTGTGCAAGTTAGGTCAAGATTGCATAAAAAATATAGTCTTTATCGCGATAACGGTTCAAATTGTTGACGGGATACGGACGCCGCAGGAGAGATCCCCGTACCAATAGCTCACCTGAGCACTTGTGCTCAGGTGAGCTAAAATGTGTTTATTACATATTTGAACAGCAACATATTTGTACAGAAGAAATAAAGGCACTATGTGATATATATTTACATGATGCGTTCTGACGTTTTCCATTCGTTAAATTCTTGCTCTACTTCTTGCCATTCTTGCTCTTCTTTCTTCTCTTCTTAGTGCTCCTTTTCTTGACATTCTTGCTCTTCTTCCTTCTCTTCCAAATGTTCATTTTCTTCCTTCTCTTCCAAATGTTCTTATTCTTGACAATCTACCACTTCTTCCTTCTCTTCCAAATTTTCCTATTCTTGACATTCTTGCTATTCTTCTTCTCTTCCAACTGACGTTGCATTGCTACATTCTACATTATTGCACCCGTACAACTAACAAAGCAGCTTTAAACATTCTTTGAATTAAACAAATGAAAAATGTTCAGTACATAAATAACGCGAGTAAGTTAAACGAATACAGAACGTCATAATGACCTATGTCAAAATGAAGCATATCATATTATTACATCAGGTGGCGCTTCTCTCTCAAGTTCGGCAGTTTCCGTACGGTCCAACTATGAACACCAAATTTGAATTCATATTCGCAAATATGGCCGAAAACACCGAATATGAACGAATAACGTTTGTAACATTATACAAATAAACTCCTTCATTGTTACATATAATATATTCAATGTTTGATCTCAGTTTTCACCATGTCCAAGCGACTTCCCAATATATCATCATACATTGTTGGAAAGATAAGGCCATAACCTTTTGAAAAATCAGCATGTCAAAAATTTCTATACCTTGTAACTCAAAATATTCGCCTTGTAATAAACACACCGGTTTTGACAGGCATGGGGGCTGCCATTTGGTGCATGAATACATGGGCCAAAAGTTATGAAGCTGGGAACCATTTAAGATAAAGTAGTGCCTAAAAATGTCTATTTTTCTTATTTCTTACATATACACCTTTAAATTGATACCAAAACATATCATTTAACTGTATTTTAAAAATCATATGCATTATACACTGAACCCTATGTGTTTACTATCTAAATGACAGCATGTAACCCTGAGGATGTGACGTCCGTTTTGGTGTAATTTGACCTTGAAATTGCTCCATTGAAAAATAAATTCGCAACAACGGTACAGTACATGAACATAAGGTCACCAGTGACTGGACCATATAGCGATTTCTTTTTAGTCATGTTTCTGTTCGATTAATTTTGAAGACAGATTTTATTGAACAAATTTCATAATGTTTCTCATTGTAGGACGAACTCGACATGGCAGTTCGAATGTGGAACAATCACCACGTAAGACTTTCGTCTAACCCTATGGTGCCATTCGGTCGACCAGCAAATATGTACAGTTTTCCGTCGTTATGGAGTGCGGAGAATCAAAGTGAAGCGGTGATGAAAACTGACATGGCAGCTTGTTCTGTAGAAGCTGAATTTCGCTCAGTTCTTCCTTGTGATCCAGATGCGTATGATGTTTGCGTGGGTATCATGCATTAACACAATCTTACACCCGCACTAACCTGCCATGAGGCCACAGACTTTTCTTTATTTCTTAGAGGGGAAATATTGGCGACACTTAACTAAGAAATTAGGAATAAGAACATGTTTTGAGTTACTATTCATATAGATTGTGTAATTATTAAAGGGCCATATTTACACAACGCATTTACACATTCCTGGCAAAAGAACATACACAAAAACAATGAAAGCCAGTCCCATAACTGGTCGACTTTACAAGATGGACATCATCATGGTTAATGTTCGTTCATACAATCACATGTGTATGTCAAATATTAGCAAACAACGAGATTGTTTGTTTTAACAATATCTAGGTTAAGTTTCAATATTAGTAAAGGTCAGGGGCGGTATTCACAAAGCTACTTAGTGAAAACTTGAGTAACTTCCTTAAAATCATAAAATTCCTTAAGTCTTTGGCTGGTTCATTTTAGGTGCATTTTGTTTTCAATACTTTTATTGTGGTAAAGAATCCAAATATGCTTCTTATTTTACCAAAGTTCAAAAATAAATGACTGGTTTTCACAAGGAAGTTTTATTTTAATTTTTAACTTAAGTATGAACTTAGTTAAGATTTTCCTTAGGAGCTTTGTGGACATGAACCCAGGTCTAAACTTATGTTACTATGCCAAATGTTATAAAAACGTTCTTTCCTAATCCTCATTTTACTGTCAGATTGTTTGTTATGATTATTATTATACCTACATGTAGGTCAAGTATGTATATCGGTCAGGTCCGTTACTAAATCAAATATTGGAGAAGAAAACATTGCGTACACACTAAAAGCTTTATTTTACAATGGACGATAATGAAACTTTGATAGTACGCAACTGCATTCAGGGGTGCGATTTAGGGCAATATTGGCTCTCTCGAGTTGTAGTTCTAGGTTAAAGCTCGGTTATGGTGCGAATTTAGTCCGTATCAGCTGAAAGCCTCGTGCCAATACTGCCGAAGGTGTGTTGATAGGGACTAAATGTGCACATTAGCCTCGTATTAACCTCGGAATACCATACAACACACTATTATTTGAAGTTAGAATAAGACATCAAACATAGAATAAATTATTTTATTATACCAATGTTTAATATGCAGTTAAACATTTGCAATTTTAAAATTTTGCAGAGTTATTACTGTAACATATATCTGCATATATAATTGCATCAGTAAAATTGATTTTATTACAAATCTGTATATTTGTATGCATTTACAAAATTTTCACAAAAACATAGCACTGTGTCCATGCATGCATGAACACAGTTTTTTACATAGAATAAAAACGATCAAAGACACAATCAGATTTACTGAAAGTGTTAAGGTTAATGCAAAAATACCATAATATTGATAGAATATAACACACATACTCCTAACACCACCAAATACACAGTTTTATGTAAAAAAAAAAAAAAAATTCATGTCCATTCTATCTTTGATGTCTTATTCTAACTTCACATAATAGAGTGTTCATACTATCCTATGGACTATTAAGGCTTTTGTGTGGACAGTATTGAAAACAGTGCACTGTAATTAGAAATTGCCAGTCGCTGAACTCAGGCATATCATTTAACGACTGCGACTGCAATGAAAATGACATTGGCAGTTTAAAAACATTAAAACCAACATATAGTTCATTCAAAGGCTTGTAGCAATATAAAGTCAATAAGAGCTGTCGGAATGCCAGACAGGCGCCCTTGATGTGATGTCGGATGATAATACGCATTATAAAAGGATGATAACACGCATAATTTGAATGTTGACCCACTGACTTAACAACAATTGGGGTTCTCTACTGGCCATGACCAAGATGCAAACCATGTTTTGAGGATATAAGCCTTTGCGTTTTGTTGAGTTACTTATCGAAATTGTTTTTGTATTCATTGTTACTGTGAACTTGAGCTTAGACCAGTGACCTAAAAATATGATTCCTCTAAGTACTGGCAATAATAAAATGGCCATTACTCCACAGTTCCTGAGGCGATTTGCTTGATTATTGAACTTGACCAAGATACTATGCCACAACGATGTTCATGAAGTTTGGTGACGATTGGATGAAAACTGTTAGACATAGGGAGAGGAAATTGCTAAAAAGGAAAATTTTCGATTTGGTCAAACTTGGCCGAGATATTATGCCCACAAAACTTTGAACAAGTCTTATGAGGATCGGATGAAAACTGTTTGAGTTAGAGAGAGGAAAATGTTAAAAAGGCCAATTTAAGGGCCATTACTCCACAATTCCTGGGTCGATTTGGCTGATGATCGAACTTGGCCTAGAAATTATGTCAGTAAACATGTTCATGGTTATGTTGAGATCGAATGAAAACTATTGGACGTATACAGCGGAAACTTAATTGGTCTAGCGACTGACCAACATTAGCAATCCAATAACATAGCAAAGGTATACCAAACCTGTGACATGGACATCTATACTTGATCGTTATCATGAAAGTAGTTTCCAAACTGTAAAAGTAGCTTGCTCGCTTATCTTGAAGCAAGTATTTTGGTTAAATCCAAGATCTGTAAGTCTGCTATCCATTCCCGGAGCAACACAAAATTGTAAAAGCAACTTTTTAAATGTAGTTTAAGTACACACAGTTTCAAACCGAAACTTTGTGAGCTTTAAAAGTAGTTTGATGAACAATAGTTTCAAAAACTTCATAGTGATTTTATCTTTTTTGACAAAGTCCAAAAGCTTTAACTGAGTCATGCAAAATACATCAATATTGTGGGCCATTTATCTCCAATTTATGTTATCAAGAGTGTCAAGTTCTAACAACATGCCTTGAAAACTGTGATTTTATTATTAAAGTCAAAGGACAATAACTCTGCAATTCATACTGGAAGGGTATTACCATGATCGGCATAAAACCATAGCACTTTATGTAACACAGCTTTCAAGTTCATAACTATTGACCAAGTCTCTATGTTTTAAAAGTTAAATTTATATGTGTTAATTTCATCTGTTTTTAAGCTTGTACTAGTATTTTTCTTCAACAATAATAAACAAATCATTACAACAAATTTAATGATTTTGATTTTTGAGATCAAAACAAAATCAATGAATCACAGATTGTAAACATGTAACATACATAACAGTAACAGCAACATCTATTAGCATGAATGTTAACAGCTGAACAATATAGCCAAAAGAAAACCAAAGAGGACCACACACATAACTTATCATACTTTTTCAGTTGGTACATATTTTGGAACGTGGAAGGGGCATACATTTGTTGAAATACAAAACTGGAGTTGAAAAATTATAAAACTTTGGAACAAAATCTTTAACCCGAAAAATCTATGTGAAAAGTGGACACACAAATGTTAAAATACATGCTGAAAATGCTGAAGTTGAATACAAAGACTTTAGGTGAGTACCTTATATAGTACATAGTTAGAAATTATAAAACATTTGTATAAAAAATTCACTCCGATAATCTATATAAAACGGTGCATGATTCTGTCAAAATACAAAACAGGGTTATGTAGATTGTGGCTGTACTTAATGACTGAGGTGCATCCCAATTTTCAAGTGTTAAGCCTATTTTAAATACAAAACTTAAATCTAAAAATCTTAGTGAAACGGGACATTACCATGCAAACAAAACATAAAGCTATGTGGAATGTTGTATTTCATGCTAGAGTTGATGGTGAATGAAGTCTAAAAAGGGTGATAAATATGTAAACATCCAAGATATGATGATGGTTCATGCACTAAGTAGTATGTCTGACACTTTTCAAGATAAGTGGACTTAAATCAAAAACGGAACCAAGAACTGTGATTTTTTATCACATGGCTGTAAAACCCCTGTCTGAATAGAAGTATTACATATGAGTTTTCCATGCCCAAATAGTCAAAGATCCAGGATAGTGTTCTGGTCATTCATAGTTATCTTGGTTAACTAAAGCTTTCACAGTGGCGATGAATACCACCACATGCCAGGGGGTACAATAAGTGTACCTACTACCAAGATTAAAAGCTACAAGCATGAAAAGTGGACTTAATTGAAAAACTCAACCAACTAGACATGTGTCTATAGAATGCCCCCACATTCCGCTGGTAAAGTTTCATCACTTAAGCAGAAAAACTTTTATGAGTCACGCGCGACACAAGTCCAAAAATGTCATTTTTTGCTAAAAAAGGGTCATAACTCTGCCGATGTTGGAAAAAACTGCACTAAAATACCCAGGTGCACAAGCCACGATGCCGATGAATATGCTTATAAAGTTCATCACTCTAGCAGTTATACGTTTTGATTTATGCGTGACACAAAAAGCCGACAGACGAACGGACGGACAAATCTATATGCCTTCCCCCTCTAAAGTGGGGGCATAAATATGTGAATTTTCTTTCTTCAAACGGGCTATTTTTCTGTCAAATTCCAAGAAAGGTTTACAATTCTTGCTAAACATAGTATTCATATCATGGTCAATATGTTTGAAAGCTCCAGCTCTAATGCTTTTTAAGGAAAGTGGACTTTGTCCTGAAAAAAACAAAAAAAAATGTTTTGAAATTCAATGTTTTGTAGCTAGTTGTCAAAGGCACTCACAATGCAGTACAGCATCAGGAAACAGATGAGCTAATTGTCATATGAATAGTATGGTTGTGGTAATATATTTATCTATAACAGCAAATTAAACAGATTTTACATTTTTTTGTAACTTGTATGTGTTAATAAATTAATGTAAAACCTTCTAAATTTGCTATTATAGATACATATAATATTCCATGTTTTGAAATCCTAGCGATAACTCTGAAAAAAATATGTACTATACAGTATATTAAAAAGAATATAAAAGAACACAATCTCATAAAATGGCTCAAACAGTCGAATTATGAGGTATTAAAATGAAAACAATAACAAGAGCTGTTTGTAAAAGAGGTATGCCCCATTTAGCTAAAATGCAATTCTTAATATATTGAATATGTAGAAGATCAGATACAAACTATTGGACGTTCAAAGCAGAAACAATATGTTTTTCTTTTATGGAACTTTGATAACCTCAAACAAGTTCATCAAGTTGGGTGAAAACTGTTAGTGGCTTAAAAAAGCCACTTCCAGACAATTCGAGGGCCATAACTGGGTAATTCCTGGGGCTATTTGGATGATTATTGAAATTGGCCGAGCTTGGGTATATTATATCCCTAAACACGTTTGCCGAAGATGGGTTGACAAATGTTGGCCATATTTTCAGATAATGTAAGACCATAAATAAAAAAAATCTGGAGCGATTTGGCTGGTCATCGAGCTTGGTTGAGATTTTATGTCTTAAACATTTTCATGAAGTTTGGTAAATCTGATGAAAACGAAAGTGGTCTACTGACCAACAGACAGACAGACAGACTGACCGACATAAGCAAACCCATATACCCCGCCACTGTGTTGGTGGGGATGGTGCATAACTAGTTAAAGGTACTAAGCTCCAGAATCCAACAATTGTCAGAAACAACGAAAATTGTAAAAGTTATTAACAAGTGCTGTCACTATCAGGTGATATATGCCCCAGAAGACGCTTAAGTTAAACTGGATAAATCTGCCAAAATACAAAAAAAGAGTTATGGGGATTGCTTTCCCTGGTGGAGACATTGATAGTAAAGAAGAATTTAAAGTTTCAAGTAAATACCTTTGATAGTATTCAAGATATATAACTTTATGTAAAACTTTAATCAAACATTCTAAGTTAAAAACGGGCATACATCAGTCAAAATACAAAACAGATTCATAGGGATTGCTTTCCCTAGTGGAGACGTTGATAGTAAAGAAGTGTTTAAAGTTTCAGGCAAACGCCTTTGATATTTTTCAAGATATTTGACTTCATGAAAAACTTAAACCTGCTTTCCTTGGTGGAGACGTTGATAGCAAAGATGTATTTTAAGTTTCAGGCAAATACCTTGGATAGTATTCAAGATATTTGACTTCATAAAAAAATTTAACCTCGGATGGACTAACGGACGGACGGTTCAATTTTAGTATGCCCTCCTTCGGGGACATAAAAATGACTAGCAATGATCAATATGAAACTATATTTTATGTCATAATTACAAATGCAAAAGTATAGACAAGAGAGCCCCGCTGGGGATGGATTCTCAAGTGAAGATATAACAAAAATTCAGAAGTGATAAAAATTATGCAGCTGACAAAACTTCATGTACAGGAGTCTGACATAGGCTATCCAGAAACATTTACCTTGACTTTGAAAAATGCAAACGTGGCCTAAAAGTTGCATGTAAAATATACATATCAGGTGCCCGCATAAGTATCTAATACATATTGCTACAATATGCATACGTGACAACTCCTACATACCGTTATGTATGTAACCCTTTCTCAAACATGACAAGAATGAAGAGTTTCTATTCATGAAAGTAATCAATATGCCTGTATTTTGAAGTTCTGTGACAATTCCTTTGTTTCACTATTGTGGTGACCCAATCCTGAAACAAGAGCAGGCTGCACAATCTCGATTTAAATGTGCAACAATCAGATCGTATATTGACAGATGGTTTCATCCTGCGATCTGGGGTCTTGTGGAGACAATGTGACTGTTTACTGTTTTGCATTAAAAAGAAACATACATGTATGTTGAGAAATAGATTCTATATCAAAATTAAAGGTATTGAGGTATTTAATATTTGTTACTAATCTGTTTCAGAACCCATAACTTAATTATAATTGCAAATTAAAGCATGTTGCATGAGTTGTTCTTGCTTTTGTTCCAATTACTGTTATCGTAATATATTAAGTTAATCCTTAAGTGCAAATGTTTTAACACGTTATAATTCTTTTGTACCGAATAACCATTAAACCTACTGATGGGTAATAATTGTAAATCGAACATCATTTGCAGACAACAATACTTTGATGTCAATTTAGTAATATCATTTCATCTCACAAGACAAATCGCCAGACGTGCCTAATTATACATTTAACATAAGTGAAAGCCTCTACTCCATTTAACTGCTTGCATCATATCTTCCTTGAAACTATCTGGATCAGACAGCCCACACACGGATTCAAGCACCGTACCACAAGTATGCGCAAGCGGCAGTTGTTTCTCCGCCGACACAAACACCACTTCCAGTTTTAGTTCAAACCCCATAGGAGGCACAGAGCTTTCTCCGGTCCAGAAGATCAGTACTTCAGGCAGGTTATGTCACTATCTTTGTCTAAAACTGAATCAGCTGAGTATTTATATGTAAGCGTTTAAAAGAACTTTCATATGTTATTAATTAGGATTAGCATGTATATATTCCCTTTGCCTAGTGATATACACATTATCAAAGAACTATCAATTATAATATAAATGTGTTCAGTGGTTATTTCAAATGTTTGAAAACTGCATGACAAAAATCTTGTGAACATTTGCTCAAACAAATTGCAATATTACTAAACAATAAACAGCTGGTCCCCAAAGAATATTAAAGCAGTCTTTCAAGCATCAGAAATTTTTTCAAAGCGTCATGAATGATTTCCAAGCCTCATGAATTATTTTCAAAGATTAATGAATAACTTTCAAGAGGTTGAAGAAATGTTTATGCGGTAGATTTTTTTATATTCTATAGCATGTATTGGTAATACCAGTAAACATGTGTGGAACAGAGATCAATACTGATTTTCCTAAATATAATTGCATTTGAATGATTGGGGATAACTGAATGTGCAAAAATACAAATTTGAGTTACCGGTTTTTAAAATTTGATAGCATCGTGATAATATCGTGATATATACGTTAAGTTTAAATAAATGTCTATGTAAAAGTTTTGTAAAAAAACAAACAAAAATAAGCAACTCAAGAAAGTATTGAAGTAACCTAGTCTTGCCAAGAATGGGAGAATACTAAGCAAAATTTGGAACCATTTCAACATACAAATCTGTTAATTGTAACACATCACATTTCCACTATTTAAATGAAATTTTGGAATCTTCAATGTAGTCTGTAGACATAGTGGTTTGGTAAATATTCCTTTGTTGTTGACTGTAAATACAATAATTATAATGTGTGCATTTACCCATGCTAATATAGCAGACCATGAAATGTTTGAAAACAGTATGACAAACAAACCTTAGAATAGGCCAGTGCAAATGATCCCCGTTAAATGTTCCAAAACATTGGAGACTCATTAGAAACTTGTTAATGTGTTTATTTATACATAATCATAAATGTATATAGTTAATATTACCGTCACATTCCTCCAAGAATGCCTCTAAGCTGTATACAGTGTCCCTCTCCGATTTTCGGTTATTGGAACCCTCTGGGCTGAAGTTCACTACATACAATGATCTGAATGTGGTGAACTGTAGGCGAACAGTTTGGTGAACAAACAGACTAAAAAATGCTTCAGGTGCACCGAGGATCTCTGTGAAGTGAACCCACTTTATCCAGTCCATTAATTGGGTAATTTCGGCATGGAATCTGAAATGAAGAAATCTGGAGATGACATGTTGTATTACACCGTGTTGAATGTACATACTGGGGGTTTCAATTGTATTTCCAGCACTCAATCTAACTATTGCCCAAAAGCAATATATTGAAGTGACACTAAGTAATTATTGCTCTAACAAACGACAACAAGAGTGCCGAGAGGCAGATATCCAGGCCCGACTATCGCAGGTTTTTGAAAACTAGCTCAAAACTTAAACAAAAGTGGACGCCAACACCAACGCTGACTATGTGGGTAGTACAATCTTGTTCACTCTACGGCGCTTTTGTTACATTTAACAAATTTTAGTCATGAAGGTTCAGCAACAATGGAAAGCATTTTTCTAATTTTCAAAACAGTGACCTTGACTCCATCCATCCCATATGTTTGTAATGACATTTCTCACTATACTTATCATATCAATAAATTGAGTTTCATTAAAATATTTCAATTTGTTCCATAGTAATTGAGCAGAAACTGCTTTTCTAGTACTAAACAGTGACCTTGACCCACCCAACCCACTCAAAATGCAGTCCCAAGTAAAGTATTGCTTTATGGTATTTATGTATGAAGAATCATTCTTGGGTTAGAGAACGAAATCTATTCTGTGGGAATGTTAATGTCAAAGTGTAAAAAGGCCCATGATTTTGACAAACTTTAAACTAGAGTTATCAAAGTTTATCAATACATTTATTTTAATATAGGAAATAAGTGTTTTAAGTTTGAATGGAATCTTTTTAGTCATTCCTGAGAAACTAGCTGAACGAAAAACTTTTACCTGCCTGCAATAGCATGCAATGCAATTTTTCTCGGTGTAAAAAGGCCTCTTATTTTGACAAATTTCAACCCAGAGTTACCAAAGTTGCCCTATAGGGGAATTTTAATATGGGGAATATATGGTGCAAGTTTAAAGAACTCCCTATAGCCATTCCTGAGAAACTAGCTTACGAAAAACTTTAACCAAGGCCGACGCCGGGGGAAGGAGAATAGCTTGCCTTTTCTTCAAAAAGTCGAGCTAAACAGAGAAAGAATTCCAGAATAATAAAGAGCGCAGTAATAATTCTAGTGCATTGCACTTCTCCTAAATGAGCTCTTATCGACCTTTGAATTTTCAAATAAATAGTTTTTGTGGTATAAGATTTATACTCTTGACATAACTCCATAAATATAAAAAGCAGAGTAATGGTTCTTGTGAACGTTACTTCTCCTCATGACCTCTAAACACTATGAAGTTTTAATAGAAATAAAAAGTAGAGAAACGGACAGACGGACGCAGAGAAAAACTGATAGACGTGGTGGTTACTATAGAGCACTTACAATATTATTGCAAGGGCCCTCATAAATTGAACACATGTATATTTCATCTAATTCCAGTCAGGTCTGTCCATTAAATTAAAATTGAACAAAATCACTGTCTGGGATCTCGGTAACACGAGAAATGGACACGGGACGATCTTCGATCACGGTTGTTGGAAGATTTCGAAGTAGGTTGTGTGTTTTTTCATTGGAGTTAGAACAAGCAAACGAGACACCGGAATTGATTTGTGTATAAACAATTTGTAAACTGTTATCTACGCATATGTTACTGTTAAGAAATATATGAAATTCGGTTATAATAATATTTTAATTTAATTTTCCTTTGTTTTTTTTTCCCTTTTATTTAATAACAGATCTACCTTGACAATGGTAGATTGCTTTTTTGTTAAAGAAAAGTATATTAAAAGTTAGGTTACTAATTTTAAACAACACATCTGTTTTATATAACATAATTGAGAAATTTATTTCCGTGCCTATGCATTCCAGTATGCAAAATATAACTACATCACTGATTTTCTAAACAAAAATAAACACCTGTTGAAATGTAACGGACATGAGGACGACGTCTTTCATTGAGTAACGGCTGCATGTCAACCCTGTTACAGTAGCGGGACGATTTTTCAACATGAATGAGATTAGTTTTGAGAAAATGATGTGGACTTCTACTTCTTCATGAATGTTGCCGTGTTACAGTATGACTATGACCGGATTAAGAACATTCCCTTAGCATCAAATATCAATTAAATACTGTTAAAAATCTTTCTACAATAAAATCAATTAGCATGACCACAACTTCTTAATCGTTATTTTTAAAGATACTGAACTCCAAATGGGCAAACAAATGTGCGTTTATTTGTAATTATGCATAAACAGTAAAAACATGGGTAAACACATCACTATTTGTATAGAACACGATCAAATACTGTCATAAACTGTATGTTTAAGTGAAAGATAGAAGTTGGATGTTCTCGCACTTTCCTACAACCCACGTGATTATCCTAAACATAAACAGAATAAATTTAAGGACGATAAAAAGGAGGAATACTACATAAAATCATTGTTTTTCATGTGAATGAAAACACACGTCTAATTTTCAATGTGTTCTATATGAGTTTGTAAGAAAAGCGTGTATTTTTGACAAAGTCTGATAAATGCCCACATCTTTTGCATAGTTTGGAGGATTTAGGATTTAGTGTGAAATTTGAGAAATCAAATTTGGAACCATCGCAACCTTTCTCAGTGTATTGGTTAAACCAAGTAGCTTGCCTTTCTTCAAAAAATCGAGCTAAACAGAGACAGAACTCTGGCGTCGGGAGATTGGAACTATTGCGTGTCACACAACAGTTCCAACTAACTCGAGGTGTTAGGTGGATGTCTTCCGTCTGAAATATGTCCAGATACATATCAGGCTCAAGTGGTGAAGGACGCCAGCAGTCTTGGCTGGGGCGCAACATGCGGCAATCACGTGGCATCGGGAGATTGGAACTATCGCGTGTCACACCTCAGTTCCAACGAACGCGAGATGTTAGCGATATTAATGGCCATCAAGGCCTTCGCGACGATTAGTAGTGCAAATCCTAACAGACAATGTCTCCGAGTTAACCTACATAAATCACATGGGGGGGCCCAAGCCACAAACTCTCGGAATCGGCGTTCTCAATGTGGGCGGAAGCGGTCGAAAATGGAATTACGCTACGCTGTGCGCATATTGCAGGAATGCAGAATGTTCAAGCCGACTATTGGTCAAGGACACCGGACAAGCACAACTGGATGTTACATACAGCCGCGTTCGGTAACATAGACAAACTGTACGGGCCGCATTCGATCGACCGATTTGCGAATTGCCAAAATGGTCAGTTACGCAGATTCAACAGCCGTTATTGGGATCCACTGTCCGAAGCTGTGGACCCCTTGCACAAAACAATTGGGCTTGCGAGAACAATTTTGTAAACGCACCATTTTGCCTGTTACCGCGAGTTTAAGATGTACTTCAAGCGCAAAGAGCGCCATAAGGTTCGCACATCTGATAGGCTAAGGAACTAAACTTTTCTGAGCAAGTTTCATGAAGATTCGGCTAAAAAAGGTGGCCTCTAGAGTGTCCGCAAGCTTTCTGTACAATTTGGCCTGGTGTCCTAGTTATTTACCACACATTACTATTTTTTGGCATTCGTCCAAGATATCATTTAAATAAATGTTCTGAGCTCGTTTCAAAAAGATTGAGACAAATGTGAATTCCAGCTTTTTGTTCAATTTACCATGTGACCTAGTTTTTGACCCCACATGACCCAGTTCCTAACTCGTCCGATATATCATAGGACAAATGTTCTGAACGAGTTATATGAAGATTCGGCTATAAACGTGGACTCTAAGTGTTGGCAATCTGTTTCTTTAATTTGTCCTGGCGACCTAGTTTTTGATTCCACATGATCCAGTTTCAAACTCGTCCGAGATGTTATTGAAACAAATGTTCTGAGTGAGTTGCAAGAGAAAAAAGAGGGCAAAAACATATGACTTCTAGAGTGTTCACACGCTTTTTATTGATTTTGACCTAGTGACCTACTTTTTGACCCCACATGACCCAGTTTTCAACTCCAATACACAAATTGGACTAACCTTGTGGACTAAACATCTGCTCTGAATACGATTGCAGATTTTGACTTTGTTAAGCCTTTTGTTCCCCTTCAAGTGATATCCATTTTAAAATATCAAAAAGGTACCCAACCCATGTATAATATTGTTAAAACAAATGACACTTTACCAGTCTGTATGTCAAAATGGACGAGCATTTTTGAAAATATTGAATTAAAAGACTGGAACCATATCTTTAGTATGCCATTTTGTATAACCAAAGATTCTACGCTACAATGGTTCCAGTATAGAATTATACACCGAATTATTGGTACCAACTATTTTTTGTATAAAATCAATTATAAATCGTCAGCTGAATGCTCTTTCTGTCATGATATGTCGGAAACAATTGAGCACATTTTTTGGGAATGTAAATACGTTAAAAAATTTATTGCTGATTTGTTTGAAGGTTTTGAGGTATTCGCTGACTTCATAAATGCACCCTCTTTCATGTTAGGACATAAAAACACAAGTAGTCCTCTTAATCTAACATTCCTTCTCACTAAAAGGTTTATTTATAATTGTAAAATGAATCAAACATTACCTACCGTTATCGCGGCAAGATCATTCTTTTCTATCCAGTATCATATTTTGAAGGAAATGAACTTCTTCTGCAATTTAGATTCTAACTTAATAACTACATGGGACATTTTGTTAAATCTGTATCGTTAAGAACATTGTGACTTGCATATTTTATCCGTATATTCAAAATTTCAATATGTGTATCAATTTGTATATTGTTGTTTAAGCAATTATGATATTATTGTTAATATGCAATTGTGAGCACTTGTCTTCATTGTAATATTATATATCATGCATGTTGAACTATTATCAATACTCATGATGTACGGTGTGGAGGGGGATGCCCTCGACCCTCACACACCTATTGACGAGGAAAATAAAATATATAGAACGGAAAAAAAAAAAAAAAAAAAAAAAAAAAAAAAAAAACCTTGTGGAGAGGCCAGACATCCCTCAATCAGGCCTTTGACTGTCAATATATGTGATTACGTCACTTGAATATCAAAATTCAGATCTGTGTTTTGGATTTCAATTTTATAATATGCGATGTCATACCTGATGTTAATTACAAGCAAATATATATTTAAAATAGTTTCGTTTTGAAATGTATAGGTATAGTTTAAACTTATAATATACTGATATTTATATATATTAATATATACTAAAATGTTGAATTATTTTTTCTTACTCGTATTGAATACGGTGTAGATGTAAATTATACATTACGAAGGTCCGGTCGTGTCCATCACCGCGCAAATAGTAGGGTTTGAGAAAAACAATGTCTACTTTAAACATTAATGCCGGACTTAATCAGTTTGAAACATTTCATAACTTATATTAACAGTTTAATCTAACTGTAAAAATCATACTATCAAAAATTAAGACGCCTTTATCGCAAAGCCGACACACTCGCTTCGCCCGCTTCTAAGTCTGAAACTGCGTCATGTGTTGTTATTTTCTTGAATGTAACGTAGGCATGTTAAACTTTCCGTTTGTAAGAGTTCAACTTACATTTTATTAAATACTATATCATTGCATGCTTTAGAATGATCCGAGTTGTAAAAAAACAAAACGACTTAATTGTTATGCGGGATTGTCGGAAAAGGCTGCATTTTCCATGTAATATTGCAAATCATTGACTTTTAAACATGCAACAACACAAAATCGTTATTTTTACATGCAATACATTTTTATAATCTGTATCTCTAAGCATGAGTTGTATTTGTTGGACGTGTATTTGTAATTAGTCGAGTAGTAAGCATCAACGGCACGCCAGAAAATACACCACGACGTCATCTCCAAAAGTAACGTCAAATTAAGTCAGAACGCTTTACAGTAGTCGTGTTTGACGTTGTAGCGTAAACATATGTGTGGTTGAAAGATTGTTAAAATATTACATCCTAAAAATTGAAAACATGGCCTATTCAGTGATACAAATTTCGTTAATTTTCAAAATGAGGCCAAAATCGGCCCTGATCGACCCTAGTCCTTTGCACATAATCAATAAGGATAAATTATCACAAATTATAACCATACTGTCACAGCACTAAAACCATACATAAAAATAAGAAAACATTATAAGTACTTGACCGTCCCCATAAAATGGACTATCATGCACGTTATTCATACGGACAGATCTGATTAAGGCACGTTGAATAACCTTTTCTTGAAAACTCGATATTGTTACGAACGTGGTTATAACTCGGCCAATACTCGCGTTTAAATGCGTTTTATAGTCGGTTTGGTGTAGTATTTTATGAACAAGTGTGACATGTTCACATATTAAAATGATATATCTCATATACGAGTAGTAGTTGTTTCTTTAAAAGGAGGTTTGCCCTGTAAATATCACAAAATGACTCTAAAATGATGCCATGCTTGTGTCAAAACTGAACGTTGGAATCCCAGATAATTAGTAGCATTTAAAGTGTTTAAAGTATAGTGATTCATTTTCAAAAGCATAAAATTGACTGACCAAAATGTCGTCAGAACGTATCTTCTATTAATCGTCCTCATATCCTAATGACCATCACCATATTACAAACAATAGTGTAGCTTAAAGCAACACGTGGTTAATAGAGGTGTCACGATATTAGAAATTCATATTGCAATATATTATGATATTTTTAAATTTATAACGATATTTATTGCAATATATTGCGGCATTTGTATTTAATAAACTATTTATGTAATTGATAAACTTAAGACTCATAAATTCACTATGAACGGTGCAGTATCTTTTTGGATGTTGTTTATTATCACCAATTTGATGACAGGCACAAATTTAGCATCATATAAACAGCAGATAAAAGCAAAACAAATATGAGCAACACTTTCACCTCCTGTCACTGTAATGGCTGATCAATTGAATCTATTATATAACATGTATAGTGATTTTTTGCATGTTCAGGTACTCCATATATAGTGATTTTTTACATGTTCAGGTACTCCAGTCATGATGTATATATGCTTTGTGCATAAAACCATAAACTACTTATGTATTTCAAGCTGGAAAAAGTCTGGTTTCATATATATTAAGCATAAACATTTTAAGAGAATACGTGTTTCCCAAAGTAACCATAAATGGAAAATTATTGGTCGCCGGTATAATTTATTATTGATCAGGGCTTTGACTCATCTCTACAAAACTATCAATTTTACAAATGGTACTGGCTTTGAATTGTTTATCACTGACATGCGTGTTGAAATTATGTCTAAATTTGTGGAATTTAGTTAATAACAGGAAAGAACACAAGCGTGAAAAAAAAAAAAACATAAATGTTGCAATATATCGGTAATACATTCAAACTGCGATATTTTATTGCAAAATCAAATATTGCAATATACCAATATACCGGTATATTGCGACACACATAGTGGTTAACAATATAATGTACATCAGTTGTCTTTCCTATGAGGCGGGTACATTGATTGTAATGGGCGATACCCAGTGTGAGAAGGTGGAGTATTCCCAAAAGAGCTCAAGGTACCTGGGAATGTGAAAGGCTGAGGAGAAGTGTATAAATGTCGCGGTGGCGCAACAACTGCTAGTTTTGGTACAGAACTTGGGAAAGGTGAAGCGTTTATTGACGTAACGGGCTGCGATGTGGACACGTCTGTCTCTCCGGTGTATTTGTACTGAATAAGGTACTCAGAATAGTAGGCGTTTTTCTCAAAAAGAATGAACATACTGGGATCATCCTCATTATCGACACATGAATCATAGAGCTCGCAGTCTTTTCCTGGCTTTGCTGGAGGCCGTGTGTACTCTTGTTCCCCTTTAGTGTAGTAGCCCACAAGAACCTTAGCTTGGAACATGAACCTGTCCATCTTTCCAGAAGGTTTTGTGAACTTGTGAAAGTACTGGGTATCTCTAGCAAAGTATGCCCCTTGACCATACACGGTAGCATTCTTTCCGCACATACGGACGTCAAAGTTGTTGATGCAGATTCCTCAGATTGTCAATTCCGTGGAAAAGTTTACGTTTATCGACTGGGTTACTGTCACCAAGTCTCCGCTGGTTGTTTAGCATTATCTTCTCGTGACTGAAATAATGTCCGTGGTGTGTGTTGGAACTACGTGCAAGTAACATCGAGTTATTAAAAAGAAAATGACTTAATGTCAGATTCGTTTCAATAGTTGAATCCAATATACAACACGAAGATCATAATGGCCTAAAGCGCCCTTTTGAGAATTTTCAAACACCGAGACTGTACTGTTTTAACAAAATTCGCTAGTTTGACCAACTATAATAAAGCTTGAATGACCAAGTTCATCTGGCAGATCAGCTGATATTTAATACAATCTTTTTTTTTTTCGCGAACAAGAGGCGATGGTTACAACTGGTATCTTATGTTCATACTCTTTGACCTAGTGCTCACATTATAAAAATAAGTTCTCACAAGGTCACCTAGTTATAATCAACCTTCCTACCTATTGTGAAGAAACTAGATACAACCATTGTCCAGTTATTGTAAAAGATTCTCGCTAGTGTTACCTTTAAACTTTTGATTCTCAATAAGGTTAAGTCTTAAGACTGCGGACAGAATTGTCATCATAAATTGAATCGGGATAGTGAGGTCTCTGATACTTAAAAGATAATAAACAAATAGATGCTTTTTCAACGCCATACCATATACATATAACTTAAACTCAAAATGTTTTTACACCTTTATACAACAAATCCATAGCGGGATCATCTAGAGTTTTGATAAACTGTTATAATCTGCATTTTGTGCATACCGGATGCATTTAACATTTCTTAATTTAACTATTTGATATACTTATAATCTAAAAAATCCAATTTGCTTTATGCAAACAGGAAAAATATATAAAATAAATGATCATTTTTATTTTGTTTGGTAGGCCCTTTCAATAAATTTTAATAACAAAACTATGAACCTGCGGCTGCACAAAACATTCAATTATTTATATTAACATGTTAGTGTGTACAACACGAGTAAAGACACATATTATAATTACGTTCTTTTCTCCTGGACGTCTTTGATTGATACAAAGAGAGGACGACGTCTCAGTTGTCTGGTGGTTCCAGTGGTCATGTTTCGCTGCGTCATGGAATCGAAGTCAATCACATACTCCCACTTGTAGTTCTCACGCGAATACAGGTACGCGGGTTGTTTGGCAATAAACTTGGCCTCGAGAGTATGTTAGTGGGATTCTTGTAGAGATAAGTCATAAGTAAGCTTTAGGTTCTAAAGTGAATAGAGGTAGGTGGGATGTCAGATAAGGAATATTGACTAGAAGGTATTAATTAGCTTGTGGCTTTTACATGAAAACAGGTATACCTCATGTGAACTGCTTTATATGTTCGGGTATGTTGAAAATGGGTCTGTAGAGAAACAAATTAGTACGCTTGCTGATATCGCGGGAATTATTGTATGTAGGAATGTGCCCGTATGTTTGAAAGTGTCCAGTTTCTGGATTACCTGCCCTTATCAATCCGTTAATTGGTCAGACTGTGAGAGCATAGTAAACGGATTTGAAACGGCAATGGTACATGCTATTAATGTAAACAAATTTTCATATCCCTGACATTGTTAGTAGCTGTACAGTACTTCGAACTATCAGCAATAATGAGAAATGTTGGACATCATTTATTTAAATGGGATTTGTTAATCGAACAGCCTGTTACTCATTTCTTAATTACAATAAACATGTCTTATTAATTTATGTGCTTTGCGATTATTGTAATGTTTAGTATTTTGTACACAAATGAGTAATATTATAATACATGCATCCAAGTATGATAATAATAGTTTTTAGATCAATGCTAAATGTCCATACATGTAACATTGTTTTACTGCACTGTTTATTTTCAGATCGGATATGAGTGCCGTGCGTTTTACCCAAAGGCAGCCGTTGACAAATCGAACAGAGACCCTTGCAACGCTGAAATGATCTGTATTATATGTGCAACAATGATATGTGTGATCATATACCCTGCTATAAATTGTAACACATTTGTACAAGGAAAAAATCAATAACCTTTAGCTGTCGTGCCAATACAGGTGGTAACGGTCATTTGCACGAGGGCAAAATAACTCGCCAAAATTCACGTGCGCGTAATGACGCAATCTCTCATTTTTCTGAATAATAGTTTAATTGTTTTGTTTTTTTCGTGCGTACAATATTAATAATTCGTCACATTTAAAACGTGCTTATATGACTTTCTGAAAAACCTTTAACAGAGTACCTATCGAGAAAATACAACATGTATACATATTTTTGAAGTACTTATCATTATTATATTAATGACGTGAGCACGCGCGCTTTTCCGCGGTCTTTACGGTTTTGGAAAATTGGGCCACACGAGTATTGTTTTGAAGAATAATAGCGATGGTATGCATGGAACAACTATTTAAACGGCAGAGCCGTGCCAGAAGTGGTTATTGACACTCCAAACCTGTATTTGCACTCGGGCTAAAGCCCACGTGCTAGTTCAGGGTTATCGTGCCAATAACTACTTCCGGCACGGTTTTGCCATTTAATAAGTAACATGATTAGTAACATTAAACTAGTTGGCCATAAAGATGCGAAAATTAAAGATAACTGATCTTTCGTCAGCCAATTTCAAACTGTGTAACATCGCTGGAGCATAGGCAATAAAACTGAAAATGGTAAATGGACTATAAAAATGCTTCTCAATACTTAATGTATGGTGGATACATTATAATAAAGTATTTGTTTTGTACTGTTTAACAATAATTGTTACCTTCATTTAATGATTTGAATAAAGTTTATTCATAATATTATGTTAATTATTTTTTATACAGAATTTCAAGCATTGTACATTAATATTGTTAAAAATATATGTATTGCTGATGAAAATAAAACAGTGCTTTTGTTTTGTATCCATCTTTACTGTAAGTGTTCAGATATTTCATGAGCTTTCAAGTACATGTAATTTATTGCATCTATCACAGAATACAATAGGTTTGTAACATTTTTTAAATGATCTTTTATTAAAGTCTTCATGGCATATACTCAGGATAAACTTCTTAATTTCATTTTTCTTATTTGGGACTATTTAATTTTATTACTCTGCTTTGTAAGTAAAGTCTACTCGATCACCTACTTGAACATTTCAAGGAAACTGAATTAACACACATAATTCAATAAGAAGTGCACATTTGTTGTGCAAGTTATATATTTAAACCAAATGTGTTTATTATATTAGTGTAAAAATAGTTGTGTCAAATATAAAGTGATTATATTATATAATAAAACTAAACATGTTAAAGTAGGTGCATGGTAACAGAATATTTCTTGATTGATATGCATAGTGTTTTCATTTAAAAATATAAGAAACTTGAAAAAAGCAAGAAAATGCAAAAATGATCCTTTTATATACGTGTTCGTCTTCTCTCGCATTTACAGGATGTTATGCACATCATGTGTTGTGTTGTTGTTGTTCTTATTTTATGGAGCTAAAGATATATAGGTACTATCAAGAACTGATAACTAAACGGCTTGAACAGACTCACAGGACCGCTATTCCTGTTTTATGATAATGTAAGTATTTTCATTGCATAATTATTTTGTTCGCACAATACCTTGTTTTCAAGTTATTTTGATAGAGCATATATATATGAAACATGATTGAATTCTGCACAGATCTCTGTGAAGAGTTACAGAAGAAAATATCAAACAAATTGTGGATGCTTCACAAGTTAATGTTAAATAATCTCTTACTAGTAAAAACATCAAATTTGTTCCCAATAAAGTTAAGTAAAGTATAATATATGTTTTCTGTAATACCAAAATGTGTATTAAAGCTGCAAATCAATTATTGGGACTGAAAAACTATGCAATCAATAATGCTATTTCAACACCATTTGCTTTGACACATGGTAATCAACCGGAAGTCTTGTCCGCCAATCTGGCTTTAAAGAAGTACTTCTATTCAATGGAATCACCAAACAGGATAGAAGCAGTTGTATGCATTGGCTGTAAATAGAGTTTTTAAGTACAACATGTAAATTTTCTAGAATATTCCATGTTACACTAACAAAAAAATGTGAATATTGAAATAAACATGTGATGGTACTTTGAACATATAAGTTTCAAACTTTTAATTAATGTTGTTTGCCATTGTGACCAATATCTCTTAATTGTGCACAGCTAGTATTGAAACCAGTCATTTATCCGAACTCCCAACTGGACTGTTCTGTTCGAATTACACTTCATTTGGCGGTCTCCACTGTTTTAGCATCAATATCTCGCGCACTACACAAAAGCTTTATTATTTGTAATCTAACATATATTTGCTTTAACAAGGCCATGTGATTTCTGTACGGACTCATTTTTGTCAAAATCGCAATTACTGCAGACAAACCAACATATTCTGACATTATTTGGTTTGTCTAGGCGTACTATCTTAGTACGAACCGGGAACCAGGCTAAGTGTCCGGTTGATATACAAAGCATTAGTAAGCGTTTTGTTCACCCGTATTCGCAAGGAACTGGGCATAGGGGTATGTTGGACAATTTGTAGATACAAATTACAAGCAAGTTTTTGTTCACTCGTATTATAAGGTAGTTGATTGATAAGAAACTGGGAATAGGGGTATGTTGTGGAGTTTTGTAAAGTCACAAACCACTAGTTAGCTTTTTGAACACCCTTATACACAGGTAGTTGTTTGACAAGGAACTGTGTATATGGGTATGTTGGAAAGATTTGTAAAGATACTAATTACTAATAAGCTTTTTGTTCACCCGTATTGAAAAGTTGTTGTTTCAGTTTGGTTAAAATCCATCAAAAGGTTTTAGTGAAGAAGATAATTTAACAAATTGTTCACTACGAAAGTCGGGCTCAGAACGGAGATTGACCACTGCGATAAATGAATATATTGTAATCGGTGTAATGCTCACTATAACTCTCCCGTGAGCAATGTGAGTAATTCGTGCTCATGAAAGCTAAAATATGAATTTAAACATGAGTTCCAATGAAGATGTGGGAAAACATTTAAGCCCAATGTACCATGGCACACAAGGTGCTAACAGAACACCATGCAAACACACACTCAAAATAAGAGGTTGAACAATATAAATATAAACAATCTGAAACTCTATTTGCATCAGCAAGAGTGAACTTCTACTTACATCATAAGGCCCTTTTAAGGCAAGTGACCAATTGCAAAACACACTTACAGGTTCAAAGAGATTCCATAGTTCATCATTGTCCTTCCAGTACCATTGCCACTATGTTACATAGCTGTCCGCTTTATCGCCGGCCTCCTTGAACGATACGGTGGTCAAACGCCTGACCTCTGTATTGTACACATAATAATCCAAAATGATGGAGGCAGTGATCACTTGTCCAAACTCTATTATGCAGCTCAAATGTTCACTTGCATAAATCTAAAGTGATGTGTTAGTACTTATTATTTACATCTGATGTAACGACACAACTACTCGAGTGTTTAATTAATCAGTACATGTCTCCCAATAAAACACAAAACTGTATTTCCAAAAAGAAATGCAATTCTTCCAAGTCTCAGCCTAGCTAACTAATACTTTAGTCAGTCACATTTCTATTATCCGATCGAATTATTTGAGTATTGTTTGAAAGGTATAACGAACTATTTGTCAGCATCCTTTAATAATATATAATACATATAGTAAACACTTTTTATTTAACCTCAAAGTGAACATGATGGGCAAAGTGACTCTGTTTTTACTTACCACATTGCAAGAATGAGCGTTCACTCCTGGTGTACAGAAACCCTGTTCGACACTCTCAGAATCCGGTAACGAGAACCAGAATCCAAGCAGTTTCAACTGCCAAACATAGGGCAGTGGGTCTTTGTTATAGAGCCTTGTGCAGTTTCCCTGGTTAGAGCTGTCATGGACATGTTCCATGCAGAGAAACTTACTTGATGCATCATCTATAGAAAATCTATTTTATTACTGGGCACTCATAAATCTATTTCATTAATGGTTTCTCATAAAGTTGAGATGCTTTGTTTGATGTCAGTAGGCATTTGAATATTTTGAATCTACAATAGTTGTCATTATGCACAATATTTGAAAGCATTATTATGTTAAATAGTCCTACTAACTAAAAGCAGAACAAAGCTCATGAAAAACTACCATACAACAGAAAACCTTACCTCACCCATGAGCAAACTGTCTTGGTCTGTCTGTAAAGATCTATTGCGAGTACCATATGGTTCACAAACTGTAGATACAGCTCCTGCTGTGAAGGGTTCCATATCGATCAATAGTTCTGTCGTTTCAAATTCTTGATCTATCACTACAAGATCAGACGCAATATTAATTTGAGATGGGTCCTTGACCACTTTGCTATTTGTAGCGCTCGATTATTTTCAAAAGTGGCGTTATCTTCATTTTGGACCTTTTTCTGAACCCTGACCTTTTACGACTTTCTTTTTGTTGTTTCGATGTGTTCTATCAGATCTTTTAATATGTCTTTTTTCGCTTGGCCCCATCGTCTGTGTTTCGTATCACTTGGCTCGGACAGAATGCTGTTAGTGGTAAAATTACTAGAGAAATAGTTTCATGACTTGTTACTGAAATGGTGTTGCTGGTCGCCAATATAAAGATAAGATGCCACTTCACCTGGAAAATTTAGATAGAAGCTAGAACCGTGGTAGACGCACTGACAGAGCTCTAGGAACTATTTTCACCCTAGCCGTCACATCCAATCTCAGTTCAATAAACACTCAAATAAGTGCATTCATGTACCCTTATACATAAAACAATCAAGGTTGTGATTCATACTGTTAGTGAATATAGTCGATAGGGTTTGGGTAAATGGACAGTCAAAGCTTAAGCCGTTTATCTCGCACTTTGTGATTACCTAATTACAATAACGGTAATTAACGGATCGGCAAAACCAAATTCTAGCAATATAGCAATGATGGTGTTTAAAATCTCAAAATAATTTAAGCAATTTGTGAACGTCAATAAAGGAATATTTCTGTGAAATTATTTCCAACTTCGGCCAGTAATGTTTGTCTGTTCGAAATAAAATCGTTTTGGCGATGGAGAAGCTACTTAGATGGAGAAAGGAAACAAACTACGAATTTTTGTGTCTCCTCTGTCTAAAAAAAACTATTTATACGTGCATAACTTTATACCTATTGTTCTTGGATCCGGTTGATAAACACCAGAGCTTGTGTGTGCAGCTTGGAAGAATCTGACAATCAAATGCACTCATACAATGAGTACAACGTAATGCAAAATTTGTATTTTAATACTTGGTTATTTTGTTCTACCCGAGCGTTTGGCTTGTATAGAATTAGTGCTGATTTTCGGATTTGTAGCATAGTCCGTTTGATATTTACAAAGCAAAAACAATAGATAAACAGCGTCGCATATGTGTTAGATTGCTCCATTTTGGGCACGAATCTTAAAACACATTTATTTACACAGCGATAAAAACGTTCGCTGTGATACTTTTGCTATTATATTGTGTGTTTTTTACATTGAAAATATCAGTTGATTTACTGTTCATGTTGTTTGGCAATTGATGTAAAATAAATATAAAGATAAATACAAATATTAACAAAGGTTATGTTATTACGGATCGAATCCAGAAGCTCTAGGTTATTGTCTATTTCTCTTGTCAGAACAATTGATAGTAAGCCCGTTGTGTGTGTGTGTGTTATTTAGACGATACGTAAACGTGTAACATACTAAACACAAGATATCAGAATTAAACATGATTTCACATTATTAAATTTTAACTGTAATCGTTTTGAAGACATGAATCCCATTTTGGGAAAAGTATATTAAATGAAAAGTATAAATACTCTGGTTTAATAACAGGCGTTTCCATCTCCATGAAAGAATGGCACTCAACTGGCAGTGAACTCAAGTTGAATACATTGTAGCATGAAGAACATAACCAGTGCTCCATGCAGGTGTTGCATTTCCACGTGTTCCTTGAATGGGACACTCATTGCAGATATCGCAGTTTAAAATCTGGAAACACCTGTAACCACATAATGACATATTACATTTCTTTTATAACTCCATGACGTGGATAACACTGTTTCACTCAAGTTTGTATAAATTGTATCAATTAGTGACTAGTGCAGGCAAAATTAAATTAAAGTCACGAGCCCTGATCGGATCGACTTGCCAAACCCTACGAAAAATGTACAGAGTGCTGCTAAAAAGGAGCAGAGTGAAAAGCTAGCCCAGTTTGTTGACATCACCTAATAATTTACAATAATCAAGTTTTTTTTAGTCTAATGCTTCCAATTGAGGTTTTCAACTTAACTGAATATTTGCAAAAAATGTATTGAATTTCAACATATATTCAACCAATCTGTGTTGACTAGCCCAGAGGGGCAGTAGAGGGGGGGGGGGGAGGAGCAGTATGCAGCACCCTGCTATTTCGCTTTAGATCTATCACTTTCGGGGCTTGATGTATGTAACGTGACTTTTTGGGACTGCATTCGGTTTCCCAAATATACAAAAATGTTAACAATCTCACAAATGGATATGAAATAACGAATAATGTCCGGAAACACCTTAGTTACTCTCAGCGTTATCCAAATGAACCGGAAATTGTAAATTATTTATATATAATAATATAACTGAAAAAAACACACATATTATACCCACTGCCGTACCATTGTATTGCTATATATTCGAATACATGCGGCATTTTAATGGCAAATATGCGTATGAACAATATAAAAACAAGAGAGCCATATATCGTTAAACCTGGTTTTTATTGCAGACCAATATTTTATCATAACACAGGTTCCATGGATGTTTCCTGAAAGTGTAAAAAATATGTCGACATTTGTTGGCCTAGTGACCTAGTTGTTGACTGTAGATAAGCTGTTTGTTCAGTACCTGGATTTTACGGAGGACAATAATGCGACCAAGTTTCAACCTCATCTGATGATAAATATGGGGTTCCTAGAGTGTTATTAACGATATTTACTAAATTTGACCCAGTGACCTCACCTTAACAAAATGAAGCCTCAAGGTGGTAAACGTCACCATAACAGTCCAAAAACATGAAATTAAGTCAATTGACAATTTGACCTAGTTTCTGACCGCAGGTGACCCATATTTTATCAGAATCTAGAATTCATACATGAAATCATTTTTGCTAAGTTTATACGTGATCTGATCATAAATGTTGGTCCCAGGATGGAAACATTTTTGTTTCTTTATTTGACATAGTGACATAGTTTTGTATCCATTTTATAACTGCATTCAGATTTTATTCAGATTAACATTCAGACAAAGTTACAATCTTATAATAGAAAACTGATTCTGCTAGATCGTGATAGTCCAGTAAAAGATGAAAAAAAAATAGAAAATTATGATAAAGGACCATGTGATCTAGTGTTTCACCGCAGGTGATTATAAATAATCAAATTACGGGTGATTTGTTTTCCAGCTAAAATATTCTTGCCTTAGTAGTACCCAAACGTATACCAATATGATTGTGATTTTTAATTCATAACAAACAGAGACAAACATTAACATTGCAAATACCTGTGCGTGATTTACTCTCATTGAATTCCTCTCTTAACAGTACAGCCGCATAGAGAAATAGTCATTTATAGTTTTATAACTTAACGGTAGTTTAAATGTGTTAATTCCAAATACAAAATGTATTAATCCGGACATGCCTATATACTACCTGCCATTATATAAAGTGACTCAAAACATGAAAACTAAAAAGTAATGTGTAAAATATTGTGTTGATACGTGGATAACTTTACAAAAGACATATTAGCCTGTGACGAAATTAACTAGGGAACAATAATTATAACAATTGTATAAATGTACTTAACGTAACAAAAAAGTGTAAACCAATTGAAGTTTAACATTACTTGAAACCTGAAAGTGTTTCGGGTTGTACATCTCTTGTTGTCTGGAGGAAATCTAACGCATTGATACCTCGTTGTGTTTGATATGTTGAATTAATTGCAATTGGAATACAATGTACAGCATTTCAAATATACGTATTGTATGACGAAGCGCTGAGGTATCAATTCAAAGTTATATAAAGCTTAACGTGAATACAATAAACTGTATTGCAAATTTAGTATGACTTAGGGCTGATTTTCAAGTTATTATGTATATACTAGTCAACACGATCACAACAGTAGCACCGCTTGCCTCAGTGCAACACATATCAGAACGAAACATCAACACTTTCCTATCCAATGTTTAATATTTATTTGTTCAAACATGATTTAAAGTGAACGATATTTAAATTACGAAAACTGTCTTCATTTTCTTTACAGCATACATATTGGAAACGGTTTATTTACTTACCGGCTTCAACATTAATCCTTATTATCATCGTGAAACTAATAATGCAATATGTTCATAGAAGTAAATTAAACCATATATAAACATGAGCAAAAAAGGACAATTCTCATTTGACACTAATATTTCGCTAACCTGCAATAGCGGCGCTAGTATGTGAATACAGTCCTGTGGTCATAGTAGTCCTACGAACTATTTGTGAAAGCGAAAATGGAAATATATATTGTCTCACAGTAATTATGGATTTTCCCATCGACTAATGTGCGTATCCAATTACACCTAACCAACGAAACAGTTGTGACCTGCTTTAAAACAAAGCCGAAACTTGAAAACCTAGATAGTGTGGCTATGCATCTGTACTAATATAGCGGCTGTAATGTTTGTTTTTAGAAATGACCATTTACCAGGTGGGGGGGGGGAGCGTAAAGTGAACTCTGGCTACGTTTAAGTGGGGCCAAAAACAGCTGGTGCTCAAAATGGCCCGTTTTGAACAAATTCTGGATGCTTTTCTATGCTTCGTACGGGTATTTTTTTTGCTTTTCATCCCAAGAATATGCTCATGTTATGGCCCAATATTTCATGTAATCATGTGTTTTATTTTAAGACTAACTTTTCATATAAGAAAGTTATTAAAGTACAGTGTGTGCAGGTGTGTTGTTGACTTGTAGATCACACAACTTGTTTTCGGATTTTAATAGTTTAAAGATAATTTTCAATCCATTTTATGACTATCGATATGTAGTTCATCTGTACTCTTAAACAATATCTAAGTTTGAAACTTGAAAAGCAAATATTAATACTTCAATGCTGTAAAAACCCTAGGTAAGTGTTGAATAAAGATAAGTTTACTTAGCGAGGCTTAGAAAACCTAAACCACGAGCCTTGGAGAGTGGTTCACGTCTTTTTGCCGATCAAATAAACTTGTCATCAACCAACACTTACCTGAACTTATATTTATCTGTCATTTTCTGCCTTTATTTTGAAAATAAACGAAAGAAAAACACTAAATCATACGAAAAACACTAAATGACGTCACGACAAGCAAAAAAAATGACGTCATTATACTGTGCGTGTTTGCTGTATTCCACAACGTTGAAATATATCTAAGTTTATCCCACGGGGTGTTATCTCGTTAATGAAGGTTTGATGATGTCATAAAATATAGACCTTATTGTACCAGCAGGTATAAATTGCACCTGTAGTGTTTAAAATGCGCCAACAATTGTACATATTGTTTTCACTTTGACACAATCAGTACGCTATATATATGTATACAATGTAAAGTCAGTCTCTTAAGACATGGTCTCAGTACAATGGTCAAAAGAGTGAAACATGGTAGATTACTGTCATTAGTGTGTGTTTTTACTGTTAACTTTGTATCTATCCAATTGTTTATATTAGATCTAAATACCGAAACAAACACTGGAGAGGGAATGTTGTTGTTAGAATACTAGTACATAAATAAATTGATAATTACACCATGCTACTGAAATGCAAACTCGTAGTATATATCAGATATGTTGTTTATGTGTGAAAATAAGGTATATATGTGAAGATAAATTGAACACATTGCTCAGCTCACTCAGAGTGGTGTTCTTCCCCAATAGATTAATTCCGTGTGTTTGTTGATGAAGTTCTCATTTTTTTGTTAAAACCAGGTTAGCTAGTCATTATGTGTGCTGGTCATTAAAAGTGTTTTCAAATACGTTTACATTTGAGCATGACAGATTTTCCCTTTTCTTAACCATTTTATGGCATTCATTATCACAATATATAGTAAAACATTGTTTAACTCCAGCATCGATCACTCGAGCACCTACGATAGCTCGAGTTTATCATTTGGTTCCGGCAAAATTGATGTATATCATATATTAAAATACCCCTGATACCTCGAGCATCGATAACTCAAAAACTCGAGCTCGAGTTTTATATATGATGAACATGAAGCATAACTATGAACTTAAGTAAGATGAACGCAATAGTTTTCTTTGAAAAGTAATATGTTAAAATAAAATTTAAAAAAAATCCAAATAATGTGTGAATGACGTTGAAGGAGAATGTTAAAAATGTTCTGCAAATAATCTTCTCTTGTTAAATTCCTCCACATCTCCAGCTAAACATTGGCCATTTACGCCAGTAATTACTCTCTATAAGTGGCAAAATCAATGATACTAGTAGTGACAACCAAAGTACCAACGATACTCGTACACACGTAAAAAGGATCTTCTCTTGTTAAATTCCTCCACATCTCCAGCTAAACATTGGCCATCTACGCCAGTAATTACTCTCTATAAGTGGCAAAATCAATGATACTAGTAGTGACAACCAAAGTACCAACGATACTCGTACACACGTAAAAAGGATCTTCTCTTGTTAAATTCCTCCACATCTCCAGCTAAACATTGGCCATCTACGCCAGTAATTACTCTCTATAAGTGGCAAAATCAATGATACTAGTAGTGACAACCAAAGTACCAAAGATACTCGTACACACGAACAGTGCACGTTAGTGATTAAATGCACTGTATTTTCTCTTGGTACGTGTATTATATACCTAATACTATTTCGAAAATGACACAAATACTTTACAAGGGCTGTTTCCTGTATATATCACAAAATGACTCTAAAATGATAATATGCATGAATAATAGCTGAAATGTAATATAATGTTCATATAATTTCAAAATTGGTAAGAACAAAGCCATTATAACAAGGTGAGGAAAGCAAAATACCATTGTATATCTCAAATGCAATCGTGAATCATTTAATCAGCCTCATAAGAGTTGAATTCACGAAAAATTCACCATGCAATCCAAACAATTATATATGTACATATTTTATTAGCATACCAATTACCAGACATGAACTTGTAATGCGCATGATTACTGCATATGCAATTAACATTTCAATCAAATATTTCAATTCTGTATTGTAATTGGCAAGGAAATCCGTCCATTAACAAATAGTATCAGCGTAAATTGTGCACTTAATCAGTAAGGATATTTATCACAAAATGTAATTATACTTTCACAATCAATGGATCACAAACTTTCAGTACAGAGACCATGTAAAAAAAAAAAAGATAACAATATCACCACCTGACCGTCCCTAATAGTCTGACTAAAATGCGCGATCTTCATATAGTGCATTGATAACCTAATGAAGGCACTTTGAAATACCTTTTCTCGAAACGTCGATATTTTCACAAACGCTGTTCATAATTCGGTCGATACTCGTTTTTAAAAGCGTTTTATAGAAGGTTCCGTGTAGTAGTTTACAAACAATAATCCGGACATGCCTATATACTACCTGCCATTATATACAGTAACTCAAAACATGAAAACTAAAAAGTAGTGTGTAAAATGTTGTGTTGATACGTGGATAACTTTACAAAAGACATATTAGCCTGTGACGAAATTAACGTAGGAAACAATAAGTATAAATGTACTTCACGTAACAAAAAATTGTAAACCAATTGAAGTTTAACATTACTTGAAACCTGAAAGTGTTTCGGGTTGTACATCTCTTGTTGTCTGGAGGAAATCTAACGCATTGATACCTCGTTGTGTTCGATATGTTGAATTAATTGCAATTGGAATACATTATACTGCATTTCAAATATACGTATTGTATGACGAAGCGCTGAGGTATTAATTCAATAAAGCTTAACTTGAATACAATAAACTGTATTGCAAATTTAGTATGACTTAGGGCTGATTTTCAAGTTATTCTGTATATACTAGTCTACACGATCTCAACAGTAGCACCGCTTGCCTCAGTGCAACACATATCAGAACGAAACATCAACACTTTTCTATCCAATGTTTATTTTTTCAAACATGATTTAAAGTGAACGGTATTTAAATTACGAAAACTGTCTTCATTTTCTTTACAGCATACATATTAGAAACGTCTTATTTACTTACCGGCTTCAACATTAATCTTTATTATCATCGTGAAACTAATAATGCAATATGTTCATCGAAGTAAATTAAACCATATATAAACATGAGCAAAAAGGACAATTATCATTTGGCACTTATATTTCGCTAACCTGCAATAGCGGTACTAGTATTTGAATACAGTCCTGTGGTCATAGTAGTCCTACGAACTTTTTGCGAAAGCGAAAAACGAAATATATATTGTCTTAAAGTAATTATGGATTTTCCCATCGACTAATGTGCGTATCCAATTACACCTAACCAACGAAACAGTTGTGACCTGCTTTAAAACAAAGCCGAAACTTGAAAACCTAGATAGTGTAGCTATGTATCTGTACTAATATAGCGGCAGTAATGTTTGTTTTTAGAAATGACCATTTATCAGGTGTGGGGGGGGATCGTAAAGTGAACTCTGGCTACGTTTAAGTGGGGCCAAAAACAGCTGGTGCTCAAAATGGCCCGTTTTGAACAAATTCTGGATGCTTTTCTATGCTTCGTACGGGTATATTTCTGCTTTTCATCCCAAGAATATGCTCATGTTATGGCCCAATATTTCATGTAATCACGTGTTTTATTTCAAGACTGTAACTTTTCAAATAAGAAAGTTATTGAAGGTACAGTGTGTGCAGTTGTGTTGTTGACTTGTGGATCACACAACTTGTTTACGGATTTTAATAGTTTAAAGATAATTTTCAATCCATTTGATGACTATCGATATGTCGTTCAGCCGTTCTCTTAAACAATAGCTAAGTTTGAAACTTCAAAAGCAAATATTAATACTTCAATGCTGCAAAAACCCTAGGTTAGTGTTGAATAAAGATAAGTTTACTTAGCGAGGCTTAGAAAACCTAAACCACGAGCCTTGGAGAGTGGTTCACGTCTTCTTGCCGATCAAATAAACTTGTCTTCAACCAACACTTACCTGAACTTATATTTATCCTGCCATTTTCTGCCTTTATTTTGAAAATAAACGAAAGACAAACACTAAATAATACGGAAAACACTAAATGACGTCATGACAAACAAAAAAATGATGTCATTATACTGTGCGTGTTTGCTGAATTCCACAGCGTGGAAATATATCTAAGTCTATCCCACGGGGTGTTATTTCGTTAGTGAAGGCTGATGATGTCATAAAATATAGACCTAATTGTACCAGTAGGTATAAATTGCACATGTAATATTGTAAATGCACCAACAATTTTACATATTGTTTTAACTTTGACACAATCAGTACGCTATATATATGTATACAGTGTAAAGTCAGTCTCTTAAGACATGGCCTCAGTGCAATGGTCAAAAGAGTGAAACATGGTAGATAACTGTCATAAGTGTGTATTTTTACTGTGAACTTTGTATCTATCCAATTGTTTATATTAGATCTAAATATCGAAACAAACACTGGAGAGGAAATGTTGTCTTTAGCATACTAGTATATAAATAAATTAATAATTACACCATGCTACTAAAATGCAAACTCGTAGTATATATCAGATACGTTGTTTATGTGTAAAATTAAGGTAATATGTGAAGATACATTGACAACATCGCTCAGCTCACTCTGAGTGGTGTTCTTCCCCAATAGATTAATTCCATGTTTTTGTTGATGAAGTTCTCTTCTTTTTTTTTGAAACCAGGTTAGCTAGTCATTATGTGTGCTGGTCATTAAAAGTGTTTTCAAATACGTTTACATTTGAGCATGACAGATTTTCCCTTTTCTTAACCATTTTATGGCATTCATTATCACAATATATAGTAAAACATTGTTTAACTCCAGCATCGATCACTCGAGCACCTACGATAGCTCGAGTTTATCATTTGGTTCCGGCAAAATTGATGTATATCATATATTAAAATACCCCTGATACCTCGAGCATCGATAACTCAAAAACTCGAGCTCGAGTTTTATATATGATGAACATGAAGCATAACTATGAACTTAAGTAAGATGAACGCAATAGTTTTCTTTGAAAAGTAATATGTTAAAATAAAATTTAAAAAAAATCCAAATAATGTGTGAATGACGTTGAAGGAGAATGTTAAAAATGTTCTGCAAATAATCTTCTCTTGTTAAATTCCTCCACATCTCCAGCTAAACATTGGCCATCTACGCCAGTAATTACTCTCTATAAGTGGCAAAATCAATGATACTAGTAGTGACAACCAAAGTACCAAAGATACTCGTACACACGAACAGTGCACGTTAGTGATTAAATGCACTGTATTTTCTCTTGGTACGTGTATTATATACCTAATACTATTTCGAAAATGACACAAATACTTTACAAGGGCTGTTTCCTGTATATATCACAAAATGACTCTAAAATGATAATATGCATGAATAATAGCTGAAATGTAATATAATGTTCATATAATTTCAAAATTGGTAAGAACAAAGCCATTATAACAAGGTGAGGAAAGCAAAATACCATTGTATATCTCAAATGCAATCGTGAATCATTTAATCAGCCTCATAAGAGTTGAATTCACGAAAAATTCACCATGCAATCCAAACAATTATATATATACATATTTTATTAGCATACCAATTACCAGACATGAACTTGTAATGCGCATGATTACTGCATATGCAATTAACATTTCAATCAAATATTTCAATTCTGTATTGTAATTGGCAAGGAAATCCGTCCATTAACAAATAGTATCAGCGTAAATTGTGCACTTAATCAGTAAGGATATTTATCACAAAATGTAATTATACTTTCACAATCAATGGATCACAAACTTTCAGTACAGAGACCATGTAAAAAAAAAAAAGATAACAATATCACCACCTGACCGTCCCTAATAGTCTGACTAAAATGCGCGATCTTCATATAGTGCATTGATAACCTGATGAAGGCACTTTGAAATACCTTTTCTCGAAACGTCGATATTTTCACAAACGCTGTTCATAATTCGGTCGATACTCGTTTTTAAAAGCGTTTTATAGAAGGTTCCGTGTAGTAGTTTACAAACAATAATCCGGACATGCCTATATACTACCTGCCATTATATACAGTAACTCAAAACATGAAAACTAAAAAGTAGTGTGTAAAATGTTGTGTTGATACGTGGATAACTTTACAAAAGACATATTAGCCTGTGACGAAATTAACGTAGGAAACAATAAGTATAAATGTACTTCACGTAACAAAAAATTGTAAACCAATTGAAGTTTAACATTACTTGAAACCTGAAAGTGTTTCGGGTTGTACATCTCTTGTTGTCTGGAGGAAATCTAACGCATTGATACCTCGTTGTGTTCGATATGTTGAATTAATTGCAATTGGAATACATTATACTGCATTTCAAATATACGTATTGTATGACGAAGCGCTGAGGTATTAATTCAATAAAGCTTAACTTGAATACAATAAACTGTATTGCAAATTTAGTATGACTTAGGGCTGATTTTCAAGTTATTATGTATATACTAGTCTACACGATCTCAACAGTAGCACCGCTTGCCTCAGTGCAACACATATCAGAACGAAACATCAACACTTTTCTATCCAATGTTTATTTTTTCAAACATGATTTAAAGTGAACGGTATTTAAATTACGAAAACTGTCTTCATTTTCTTTACAGCATACATATTAGAAACGTCTTATTTACTTACCGGCTTCAACATTAATCTTTATTATCATCGTGAAACTAATAATGCAATATGTTCATCGAAGTAAATTAAACCATATATAAACATGAGCAAAAAGGACAATTATCATTTGGCACTTATATTTCGCTAACCTGCAATAGCGGTACTAGTATTTGAATACAGTCCTGTGGTCATAGTAGTCCTACGAACTTTTTGCGAAAGCGAAAAACGAAATATATATTGTCTTAAAGTAATTATGGATTTTCCCATCGACTAATGTGCGTATCCAATTACACCTAACCAACGAAACAGTTGTGACCTGCTTTAAAACAAAGCCGAAACTTGAAAACCTAGATAGTGTAGCTATGTATCTGTACTAATATAGCGGCAGTAATGTTTGTTTTTAGAAATGACCATTTATCAGGTGTTGGGGGGGGGGATCGTAAAGTGAACTCTGGCTACGTTTAAGTGGGGCCAAAAACAGCTGGTGCTCAAAATGGCCCGTTTTGAACAAATTCTGGATGCTTTTCTATGCTTCGTACGGGTATATTTCTGCTTTTCATCCCAAGAATATGCTCATGTTATGGCCCAATATTTCATGTAATCACGTGTTTTATTTCAAGACTGTAACTTTTCAAATAAGAAAGTTATTGAAGGTACAGTGTGTGCAGTTGTGTTGTTGACTTGTGGATCACACAACTTGTTTACGGATTTTAATAGTTTAAAGATAATTTTCAATCCATTTGATGACTATCGATATGTCGTTCAGCCGTTCTCTTAAACAATAGCTAAGTTTGAAACTTCAAAAGCAAATATTAATACTTCAATGCTGCAAAAACCCTAGGTTAGTGTTGAATAAAGATAAGTTTACTTAGCGTCCCTTTTGTTAAATTGTTGTCCATAAAAAAATAATTAAATATGTTTGCTGTTTGAACCTGGTCGAATATCGAACCCGTCTGATATTTAACAGTTATACACAAACAGTGCAGGACTGGTCAAGATTTGATGAAAACGTGAGAAAAGTCACAATTGATGACGTCAGGTGACGTAACAGAACATTAGCTCTATTATTCCTTCTCATATGCATTGTTAAACAAACGTTCTCTAAGCATCACCCAACGTTATGGGAGCAGCAAGTAGCTTCTTTCAAGCTCTTTATATGGGCGTTTTCATTTGCGTGTTATACCGTAACATGTGTGCAGCTACGTGTAAATTGATTTCCTTGTATTTATTGCAAACAAATTCAGTTATTTATTGACAAAGGTGATAAATAATATAAAACATAATAAATCATTTAATCATTTAACAAGCATTATTGTTATGCCCCTGATGGATCCTTATAGTTAGTAACTCGAGTATTGAAGGGATTCAAACGATACTTTATATAGTGATAGACGACGTTGAGAGAAAATGCACAGTACAAGGACCATAACTCTTTCTTCAATATTTTGGAGGTATTGTTAATGGCTTATTTTTCTATAAAGTGTACTTCTCTTGTGCGGATCATAGCTTGGAAAGTATTGAAAGGATTCACATGATACTTCATATAATGACAGAGGGCTATGAGAGGATGTGCATAATACATGTACAAGGGTTATAAAACTTTCTTCAATATAATAGCCTCTTGGTTTATTTTCTTGTTCGAAAACTAACTCAATTAGCATTGAAGGGAATTCAAATAAAACCACATATGTTGCTAGAGGGTTGCACGGATGTGCGTAGTACAGGGACCAAATCGCTGTACATATTTGTTATTTGAGGTAACTTCACGGATATGTATGCTTTTTGAGTACATATATTGCGTAACTATTGCGGAATGTCTTGCCCATTATATTTTATATCTAAGGATGCAGAGCCATAGATATAAGATAACAATTTAAATATAATGTATAGTTAAAGCTCGATATTCTGCATGAATATCCAATATAATTGCTTTAAAACACTTGATTTAGCTATATTGGAATAATACTACTGACAGCAATAACTAATATTAGTCTGTAAGACATAGACATAGAGCCGAGTGAACTCAGGAGTCCACTTCTAGTCTGATGAAAGATAATCCAAAATAACTACCAAACTTACAGCACCCGGGCTTGACCGTTGCCTAGTTATTGCCGTGACAAGGATTGTTTACAGTCAGTTTGACATTGACTTTTGAAGAAGCGACCCTATATCAACAGGGATCTTCTAATTACAACTAATATACGTTCCAGTTGTAAAGTATTTCGGCTCATATATTTCCCAGTGATTGCATATATAAGGTTTTACAAATACAGGTCATTTTCATCGTCACCCAGTCATTACATTATCAATCAAGAGGGCCATGATGGTCCAAAAGGCTCACCTGCGTACTGGCAAAGATGAAAACCTTAGTGCTGTGAAAGGCCTGTGGGCATATACGCCATAATGTCCTTAAATAATTTGTCTAGCTGATTTTTTCTCATTCATAGAACAAGTAAGGACCTGGATATATTTTTTCAACAATGTTATCCAACTTTTCACAGGCAGTTTCGGATGAATAGTGTTAATGCTGCAGTTGTCAAAGATAATGGCGACCACTGCGCAAAGGTCATATCATGCTTGCCAGCTTGTTTCAAAGAGAACAGTATATTGCGATTTACCCGTCCTATATTGAAATTCGCTTTCGATTTTATGGTCATAGACAAATTGTACAAGTTTGGTCCAGATTGGTTGAAAATGAAGTCCCCGTCTTGCAACAAATTCAATGTTGCATTAATCTTCACAATTAAGGGGATTCAACTGCTGTGTTCGTGGCATGTCTCATTTGCTGCTTGTGTTGAGATCTTATGGCCATACAACACATGTGTTTCAAAACAAGTTTTATTAAGATTGAATAAAATGAAATCTCGATGAAAGAATACGGCAATTGTTTTTGCAGTTTTTTCACAAACAAAGGGGCCAAAACTCTGAAGTTTGTAGCCCAATTTCACCCATTGTTGGCTTCTGCGGCAGTCGTATGACCAATAACAAACTGTGGAACTTTGGTCAAGACTGGAAGAAAAATATTAAGTCTCTATTAACATAACAGGCAATTTTTTAATTTGTTTCCACATACAAGTGGACATAACTCCGGTGTCTGTGGCCTAACCTTACCCTTTTTTGGCTTATGCTGAAATCCTCTGGTCACACACAAACTATGGAAGTTTGGTCAAGATTGGAAGAAAACTGATTTCTTAAACAAGGTAAAATGCAAGTTTGCCAAGTTTTCAACAAAAAAGGGGGGCATACACTGTAACTCTGGTGTTTTGGGCCACGTCCGGCCCAATGTTGACTTCTACTGTGAACTTTCGATAATACACAAACTGCGGAAGATTGGTCAATATTGGTAGAAAAATTAAGTTTCTATGAACGAAAAGGGCAATTTTTGCATTTTTTCCCACAAACAATGTGCCATACCTCTAAAGGTTCTGGTCCAATATGACCCATTATCAATACCAATCAAGATTGTATGGTCATACACAAACTGTACACGCAAGGTCAAGTCTTTATCGCGATAACGGTCCCAATTGTGGACGGCATACGGACGACGAACGCTGCGGGAGAGGTCCCCTATACCAATAGCTCACCGAGCACTTCGTGCTCAGGTGATCAGATGAGCTAAAAAGTTTTCACTTAGTCAAAATCAACCAACATATTATTTTGAAGAACCTGAGCCGAACCATTATTTAGGTATTGTCCAGTTTTTCAACTGATTGTCAGTTTATGAATGCACCACGTAATAGTCAGCGATCACCTATTTACCATACCTAACCATCTTACGATGTTAGGAAAACCGTGGCACAACCCCGTCAATATATTACCCATCCAAATGTTTCTAACCAGTGGGGGAAAATTTCCCAATCTGGAAATTTGGGGATTCCCCTGGCTTTAATCATTTTGTTACTTTAATTAGTATTTTGCATCCAGATCATGAAAATAAAATACACCTTTTCAATTGGGCTATTGAAATGCGCCGCTTCAAATTTAAGTTAAAGAAAATATACCTACATGAACATGTACAAGAAACATTGATCTAACTTTCTGCCGTTCAGATTTTTTTTAAAAAGGTTTTTATTCCTTTTTTTTTAGACTAAAGTTTACACTTTTTATAAAACAAGCTAAAATACCGATTTCTCGAAATTTGAAACCAATTCCTGATCAAGAAACTATAGCACCAGTGATATTTACATAAAAATATAAATCTTAAAGCTTGCATATTGTTTATAAAAAGGTCCAAAGTGATGACAGTTGATAATTACATTGTGAATTATCTGTTTAGCTGTCTTGAAAAAGGGTCTTTCTATATCATGTCAGTCTTATACAGCCAACGTCTTAGACACATCTTGCAACCACGGCAGTTTGAGTTTCGCAATGTCACGGTTCGAAAACCGCTTCTTGTTTCTTAGCTTACCTCAACTATTAACGGGGACATATCTAACATTTTAAGTCTGTCATCAATGATTTTACCGTTCTCATCTTGAGACTACTTTTTCTGTCATATCATGGAAAACAATCTCAATTTGGTTTTGCAATAATATCTTGAAAGGAATTTAGAATTGTGCAAGATAGGATCAAAAACCAAAATTATTGCCACTTTAATGAAGTAAAATGCATGTCAAAAAATGCTTGATATACTGCAATATTTTTTTCTTCCAGGCTGACCAAACGTGCTAAGCCAGTGTTTGACCATGTGTTCTCGAATGATCTGAATTGGACAGATCAGTCAAGTATTTCCCTTTGTTTTATTTTATTAATCTGATTAAAGAATGTGTGGAATAGGGAACAGATAATTCATTTCATTGATCCAGCTCAGCTTAACCCATTTTGATTCATCTCATATATTGCCAGCTTGTGAGATTTCAAATTACCGATAGATCTCAAATTTATCTGAGAATTGATCAGACTTATATCCACAAAGCTCCTTAGTGAAAACTAATAATAATAATAATAATAATAATAATCCTTATGTCCGTTGCCAGAGCATTTAAAGTTAATTGTGTCTTACATTCTGTCTTAGATTGTTTTAATCTGGTAAAAAATCGACATATGTTTCTTGTTTTCCAATATTTAATGCATAAAATATTGCATTTCACAAGGAAAATTGAATTTGAATATTTTCCTTAAATGTGGAAGTTACAATTTCCTTCGGAACTTTGTGGATACGGCCCTATGTGGGTCATCTTAACAAGAGTTATTGCCTCCGTGTTGCAGAAAAACAACAGTGTTACTAAATGCAAGCTTGGGCATTTATGTTTTGAGCAAACCCTTCCATAGGTATAACATTGATACAATAAGGGGAAAAATGAGAATAGTAATTACCTTTCTGGAGGGGTTGGCACCAATTAACCGCCCCTAGTTTAACACATTGTTTTAACTGGTAAAAGTTGCAGTTAATAATCCTCATTAACCGCAAAGTGGTCATAATTTTGCTAGAAGCAAGACTGCGAAGTATTGTTCACTTAACCTACATGAAGGCAATGACATGAAAATGCAGCTGAAAATCTGAATGTTACACTTAACAATACTCTATATTCACATTGTGGTCATCAGTAGTCAATTAAACATGAGCAATCATTTTCAAACACACACAATATAATTTAATATTGTAACCTTGAGTTTCGGCAATATCACACACAACTCTGTGAATTAATTCAGTCCATATGGGTCATAAGTGATCCAAGTTTCAGTGAATTTTCTTACACAAATATACTTAGTTTTATGCTGCAACCTTGTGATTTAGTGATGAATCTCTGTATTTTTCCATACACAATGTATAACTTATTTCTTGTTGTTACCTTCCATACAAAGGTAAAAGTAGTGGATACTTTTCAATGTATCGCAATGATATAGTAATAACATTCATTGAACTTACAAGAAACACACTTTGGTATTATATGTATGTTATACTTGCCTATTCATTTCTGTATCTTGAAATGTGAAATATAGATAAACAATTCATTTTTAGTGTGAGCAAAGTTCAATAGGCCAGTATTTACCAGTAATGACAGGACTAAACCAGTATTGAACGCCAGCCCGGTTCATGCTCAAGTTAATCTTATTTTGTCAATAAACACAAATAAATAAATGAAACAAACATAACTAATATCTGAAAATGCACCGTTATGAAAACTTAATTATACATAAATATAGTGAATGGTCATGGAACTTACGATTTTTAAAGTCTATCTAAAATGAACGAATATACAAAGGTACTAACCAGTATATTATGCATGGTCATACATAAATATTTCCATTAAAATTGCATTATTTATTAGAAAAGTAAGTGTACACTTGTATATATGCGCTCTTTAAGCTGTTTGCATGGAAAGTAATTTGACTCAAAAAGGCCTGTGATTTTTATTCATTATGTGTTATGTTGACAGTATTTTGTTTTATACATTGATGTTAAGAAATAGTATGGTACCTCTGTATCAATATTTTATCCATTAAATTTTAAATAATAAAACATCTTTTGTTATAAAAAATTTAAAGGTTCATATGATTTGCAGTTTGAAGCATCGGTTTCTTAAAAAAATTAAATTCCTTATAATTTAAAGTATCATATATTTGAATGAAATGGTAAAAATGTACTTATTGAATGTGTCGTATTATGTTTAGCAGTTTTGTTCTAAGAATATTATTTAACATTGTTCTAACAAGAAATAAATATATAGCTTTAATAAAGCCTTCAATATATTGTCAAGAAAAAAAAACTACATGCTTCATTACTAATAGAAAAGAATTCACTATCGTTCGCTTTATTGTTCTTATATTCTTCCTATAACTTAACACGCTGCATAACATACATACATCATTACGCTAAAGTGCGTATTGTTAATTTAATTTGCTAGATTTTGGATTGCTTCTAATGTGAAATGTATACCATATTTCCTGAATGGGTACAGGAATTTCCAAATCGGAAAACTTTTTGTTTTTCTTCTTTATGTGAAAAACATAAACTTTAGAAACAGGTTACTTTAAAACGGCACAATCAAAACAAATCTGAACGGTATAAAGTTAGAACAATATGTATTGAAACTTTTGAGACAACTCGCATCTGTTTCACTCTGTGCAGTGACCAAATTTGCTCATACCTTTGAAAAACATTGTTTTATTTCACAGTTGGGAAACACATTGCAAACAATAGTAACACAATTGTCAGGTTAGGGGAATCCCCAATTTCCCTGTTCGGGAAATTTTCCCCCACTCATAACTATTGGTAAGTTTTACCTTGACATTTTACCCCAGGAGTAAACAACAAACAGGGCTTAGCTACTAGTCTTGACAAACCTCCCTGTAATATTTAACAAACCTAGGCCTACGGTTGCTATATGTGTTTCCATGACAACTTCTGGTACACAACGGACTGACATACACAAAGAAATGATTCTTTGACGGCGGTAATAATAATTATTATTAATTGTATTTCTATTACTGTCATATTTGAACAACGTGAAATATTTAATTAATAGCTTATCAGGAATCATTGTTCTAGTTATAGCGCATTTTTTTATATTTATCTAATTTATGTTCAATATTTAACAATTACACTCCTTATTTACACTTTGACTCATACCAAATAAACGCACTCTGTGTTCCCTTAAAATAAACTTCATTTACGAGCTGAAACTCAGCTCTTCATGCATCCATATAGTGTGTAATTGTCGTATACATGTATACTTGTCTTGTATATGTATAGATTTAACACATTATGATGTTCAACACTAAAACAAAACTTTTATAAACGATTTTAAGAACTAATAAATATATGTATAAAATATGTCAACATATAGAAAAAACTATAAAGAATTAGCATTAACTTAATAAGCTGTAGCTAATTACCGCGCATAGCGTGAAAGAGTCACCTGAGCCCACCACTTATAATTGCATTGTGCACACATTCACAATAATGTTTAAGCCATACAAAAGGTGAAAGTAGCATAATTCGGATCCTACAACTACATGGCCATCTTTTTGTCTGTCTTAGTATGTGTTTACGTTTGAATATACATCATACATCATACAATTATTGGTTGCTAGTTGATATGTATAGGATATTGACCGAGTAGGAGGTCTTTCTGCTCAGCACTCTCGGTTTTCACATGCTGCCCGTGGACAGGTCTTTCCTAGGCAGAAAGGCCGACTACGAGGTAAATATCCGACGTACATACCGGAAGGCGACGCAAATGCTACACAGTTGAATCAAATAAAGAAGGTGTCTATCAGATGGTTCTTTCTACCCTGTTAGCAGGTACTTTTTCTCAGTTTATCTCCTTAATATTGGTATGAAATGTATAACGTAACACGCACAGAAATAAATGTTCCAAGACTGTAAAATGTAATTCACATTGTAATGGCAGAATTTGTTTTCGGGTCATAGAATCGTATATTTTTTTGTATTATCATTGTTTATCTGTAAATAAAGAACGATTCGTCGTGCTGATGCTAAAGCACTTGTGGTAAATTCCTACGCATCGGACCTGTTAATCGTTGTTTATTAGCAAGAAGCAAAAATAAACAAAAATGCATTTCTTTATAAATTAAACAATCAACAATTAACGCTGAAACTGATTTGTATTTATTTGGATTTTTTATATTCGATGTAGAATGTATATACAACATGTATATCAATAGTTGGTACATTTTTAAACAAAAACATACTTTAAAAAGTATTACTAAATAAGAAGCTGAATGATTTTAATGCGTGGTATAGTTTAGCGTATATGTTTTTCTAGGATACAATAATAACATGATATACGTTGCATATTTTTTTTTATAGAAAATCATATATTGTGTCGTACAATTAAAAAACCAATCTGTTACAAGTCATTATACTCATTATATTCATAACGAACTTGTTTTCTGCCTTGACATAAAATATATATTTTGTATTTTGTACATGCAGTTGAAATAACATATATATGCAGAAAGTCCAAAAAGTGAATGTGTACATGCACATGTATGTATTTTAAAACTACATCATGAATGTACACATGCTTCTCGTGGACAAGTCTTTCTGTGAACAATACAATCCTCGTGCACAGGTGTGATATCAATTTGGAAAGACCCGACCACGTGCAAAAAGATAGACCCGCTCACGAGGATTGTATTGTTCTCACAGGTTGTTCCGAGACATATAGACCCTAACGAAACAAAGAAGTAGGTATGTAATTATTGCAAAAACTCTGATCCTCCAAGTAAACCTGTTTACAAACATTAGCTGTATTTACTGCCGGAAATCGTTATGACGCGGATTAAATCCGACTATTCACCGTAAACATTCGACGCATTGCACGATATTATACACAAATCACGAGGGACTTCGGCTTGTTTCGTAGTGTTGAACATGTACACAATAAACTGAACTTTAAACTGTTCAAAACTATTTATTTTATTTATTCTTTCTAAGTTATTAGTTCATACTGCATTATTTTTAAGTGTTTGTTATATAAACATCAAACTTTAAATGTTTAGCATAATGTCTAATATCTTATAATTGCCTTTAAGAAAACATCGCATGACTGCGGAATAGACTATGATAATCCGAAAACAAGGTTATGACTGGGTGAGCTGTATCGATAATTTGTCACCCGCCTTAAACAAAGGCCCTTGTGCTGATAATACGAGTTATCCCTTGCCGATACAGCTAGGGTTTCCAATTGTATATATTAGAGAGACTCGAATATAAATAAGACATATAATAATGTCCCCCTATCAAAATACTATGGCTTGATATACTGGTTTCAAAATGTTTTAATTGTTTTCAGCTACATACGGCCAACTGATTTCATGTGCTCATCGCCAATCTTGATGAAAATGTTTGTGAGGGTAGTATCTAGGCCACGTTTGATAATGCTCGCCTAAGCTTCATAGTCGGAACGTGGTACAATAATACTTACTTGCAGAATGCAACAAATAATGCATGATTCTGAACTCGGAACACGGCTGCCAGAATAAAACGACTAGATCCGGTTCTAAAGAAGTTGTTTGCCACCTGGAAAGAAATAAAAACATTTAAGTAAATTGGAAAATTCTGAGATATCATTTCATACAGTGCGATCTGTAACTTAGTCTGGGAGGAAGGTTTCTTTCCCATGTTCGCAATTTTCTACATGTTACGGATTTGTATTATTTTAATCTATGACTTGACAAAAACATTAAACATCATTGCAACTAAATAATAATAAATATTGGACATTTTGGGGAAAGTTTCATGGACTCTCCAGAGAAACGCATATAATATAACTGACACGTTTTCATGTTATACCAAGTCTGCTTTATTTGCATGTGGCACCTAATTCATGTTATGGTTACTTTTTGGCAGTGTATTAATAATGGTATTCAGATACTAAAAGGGGTATTACCATTTGCTGAACAGGGATTGTGGATTCTTTGATACAGATCTTGAGTAATATATGGTTGAATAATCATATACAGGTACTAGCCAAAATAAAGCTTAAACTGAATGACATTCCGCTATCCAAAGAACTAAATGCTTCTTCGCAATTTTGCTCCCAAAACGACATAATTATCATGTTTTTTTTAATTAACATTGAAAAACTAGTGGTTACACGATTGTTAAAAACAGTTCAAACACAAGGCACCGGAAATTTCCTCGAAAACCATTTTATCGCACAAAATGCAAAGAATAAGTACTACTATAAAAGTTCTGGATAAAAGGTGAATGTCATATGGTTATTGCAAGGAAAGAAATCACATTTATTTTACAAAAATAACATCTTTAATTAAGAATTTTATTACAAAAGCTCATTCACTTTCCATTTCTCCACTATGTAGAAGGAAAGCATTTGTTGTTTCAAGCGACGTTTCGATAGTAATGTATGTTTTTTTATTCGTATGCAGTATGTTCTTATATATATATATATATATAGAAGGAAAGCATTTGTTGTTTCAAGCGACGTTTCGATAGTAATGTATGTTTTTTTATTCGTATGCAGTATGTTCTTATATATATATATATATATATATATATATATATATATATATATATATATATATATATATTAATTAATTTATTTATTGATATTTATTTATTTATTTATTTATATTTATATATATATATATATATTATAAAGGTATGTATGCTAGAAAAACAAAGTCAAAATTCAACCATTAATTCAATACTAAATGTTAGTTGTTACCATTTTTAATATTTCTCATGACAATTATCGAAATGTTTCAGCGAATAGATGATAAGCTAGATCTGATATATGTACTGTATGTATAACATATGCCATAATATGTACAGTATGAACTGTGCAATGCGTTTTAAATAAATATTGCAAATTTTCTTTACATTACTATTTTGAGAGGTGAATACCTATTTAAATTTGATCATATTTGGTCTAACCTAGTAAACATGGCTTATGTAAAGATTAATCATAACGACAGTGTACCTTCAATGATAAAATGGTAGTTATTATCTATAAGGTAATGTATCGACAAATAAAGTCTCAATACAAAAAGCTGAATTATTTCTTATGTTTTTTAGCAGAAACTGTTTTGTCTGTATTTAGTAACATCGATCTTAACCTTGACGCCACCAATCTCAAAGGTATTGTCAAGATATATATGTCTTAAAATAATGTAATTATATATTGGATAGCATTTCAATAGCTCAATCGAGTATTGAGATACTGAGCAGAATCTTTTAATTTACATGTATTTTTGGTAGTGAACCTTACATAACCACAGTCACGCCTTATGACATATGTGACATTTTGCTATTAGGTACTTATGTATTAAATTACATAACACAAATAAATCTTGCACGGCACTGGTGTGGAATTATGATGTAGATTTGCCCGAACGACCAACGGCATACCCCATCCAAATGACCGATTGGTTTGTACGAACAATCTGGTTCACCTCGATAAATTCTTTGTCTGTGTGTGACAGCCGGACAAGTTCAAATGGGTGGGCTACATCCCAAGGAGCCCACGTCGGCGGGAGTTCAACGTCAATCACTTGGGGAGGCGCTAGACATGGAGGCCTGAAGATTAAAAATCACAATAAATGATTCAGACATATACCAACTAATTTGCGATAACTGTTCATTAAACAGACAGCAGGAATGAACCTATATTTGTCACTCGGTTAAATTGCGTGCAGCATTAACTCATAATTTGAATATATCAATCTAACAAAGTCTCAAACTAATCTAGTTTTAATGTAAAAATGAAACTTCTTAAGTGTAAGCAAGCTTTATATTATGTGTTGCATTAGCACTTATTTGCGTCTTACTACTATTACTACTATTACACTACTACTGCTACTACTACTACTACTGCTACTACTACTACTACTACTACTACTACTAATACTACTTCTACTACTAATACTACTACTTCTACTACTACTACTACTACTACTACTACTACTACTACTACTAATGCTGCTACAGTACTACACTTGACCAATACATGTATTTTACTGATCCAAGATTTCATAAATGCCAACAATCTGCTCAAAATCACTGTGAAAGTATAATTATGTTTATGATCGAACACTTTTTAAACGTAGTCCATGCTGTATGGTATTTATTCAAATTGGTTGTCAATAGTTCTATTCCATTGTCATTTTAAATCAAAATGTTCTTTGCTTAGGTATGATAACAGTCATCATATGGGAATAATGTTATAGGTGCATTGTTGTCGATTCAAATTAATTGCATTTATATTTTAAAAAAGTATTTTGTATATTTTGTATTATACTGAATTGTTGATACATTATTAGTTCTGATAAACATATAATATGATTTTTGTTTTATTTCAGACCATCAAGCAAGTGTATCAAGGTGAGAAAATTGTGCTGCCAGTCCTGGACTCGAACCCGGGACCCCTCGCTATCAGGGTGAGAGCTCTCCCGTCACACAACTTCTCCCATTTAAGTGACCAAGTTCATGCCGTGACACAAGGATAAAGACACATGCGAGATAATTACGTTGTTTTATTCTTGACGTCTCCGTTAGATACGAACAGCGGACGGCGTTTCAGTTGTCTAACTGTTCCTGTAATATTGTTGGTCTGCGTCATGAAGTTAAAGTCAATCACATACTCCCACTTGTAGTTCTCCCGCGAATACTGGTAGGCGGGCTGCCTGGCAAGGAACTTAGCCTCAAGGGTGTGTTGGAGGGAATCCTTTAGTAATACACGTCAAAAATAATATATGTACAAGTATGTAGTTTACTTGACAGGAAACTTGGCGTGGATGTTACTTTGAGTTTCGTAGAGATACAGATGATTAAAAAAAACTCGTATTTTTCACAATATACAGGAGGATTGGACGCTTGGAAACGAACTGCGCTGGTTGAATTTTGAATTTAAGTCAAACATTACGAAAATAACATAATTCTTGTTTTCATTATTAGATTTTTCTGACAGAAACATTCATTGTTCGAGGATTTTAACGCATGGGATGCTTAATTTACTACATCACGTATAAGTCGTTTTGCAGAGACACATCTAATATGCAGACAGATATAAACCCATATATATGATGATTGTAATATAAACGAATCAAACAAATGTAAAGGAATTCGTTGGAGGAGAACGAAAAAACACTTGACTGAAATATTTTTCGAAATTAGTATATAAACGTGTGCGTTCTGTTCGAGCTATTAATAACATTTTTTTGTTGATGTGACAGTACACGATTTGAGGACAAATTTACATTCCATGTACTTAGGTACTGACACGCATAGTGCTTACAACGTATAGAAAACAATGATTTACACAATTTTAATTGTAAACACTTACAGGTTCAAAAAGTTTCCATCCCCTATCGTTGTCCCTCAAGTACCATCGCCACTGGGTTACGTAGCTGTCCGCTATATCGCCGGCCGCCTTGAAGGACATGGTGGTCAGACGCCTGACCTCTGAATGGTCATCGCGATTCGTAATAGCATTATACGCGGAGGCAGTGATCACTTGTCCAAACTTTACTTTGAGGCTCCAATTTCTAAAGAACTGAAATTATGCACTAGTACTTATTATTTGCCTTTAACGCACGTTAAAACAGTTTATTTAGTAGTTCCAGAATAAAACACAAAATATGCATCCAACAAGAAATGAAGCACTTATTGAATTGTAATAAAATTACGTATGCAGTTGATTGGAGAGTATTTTCACAAATCACTCGGAATGATTTTCTGGAGATCAAGCCTTGTGCTCAGCTCACATGATCTCTCACCGCGCCAGTTGGCAAATATGCAGTTTAAATAAACAGCATATATATTGTTGACATGAAGATGAACGGAAAAGTAGTCAATAAATGAGAACTCCTATTGCTGCCGAATGGTGTTTAGACTCAGATCTGAAACCATTGCATGATGTTGACCTGTGACAATGTTGTGTGCCTCCAGGGAGCTGAATTATGAGAACAAATGTTTAATTCAAATAATCGCGTTCTACTATTACGTGTATTTTACTGGTGGAAACTTGAACTGCATGTTTTATTCTACATTTGATTATTATTGATAGCAATTGCTTGTTAAAAAGCTGTCATATTTTTAACGGGTATTTATTATGTTTATATTTTTCGTCTGGTATGCAAACAGTACACGGTCATTTTTTATATTGTGATGTTCAGTTAAATACATGTTCTGAATAAAAGAAAGATTGAAAATATGTAAGTGATATAAAACATTTCAGTCCAAGAAAACAATTGTCTTTGAGGCAACAGCTTATTTTCTTGGTTCCGTCAGATTCAAGCTAATGCTGAGCTACCATAGACACAAGATAAATATCAATATTATATTTTTGTGGTTGTATTTGCAACTATGACTAAGTTTTGATTGTTTTTCTTTCATCTATAGTGGTGAATGAATTATGAGTAAAAATTAGTAAAAATGCAAAATAGGGTTGTCATGAACATTTTCAAACACAATTACACGGAAAGCCACCCTCAAATTGTGTAATTAGTTCGGTCATGCAATGCAGATGATTGAAATAATATTCAAAATTAGGTTTCAATTTTGCAAAACCTTAATAACTTACATGTTCTATATAGTGCGACTTCTTTCCCGCTGTACAGAAATCCTTTTCAACACTCTCAAAATCCTTTATCGTTGACCAGACTCCGAACAATTTCACCTGCCATAAATAAGGCAGGAAATACTCGCTATGCAGCCTTGTGCAGTTACTTTGGTTACAGTTGCCATGGATATGTTCCATGCACAAAAAATTGCTAGATGCATCATCTATAGAAAACAAAAACAACACTTCATTACTTGGCAATCATAGTATTTAATGATTTGTTTTATAAAATTGACACATTTATATGTTTAAGTAATGTGTGCGTTTTAATATGATAAATCTACAATAGTAGTCATTGCTGAACAAAATTAGAAAACATTCCTATGATATATAGTCCAACTAAATGAAAGCAGAACAAAGCTCATGTAAAAAACAACCATACTACAAAAAAAACTTATCTTACCACTTTTGAACGCACTCTCATGGTCAGTGTGTTCAGATCCGCTGAAAACATCTTCTTGTTGACAAATTGTTCCTTCAGTAGATGCAGCTTCTGCTGTAAAGGTCTCAATTTCCATCGGTTCCTCAATCGAATTAAAGTCCATATTTCTCAGTGCAGGTACAAACGCAATAGGAGCTGGAAATGATTCCTGGTTAATATCACTACTGATGCTCAGATTAATGAAGGAATGTGTAAATGGTTGATTGGTCAAAGTCTGTTGTTGATAACCTCGATGAAGATTAGAAGGTATGACATGCTGATCATCACCGCTACTTCCAGTATTGTTTGTAGCTATTTGATCCCCTCGAAAGAACATGTCTGCAAGTGCGGAACGTATTTTTAAACAATTAACATAATATACAGTTAACATGCAATCACCTATTTTCACTATTATTTTGTTTTTTTTTTATTAAGTAGACGAAATTTGCCAAATACGTTTTTAATCCAGCAAAAGTAAATGTTGTTTGAGGTAAGTTGTTTACTCGACTACGACCACGGCGAACAACCACTGGTTAAAAAATGCACACTGATAATCAATGCGCCCCATTAAGCACATATGAGCTAAAACATACATAGTTGAAAAACACTTCCTAGGAAATGTTTATATAGACGCTAGAATCGTGGAAAACAGACGGATAGAACTGTAGGCACTTGTCTGTCCTTTCTTAATCCAATGCCTTGATGTCATAACGAAACACTCGTTCAAAGATATATTTAATAACATAAATTGAAGTACCGGGTACACAATATACATAACAAACTCATTAGGAATTGCCGAGCCATCCCCACCCACTGACGACAATGATGTTTTAACGATTCAATATCATTTGAAGACGTTTGTTGCAGTTAGTCACCGAAGAAAAGTTTATGTGTAATTATTTTGAAAGAAAGCATTAAAATATTAAAATTTTACAATTAAGCCATTTAACGAAAAAAATAATTTGGCAGATATTACATCTTTATGAAATTATTGTGAAAACCAGTCAGTGCTTTCTAACTTTTGCCTCTTCATAATGGAATTCAAAATAATTAACAAGACGTTCATGATGGTCCAAAGCGCTCACCTGAGTACTGGCAATAACAGAGATCAGTTCTGACATCATCGCCCACAAAATCATTCACATCAGCCATAATACTTACTTTTGTTGACAATGGACATGTGCAAAACAGAAACATGTCCAGTCTACATTGTAGTTAGACTGGCAAACGACTGCCATTTCATACATGTATGTCTGGGCTACTTATATAGTTCACCTGGCACTCGACAGGTGTAATGTTGATGCATGTACAGTCGTATCACTTTGAACCAAGACGAATACTACGTGAATGTTATAGGTACACCGTCAAAACGACAGACGAGTGCCACGTTAATATACAAAAGATATACAGTTGTAAGTGCCCCTCTATCAAAATGTGAACGCCTGTATCGTCGACTATAAAGACACCGGTCAGCGTTGGGTATGTTATTGGCAAGGACTAGTCAATCAAACAGACCGTCGTACTGGAAATATTCGTCTTTTTGTTGCATTTTAAGGTCTTATATACTGTACTCAGATTACAGGCTAACAACTCAAATCCAAAACAGGTTAACCGCTTCTTGATTTACAATTGCTATAAAAAAAAGCTAGTGATAAATACTACGATCGGAACATAATCCATTCTTTCACCAACAATGGTTCGTGATTGTTTTGGGGGGGTTTTATCGTTATACACAAGCTGTGCATGAACAGAAAAGTGTCTATGTTGCATAAAGTCTTATTTGCATGTTGTCACCTTCAACGGTAATAATTCTGGTATTCCTGATCCTATCTAGCCCATCACTGCACCCAGCTTAGAAATTGTGATTAAACATAAACAGTTAATGTTCAACACTGAATTTTAGATAATTCTGTTTCACGATTGCAACCCAATGTTTGACACATTACGGACGCTTTTTTGGTAAACAAGATGCATCAACTCTGGTCTGTCTGATCTGATCCCATATTCATCTTCGACTGAGACCTTATGGTGAAACACAAACATTGCTAGTTTGATCAAGATTAAATCAAAATGTTTTTTTTCCTTCACACAGTCCATTTATCGAACTTCATCTAGATTGTATTGTCATACACAAACTGTGTCAGTTTGGTTAAAAGTAAATGAAAATTAAGGTCTGTATCGTCGTATCGCGTGCGAAAGTCAATTGTCCACGGACGACGAACGACGCAGGACAGTCCCGCAAGAGTAATAACTCACAGAGCGTTTCAATCTCAGGTGAGCTAGAAACATTTTAGTTGAAAATGTTTTGAAAACGACTAATGAATCACTTTATAACACAGAGAAGCTGCCACTGTTTTAGTGGTACAAAACGAAAGTAATTATTCCGATTCTTAGGAAGACATATATATATATATTTACTGAATGTCTACATTATTTTCACCGAGATGTAACCGCACGAATGTGGTCGCAATGTGTCAAGAAAAACGAATGTGACCTTAAATAGTTTCAAACATCAAGTTTGTCCAGGTCTTAATCAATGGAACTGTTTGTGTTTGTACTTTTTTACCTGCGGAATTTAATGAATAACGGAGCTTTATAATTGTTATCTCTGGTTTGAGATGTACAAGTTGTAAGCAAAAGATACGTATTATTTCCATTTAGTTTTTTAAGAATTTAAAATTACTCATGTAACTTTATACCTTTTCAAGAAGGATCCGGTTGAGTACCACAAGAGTATGTGCCTTCAGCTGGGTAGAATCTGTGAAGCAAATGAATCCAACAAATGAGCAAATATTAAAGCAATGTGCGTATTTTAATGATTCGATATATCGTTTTACAAGAACCTTTGGCTCGTATAGGATTATGTTCTTTTAAGCATTGTCCGCTTAATATTAATAAGGCGCATAAAGAGCTTGATATTGTGACCATATGTGCGAGAGCGTTCCACGTTAGACATGACTCTTCAGCGGACAACGCGATTTATTATATTCATCGATCTATAAAACAATTTTGTCATCATGTTTTTTTTCCAATCATATAATTTGATTTACTTTCCAAACTGTTCATTTAGCCAGTGAAGTGAAATAAATAAAATCGCTGGCTTTGTTATTACGAATCCAATTTATAAGTTTTCGAGTATAGTCTATCCGCAGTCTGAACAACTGATGGTAAGCAATTTGTGTGTGTACGTTATTGAGCGTTTTATATACTCGACGGAAGATTTTACATTTAAGACTTGCTTTCGCAACGTTAAATATTAACATTTGAATACAGTAAATCCATTGTTGTCATAAATATATGATATGGAAAGTATACGTACACTGGTTTTGTATGACACGATTCCATCTTCGTGAATGAATTGCACTTTATAAAACCTGACTTGAAATACACATCGTAGCATGAAGAACATACACAGTGCTCCACGCAGGTGTCGCATTTCCATAGGTCTCCTTGAATAGGGCACTCAGTGCATATATCGCATTTCAACCGATCTCTAGAAACATCTGTAACCGCATAAGCACGTATTACATTTATTTTGCATTAACAACATTCCATGTAGAAGTTAAAAAAAATTCGATAAGGTGTTGTTTTTATGTATTAAATATACTGTGTACATAAATTAAAAGCGCGCATTACACAAACAATACTAACAATAAATCAGCATTTAGTAACGTATTAATATTAATTGTAGAAGTTGGAACAGAGGCTGCACTTCAAGCTTTCTCTGATGACTGAAAACGCTGCATTTAATGTCAGCGAAGCATAAAAAGTCCACTTGTTATATTCTTTGTAAAGTGAACATTTACTTCATCTGCATCAAAACTTTTTTTTTTTTACAAAACGAATGTTTGTATAATCAATCAATCAATCAATCAATAGTAGTTTTAATTAGAAAAAAGGCCATCTGCTTGCTCTGTATGGCAGAAAGAATCCATTGTATGAGAGGAATGAATGCAAAGTATACGGCGAAGTTTTTGTTACTGTAAAACCTGCCGTCCACTATTCCCCTCAAAGAGTTTCCACAAGCTAGATTTGCAAACTTGGGATGCTTTTTCTAAAACCCTTCCGTGCCCTACCTGAACACTTCTTGAAACCTTCGTGGCACTTCAGGTAAAATCGAGATTGTAAAAAAATTTGGCATCCAATTCTTAAAAGATTCAAAATTTCGACGCCGAATGTTGTATTTGCGACTGCTTCGGGATTATCGCAAACCTTCGGCAACTATATGGGACATTCGGAAACCCATCGACATCAACTCGGCATCTTCGAAAAGCCTTATGCGAGGTTGCGTAATTGTTCACCGAGCTGTCCATGAAGACAGATGAATCGATGCCGCAAGCTCCCCGAAGTCGACGACGACTGGAGGAGCTTTTTTGCGTATACACGCGGAAGCTATGCCGATCATGTATTAAAAGGTGTCGAATAGACGCCGATTGTCAACAGAAAGGATGCCGACTAGGAGCTGTATTTCCGAACTATAAAATAGCGGATCCGTGGTCTAGTGGTAACGCACTGGCTTCACAACCCAGGGGTCGCAGGTTCGAGCCCCCGCTACACCCTAACCTACTAACTCGTCTTTCGCATGAGACGTTAAACCGAGGTGCAGTGTACTAGGTGCTTCACACCGGGCACTAAAAGACCCAGGGTCTCCTCTGGAACGGGGCGTCTCCTGTATCTTGCACTATCCCCCATAACCCAACTAACAAGTCTTCTGGGGGCGATGGCCATATGGGAGAAAATCCCGGTGCACTCGATAAAAATGTACTGCACACGCGCTGTCGTCAGTTTGCCGATAGTTTTCGAAGTGACAACAACGACATTTTTGATGTGAATTAAACACTTATTATGGTGCGAGTTAAGGGCAGACTAACCAAGAAGAGATTGAGCCTGAATTATACCAGATAGTCGGGCCCTGAATACAAGTTCGGATGAAGGCGTAACATCTGCATGAAAGCCCACGCTGAGACGCAAATGTATCGAAGAGATGCCAGCACATCCCAATCGTCTTTGGCTATTAAACACAGCGATGACAAGAGCACACCAACAATATGGGGCATATTCCACCTTCTCTAAGATCGGGCCGCCATTTAACGACAGGCCTCTGGAGTATTATAAATGGCCAGCACTGCACCCTTATACTCCTGAGGCTGGACAGTTCACACTAATGAGATAAATGGCATGCACTTTCCACAGCAACACCGAAGTATTGAATATGAGGCGTTAGATGCTAGAGTATGTTTGCCAAAATTGCTGGCGTGATCATTTAATACTTTTTTTAACGAAGGTGACATCTTCATCTCGGTTTTCCTGTATCGATGCATTGTACTGTCCATGCTGAAGCCTCTTGTTGTGTGTGAGCCAGAGGGCAGATCCACCATCAATGTCGTCATTTTCTTCTCTGTTTTAGGTACAATTTAAATGCAAGCATTGTATCTTTTTAAGCTTGGATTAAAAAACATAAGTATTAGGTGAACATCTCTGACAACCATGTTGTCCCACTTGCAACTGATTATAAGATCACAGTAGTTCGGCAGCATTTATATAACCCCGTCAGAGAAAATCGGCAACATTTCAGAATTCTTTCGGCAACAATTTGGAAACTCTTAAACATGATCTGCAATGATACCGGAACATATCTGCACGGTCGGGAAACATTCGGAAGCCATTTCCGGTACAGTCGGAATCCGTTCGCGGCGCATTTGGATACTTTGGATAGATATGAGTGTTTTTACCGCAACCTTCCCTATGCCACTTCTCAAATACATGCCAAACAAGCGCCTCCACTTTTATTGATTAATGATCCCAAAAAGTTCTGAACTAGCACAATTTTGTCGAAAACGCTGCCGCAAAGCATAGGGGCTGTAGAGGACGGCATGCTCTAAGAGGACAACTATTCAACTTTACACTTGATTTCCTTTTCTGCTAGCAATAATAATAAATTAATTCCAATAATAAATCCATGAAGTAAATATTATGGATTAAACAATATATATATATTTGGAATATGTGTAGTATACTCATGCATAACGTTCAGTGTCAGTGATTTTTGTTCGAGCTATGAATATTCTTTAAACTTGCAAAAGAGTAGTAAAATATGACTGTGAAATTTTAGTCATAAAATTGCAAATAAAAAATAAAATTGCCAAGACATGATGTTCATGTACTGTCTAAAATAGTACAGCCGCAATAGAGTTCACTCATTCGAATTATACAGGTATAACGCGAAATAGTTATTTATAGTTATCACTTAATGGTTGTTAACAATGTGTTAATGCAAAAATACGCAGTGCGTAAATCCGGACTGTCATCATATTGGGCAAAAACATAGCCAATACAAAACTATTTTGTGAAAAACCTGGTGTACTATCGTGACATTACGTTATAAAGGACAAAGTATCATATGAGGAATGTCGTGGAAAAACCGGGCTTAATGCATGTGTGTAAAGTGTCGTCCCAGATTAGCCTGTGCGGACTTTACTTTCCGCTTTTATTTTATTTTCTGTTTTAAGGTAGTGTCTTCTAAACATAAATCCACTGTAGGCGGAAAGTGTCGTCTTGGACTAGCATGTGCGGACTGCACAGGCTGATCCGGGATGACACTTTTCGCACATCACTTAAGTCCGGTTTTCCCACGACACGCCTCATATGATGAATTTAAGTTGAGAACAATAATTGTTCTGAATTGTATAAATGTATTAAAAGTCTATAACACAGTTTAAACCAAATATAAGTTTAGCATTACCTGAAACCTGACGGCGTACCTGATTGTACATCTTATTGTTTTCTGAAAACAAATACACATATTGATGAAAGTAACTCGTTTTATTTGATTGCTCGATTTAATCGCATTTGGAATACAAATAATTGTATAATAAATATATGATATTATATATATATAACATAAACTTTACTGTTAGTCCCACGATGACACGATAGAAGTCAGGTGGGGTCATTCAGTGGATATGCACTTGGTGACCGCTCTATATATTCTATATAAATCGGCCATCTTGGATGGAGTTGAAAATGAGTCGCTTTTTGAGCGCGCTCGGCAGTGACTGTCGTACGCAGCGAACAACCTTATGCCGATAAAACCCCGCCTTTTTTAAACTGACTTGCACAGGGCGCAGCCATTTTGGCGGCTCATGTAGCAGATCATCTTTTTTACCAATAGTATTTATAAACCTCGATAGCAGACGATGTTCACGCAAACCGCCATCTAAGCTATGACTCTAGGGCGCGGCCATCGTGGTGGCTTATATAACAGACGATCTTTTCCCAATAGTATGCTAAGGCCGTGAGTTTGAATTTTCCGATAGGCCGCTTTTTTCGGTGCAACAGGGCGCGGCAATTTTGGTGGTTCTTCTGTACAACTTCTGTTCATCTAATCATTGATGTAATGCGCTTGTTCATCTAATCATCGATGTAATGCGCTTCACGCCCATACATGTTTATTAGGATACGTGTGTCTGAAATATCTTACTAAACTGATAGACTGGCATACAGGTCGGTAAACCTGTATTATGCTAAGGAAAACAAAGCGAAATATTACACTTGGCAATTTCTTTATTCACGAACTTTGAGTATGGTACATACAACATATCTGATTATTTACAAAGCAAACATTAATACAGTTGAATGGTGTGTACAGGTGTAAACAAAACTGATCAAAAACTTATATATAAGAATATAAAACATAACTTAGAATAATACAAACTGTAAATCAAACAATATTATACTAATACTGTATAGACATACAACAAAATATATCAGCCGCCTTGTTTTAATCTCTTAGAAGTGTTCAAACCCCATAGAGTTTAGTTCGGTTATCACCCACTATAACGCGTTTGTCAAAAACGATTCTATAGTCCTTTACTTCACGTTTAGTAATCATATGCCCGGTGGAGGGGTTGCGTACAATTTTATGCTCACCAACTACGTGAACACATTTGCCTCTATTCCTGCCACCATGTTTTTCAGTGTATTGAATTTAATGTCAAGAGTGTTTTTGTAATTAAGTGTGATACCGCGCACTTTACAAATTGATTGTTGACCTTTCTTATTTGGATGGGCTAATTGAAAGACATAGTTCTATGCCCCCCTGTAACAAACTGAGTGATGCTGTTATTTGGTGTTTCGTCGGTTAGGTCTTCTCGGTAGTCTGCAAGTGGTGGCTCCCACTGTCCCGGGGTCGTTGTAAAGACAACATAATCCTTATCGAAGGACAGGACCCGTTCTCGCAATGGTTTTAAATAGCTGTAGAGTTTACGGCGGGCTTGGGCTGTCGTGTACGCCGCTATAACAACATTTGTTCTAGCAGAGGCCTCGATAAAGTCATCGTTGTACACCCAGTCTAACTGAACGGATTCGTCAGTAATGAACCGTACATTCTTTATTTTTTGTTGATCTGAAGACATCATATTAAAAATACAGTAGGTTCCGATATGTAGGTTGTCTGTGTCATATTGGTACGTTGACCGAATTAACCCCAGAATAAATTCAGCATCAGCTTGGTCAGTGATTCTAAGCCTGGGTGTTTTTCTCGATCTTGCTGTAATCTAACAATATTCCCTCCTTTTTAAAGTATTGGGATATGTAGGCTTGTTTCTCTTCTCCCGTCTGACACCAGTCTGGCAAACCACTGGCTTCTTGTTTGACTTTTAGGAATGTGTTTACATAATCTGTCAATAAACCTACCGTTTTCGTCTCGGGGTCATATTGTGACACATCCTTGTAATGCCACACGTCAAATATATTTTGGATGACATACCTCTGCGAAATTGCTTCTTTAATTTCATCAGTGACCCATGTATCTATTAAAGCGCTCACTGGATCAGAGTGTGCACACTGACCTTGCTGGTATTATGTAGTACATGTATGGCAGAAACTAAACATCAGTTTTACATTGCATTTCATTGGTCAAACAGGTACGGGTAGTCCTTTTTGTGGCAACACCTTGCATTTGATAAGGCCTTCATAGTTAGAAATGTCTTTGAAATTATATGTGATGAGGGAAGGGTGACCAATGCGTATTTTCCAGTCGTATTGACGAATGGGTACAGGGATATTACGTCATAATATTTAATGTGTTTGTTTTCTGCTGCTTCCTCATAAAGTTTGAAGGAATCAGTTCTTCCACCAAAGAAGGCATCTCGAGGTTCGAGTGGGCTTTAAATGTATTGTTCCATTTCGGCATCATTCTCCAGTTCCCGTTCAAAATCACACTCCCAGATAAATGTATAGGAGTAGCCGCTTTCTTCTATGAACCGCTTTTTTATGGTCCGGGCGTACAATTCACCCATGGGCTGTCATTTACAGGATTCTTCGTTGTTAAGGAAAATCACTTAGGACACCCGTGCCAGAAACATCCATGGATTTCTAGGACTCTCTGCTCTCCGTTGTTTTCGTAAAACCCATCGAAAACCGTCGTATACAGGCCATGTGTCTGGTACTGGGGCAGGACAGCTTGGAATTTTTTGACTTCTTCAATGCACATCTTCGTAGGGGAACACTTGCCTTCCTGTGTAAGTCTATTGCCATATATTTTTGAAGATCATATCCTCTACGTATGCTGTTCCACTGAGGGTGTTCCTCCACTCGTGCTATCGCTGTAACTATGGCGCGTGCGCAACACAGTTCATCGTTATTAGCTATTTGGATGACACCTCCTTTGGTTCGTAATAATTTGTTTTGATATACGAATGACTTTTGTTTTTGTCCATTTGCGTGTGAATTCTGAATGTGTACGATATCAGTATGGAGCGCTTCATATATGACAAACTGCTCATATGATTGCAGCACACGTTCTATTTCTGACAGTATTTTCTCAACAGTCAGCTATTGGCTTTTCATAAATTCTAGAGTAATTGGAAAGTCCAGTTCAGGGTTATCGACGGTATCATATCTGTAATGTCATGAAGAATAGACTGGAATATTGATTTCAATGTTTTAAGTATATTTTGTAGTCCTTCTATTTCCACGTCTCTCATATTTACTTTATAATACGTAGCTGAAGTTCTCAATTTCTCTCTCCCCAATGATCTCAATGTCATAAAAACGTGATCGTTCTTTGGTCAACTTCCGTCGGTTCGTTGCCCCACCTCCTTCCTAGTTGTCGGATGACTGTTAAGCCCTTCCATAGCAATGTTCTTGATGCAAGTGTTGGTCTAAGTCATTGTCTCTGGTAAATACTCTCAGACACTCAGGACAATGTTTTTATCAATGTTGATAAAGTTCACTCTTATGTTTCTTTTAATGTCTCTCCAGATTCTGTTTTCTAGAAAACGTCTTCTTTCACGATTTACATTTGTGTTTTCAGTGATTCGTTGCTCGTCTGTGCTCACGTAACTGGCTGAGTTTAGAGAAACTAGCGCCACATTGTTCACACGCGTAGACCATCTTGACCGCCTGAGTTTTTGTATTAGTTTCGGGTTTATAAAGCTGCTGTCAAGTTGCAGAAGAAATACCGATTTAAACGATAATAATAATTCAAAAGTTGTTTCCTCTATATTTTAATATTGAAACTGTCAAACGGAATTAAACAAAAATGTTGCACAAAATCGTTCAAAAATATGAAACCAAAATCAGATATTTTTGTTTCAATTCCAAAATAAGAATGACAATAAATTAAATCTAACTACTTGTTTGCATCAAAATCAATACTGTGGCGGTATTTCAATTCGCGCAAATGTAATCTTAGTTTTCCACATCATATTTGTAAAAAAAAGATAATAAATAAAGATGGTTTTGTAGAATAAATCTTTCAGTCGCCGACCGCTGAAGAGGCAACATGTTTAAATGCCCAGAGTGTTATAAAGGATTTACAAGGAGGCTTAATATGTCAAGACATTGGAAACAGATGCGTGAGAAAATCATTGAAGAGCATCCTCCTCCTCAAGAGGGAGGGAAGCCTCCTACTCCTCCTCCTCCCCGTCCTCCTCAAGAGGAGCGATGCCTCCTCTTCTTCCTCCTCAAGAAGGAGGGATGCCTTCTCCTCCTCTTCCTCAAGAGAAAGTGATGCCTTTTCCTCCTCCTCCTCCTCCTCAAGAGGGAAGGGATAATGGGCAGGAGAGAGGAACAACTTATCAACATCCTTTAGCCATGATAATTCTCGACTTTTGGATATGCAAGTGCGCGAGATTACGATGCCAGATCGCGATATCAATTTCGCATCGTGATTTCGCTACTTCGTATCGTATTCTCGCGTTCTCGCGCGTGTAATCCAAAGGTCGAGAATGCGAAATAACGAGTGGCACAAACAGAACACCGTTGTCTGCACTACCTCAGTTATCGTCTGCTATAGTTAAACAGTATTAACGGTACAACGCATGAACACTCGCCCATTGAAAATTTTGTATCGACTTACCTTGTCAAAAATAGAACAATTTTAATTGTAAAATCGAGTTGTTTTCTTATAGTATTGGAAAAGCCCCACAGGTAAACTGTGACGGTGTGTACCGTACGCTTACTGCAGTAGGAATGACGATAATGTATCGGCAATCAGTTTAAATATTGCACAACAGACATGTATGGGCCTGCAGTGCATTGCGCCCTATACGAAGAACTTAGATGGTTTGCGTGAAAAGCGTCTGCTTCGGAGGTTTAAAAATACTATTGGACAAATGTTGATCTACTACATGAGCCGCCAAATGGCCGCGTCATGTACAAGTCAGTTTAAAAATGGCGGGGTTTTATCTGAAAAGGTTGTCCGCTGCGTACCACAGTCAAGGTAGAGCGCGCTCAAAAGGCGACTCATATTCAACTCCATCCAAGATGGCGAATTTATATAGATAAATAAAGGGGTCGCCAAGTGCATATCGACTGGATGAGCCCACCTGACTACTCATGATCTACACAGTAGCACCAGTTGTCACAGTCTAACCCGCGTCTGAATGAAATAAAAGCTCTTCTAAATCCAATGTTAATTACTTATTTCCCCAAAGAAGGGTTTTAGACGAATTGTATTTAAATAAAACAAGCTTCTTTCATATTCTTCACTAATTATTGTTTTTAAACGGCGTATTTTATAACCGATTTCAACATTAAACTGGACCATTTATACTTTAAAACAAAGCAGATACAAAGGACAATTTTTATTTATTTAACAAAAAGATGAAAGACATTACTCTATTCCAAACGCATATCGGATATTGGTTGTCCTTTGACAACGCAAATTATCCTTGTTTTTTTTATCTAGGTGTCAGTAATTGTGTATCATTTAACTAAAGTATTGCTTTCTAAAGAAAACCACTTAGTATACATGTGAGTTAAATATCCACTTAAATAAGTAGACACTAATTCGTTAAAGCGGCAGTCCAGAAACTTGAAACGGTAAAATAATAACATGTTATCGTATAGTATCTGTATGCGATAGCCGGTGATGTATCTGGAGTGAATCATTACATTTGTGTATATTCTGTTCGTACCAAGCCTTTTCGAACATAAACATTATAAAAAGGCATTTCGCAAATAAGAACCAGTTTTCATTCGCATTAACGTCATTAACGTTCATTAGAACTAGTGCCAATTTAAGATGTATTGAAATGTATTCTATGGACTACGGCTTTAACCTGCAATAGATGTACTATTTCGTTCTAAAGCAAAATGTCCAAAGAAGTCCTACGAACAATATTTAATTTTCTGAAAACCAAAGGTAGTTTGAGAAAACGAAACAGGAAGTGTTAGAAATATCGATCGAACAGATAGTTGTGGATTGTCCTTTCGACAACGCAATTCTCCATTTGCGTATCCAATTACACCGCTAACAACAAAGCACATCATCGCAACTTTTATTAATTTTCAGTTCCATCACCACTAGATTATGTAACGTACACTTCTAATCAAGAGCTGAAATCATACATCGTTTCACATGTTTCCTGATAACTTGAAAACCTTGATATTGTAGCTGTGTCAGTATTAATATGACGACACAAATGTTTCGGAAAAGTCCATATCAATATGAAACATCAATATATCTATAATTTGACACTACTTTTCTTTAATTCTCAATAACTGTTGTAAGATTGGAAAGTATTATCCATAGAAGCTCTACGAATTAAATTTATTTTTTTGAAAACCAGTTTAACATCAAATGGCGTCGAAGACGTAGGAGGAGAATGAACAATATCCATGCATATTTTCACAAGCTAAACAAATTAATACAAAGCGCAATAAAAACATGTACCTTTACTGAATATGATGGATTTATTTACCCTAGTCCTATCATACACATCCACAAATATAGTGATTAAGTATAAATACTGGTTGCACTCGTGTCATTGAAACTGTTTACCCTAACTATTTGCTATATATATGGAGTACCATGTGGGTCAAAAATTAATGTATGAAGTACCATGTGTGTCACTAATTAGTGTATGGAGTACCATGTGAGTCACAAATTAGTGTATGCATATAAATTAAAATATGTGTATACTTTTTTTGAATGTTTAATATTTGCATGTTGAAGTGTTGAAATGAAATGTATATGTTCATAGAAATTAAACAGGTATATCTATGTATACTTATTGGACAGTTTTTCATTAATGACCGAAAGGGTACGTCAGTTATATACACAGTTTCCTAAAAATGACTTCCTATTTTCAATAAAAGAATCAATTAAGAAATTACTAATGTTACACCGGAACTGTCTTATATTGTAAAAGTGTGTGTTGTTCTGTTTCCAATACACTTCAGGAAAAAGTTAAATTGTATGTAACATTGGTTGGTCTTCTAGTCTAGTTATCAGTGAAAGGCGTTTAATTGTCGGTACATTGGTTTGTTGTATAAAACTGCTATGTTGTTGTGTCAAAATGCTGTGTGTATATATATACAAGTGTAAGTGGTAAATAGAAAGGAAGTTTAAGCAAAGTTCTGAAGCAAATCTATGTATCAAATCGTTTACTATAAATAATAAATGTGTGAACTGCATCTACAATTTTGGTATTGGTTTGATAATGAAGAAGGTCGTCTCCTTATAAGATAGTTTCGATATAAGGGATAACTAGACTAGAAGACCAAGAGGCGTTTAATTGTCGGTACATTGGTGTGTTGTATAAAACTGCTATGTTTTCATGTCAAAATGCTGTGTATATCTATCTATACATGTGTAAGTACTATAAATAATAAATTTGTGAACTGCATCTACAATTTTGGTATTGCTTTGATAATGAGGAGAGTCGTTTCCTTAAAAGATAGTTTCGATATAAGGGATAAGTTTACATTAAAACAAATAATAAAAAGGCGATTCCCTTATTCCACAGAGTCAAAACTAAGTTGCAGCTGAATAGATGTTCATTTAATTCACTGCAATTTGTTTTTGAATAAATCGGTTATCATTTTGAAATTAGTCGATCGATTTTGCATTTTTGTCATCATCGGGCAGATTATTCCATTCACAGACAATATATGGGTTGAATGACTTTTAATAAATTGCTTGATTCATTGACGCATGTTAATCAACAGGGCGGTCTCTACGGATTGGTAAATACAATAAAATAATAATGAAACTCCATTAAAGCCGTTAAATGAAGATCACTTAATGAGATAACATGATTTAACCATGTATCGGTAAACGCAGTTAGATTAAATTATCGTAGACCTGTGTAAAGGACGTCTATTTTGTGCATCAGACTTTAAATATTGCAGTGTACAAAAGATTTGTCGCTGAAATATTACAACTCGATGCAAAACTATCTGTATCAGTGTATACGGATGGCTCAGATATTGCGGGCTTGGGGTTCGGGTGTAAGTCATCTGATCATTATATGATATCTGACAGCCACACGAGTGTTTCTACCAATGTAAAGCAGTTACGATTTTTTTTTCAGAAATAACATACCAGCTTACGTATGTGTTTCACTATACGACAACTGTTGCGTCGATGTTCGACTGTATGTTATGCGTTCCTTGATCTTTATATTCTTATGGGCAATAAAACATTCAGCCATATTTGGCACGCACACAATATGTGCAGGGAAATTAACTAGAGCCGTTTATAATGTCATGTCAGCGTTTCCAGACCTATGTTTGATGTTAGAGATAATGAAATGCTCCAATGAAGACGAGATGAGACTGGAACATTCACATGCTCTGTTAAAAAGCATCTACATGTACGCATAAAACATTATTTGCTGCGAATTATGTTAGTATTTTGATAACAATGTTTGCAACAGAACTTATGGAGAAGAAAATATTAGCGATAAGAATGGATAACAGATTGAATTGAAGACCAAGAAATAAAAGATAATATGCTATGTTTGTAGCATCATAATGACGTCTAAATACTTGTATTGGAAATATACCTAGACACAAGATGGTTTACCTAAAAATACAAAAGAAGAACTGAACAATAAGCACAATGTCGATAAACAATGTAAAAAATATTGAAATGTACAAGGAAAAATTGTCAGGCAAAACAATGTTTGCTAACTATTTTGATATGTAGAGATGGTACCAATAACAAAGATATAGAAAAGTAAAATATGTGTAACAATGATACAACACCTGAAATGCTAAAGTGGAACAGTAAACTAAGTATAATGACATACTGAAATGTACAGGAAAAAATGTCTGGTAAAGCAAATGTTAAACATTGTTAGGATATTGTATAAAAAAATGTTACAAAACCAAACAGCACACAGGCTGGTAAAAATGAATGCAAAACTGAACAAAATGATAGAGATTAAGCAGTGGTACACGAATGCGCTAATATTTTAATTTTATCTTTCGTCAATTAATGCAACGCACAAAATACCACATATGCCTAATTGACGTATAACGTGAAGTTTTATAATAATCCATGTCAGTAACTTACCTTGAAGAGAAAACGCTTTAAGAGAGCACTAAAATATAAATCGTTTTCACAATCTTATCTCAAACAGCTTTTTTTTAATGTCGATAAGTTTAAGATTTTTTAGTTGACCAACATGACCAACAGGCAAAAACAAGACATTTATGTAAATAATGTTAGAGCATAGGATACTGATTGTTTTTTGTTTTGTTTTTTGCAGAGGTGAATGTTAATAACAAACAAAAAAATAACATATTTTTATTATACATGTTCAGTTTCGAAATGAATTGAGTACGAGCACATCGGTCGCCAACGCAATCGATATAAATATATTATATGTACATCTATATTAAGCCGAGTTGACAGTTGCTATTTACCGAATATTTCATCAGGAATGAGTCAACGAAAACAAGTAATTGATCCTTAAAACTATCGTTTATTAATTTTAAATCTAAACACTGTGTAAAAAGTATTAGCAGCATAATAGTGTTTAAAATATAAGTATACTATATGTAAACATTGGTGGTTTTAAAATAAATCAACTTGTTATAAACTATTTAAAAAAATACGACATAAATTTATTTACACATTTCCATTTTATGTATAATCTTTTCAAAAAGAAATCAATAATAAAACATCGTTTGCACTTAAACTCTATTTTTAGATCCTCAGAAATTATCGACTTATTGATCCACTTTAAACATGCTAATTTTTATAGCGCTGAGGTAGAGCGCTGGTGTAGCATACTGTCGGAGAGAGTTCAAATACGATCTGGGACAAGCCTCTTTTTTATACCTTTAAAAAATACAATTAAATTGCAGAATGGTTAAGCACTATCAATGCATTGTTTGCAACAAGCGTATGAAACAAACCGAACGTCGGACAGTATCTGAAAAATTGAGAAAACATCTAAAGAGGTTGTCCATTCAGCCTTTTTGATACAGATGTGGTGTGTGCTGGCTGCCGAATTACATTCTACAGGAATGCACCGTCAGTTTCTTCTGGCTCGACACAGGACACAGATGATCCCAACTATGTACCTCAAGCGTCAACTTCTAAGCATCAGTTCACGAGTCCACCGTCTGTGAGTGAAAGTTTTAGATACATGTATAAAAGCACAAGTCTATTATAAGAGTTGCTATCAATATATGAACTGATGGTTAATTATCCAATTGCATTGAACATCGAGAGACAAAAGAAAGGTGTTTAATATTTCTTTATATTTTATTGCTTTAAAGTACGAGCGTTTATCCCTATTATTATATGATTGTTTTAGCAATTGCTGTGTTACCGCTGTTTGTTTGTTTTTTGTCGCTAAAATATAACAAATGATGGCTGAATGATTCGCAGTATGACACATAAAAATTAAGTTTGGAATGATCATATAATATATGAGACAACCGTCATAATATGCGAAAATTCGGCTTTACATGTAAAGAACACCTAACAGACGTACCTCTCGTTTTGAATAATCAGTAAAAAGCATTAATAATTATTTTTTTTTTTATCATGTTACATTTTGAAGGTGTGCGAATCGATTACAACTCTTTCAATAACTTTTGCTCTGAAAAGCGAGTTTTGAAAAACTGCAGTTCCGATTTTGATACGACAATGCGTATTAATATACATATATAGATATTCAGTTTAGTTATGTAATAATAATTATAGCATGACACGCAGACAAATAACACAATTAACCGTTGGTAAACTACCAATAAGCAACCCGAAACAATAGTTCCAAAACTGTAGAATGTAAAATATAAAAAGTATGCATTATAATGGCAAAAAAAGTTGTCAGGACCTGTTAATTAGAATTGAATTAATGTTCGCGTTATCGGTGTTTATCGGCTAATAAACATCGATTTGTTGTTTGATGTGTTATATAAAACTACTCAAGCTAACGGACTCCTTGTTTAATTCATACGCATCATATCTCAAAATCGATGCGTATTAGCCGATAAACACCTATACAATTGCATAAACATTTTTGTATGCTTATTACTTTTCTCGAAACTATATAAATGAACAGATAAAAATATATTACACATAACGTTTTCGAGTTACCAATATGTTCATGATGAACCAACAAGAAATTGAAGAAAACTTTAAAACATTTGACGTTTATTTAAAATATGGCAATAATATTGTACTTAATACACACATTGTTTGACAGGTTACACTTAAAATTCCGTCGACAAGTCGAAGTCATTCAAGATGTTTCGTTTGCAAACGAAACAGACCCAATCTCGTTAACCTGTCGGCTGAGGGCCGATTTGCTGCCTTTGTGGTCCATAATCTTCTCGTGCCCTCAGATGCCCGATGCTTTCCACCACACATTCAGGATAAGATGCTTGAAACATCTGCTGTAAACAACATCCAAACTCAAGCTACATTTAAGAACACGAACAGGGGCATTTTTTAATCAAAGTCCAAGTTCTTGACCCAAGTCTACTGTCTGTGAAGATGCACCGTCGACACAGCAGCAATAAATTGTACTCCCTTTGGATCCAATTTTCTGACAGTCATCAATTCATGGTACTGTACGTGCAGAACAGGCTCCCGTGTTGTCGGCATGTGTGCGCACATCGCCGCAGTAATTTGGAATGTGTCCTTCGCCAGACACCAGGCTACTGATCGCTATGGTGTGCGTGATTGGAGTGTACATCTGTCTGATGCTTCAACATTTGCCATCGACGACACGAGTGGCAGTAAAAGTGATTAAAAACAATATAACAACATTATGGTGTACATGTGTATTGAGAATGATCGTTATTGACAGTGAACAATGACAGTGATTAACAATGCTAACACTATTATAGCGCGTTATACAAAATGTTTACCTTTACATAATGTCTTCAAATTATCAGTATCAGTATCAGTACATTCTATAAAATGCCGGTAATATATTTTAAAGCTTATCGGATGAATGCTTACAAACGTTTCAAAAAAATATATAATAACAACATTCATAAAAAAGAATTCTCCGAGTAAGTATTTATTTTGTTTAATATAATTTTTGTTGCGCAGCTATACAACTCGCATACAAATGTATTTTTAAACTTGACGCGTACACATGTATTTCAAACATGTTATCATATCATACATACTGATAAAACGTTTCAAGGGATTATTGATTTTATTAAATATACATACTCTATATAGTATGAAATTGACATGGTTGATTTGTTTTATATTAGAAGCTGATAACGGCATATGTCATTGAAAGGCTATAAAGTGTTACAATGTAATATTATCAAAATGTCCGAATTATGTGTGTCCGGAAATCAAGTGAATTGTTATCACAGTCCCTTATAAATTGTAACAGTTAAAAACTATAAAATATCTAAAACAGTACGGAAAAAATAAAAAAATATATTGATAAACTAATGTATGTATTACAACTCTACAAAAACGCATTGAACATTTACATATGACGTTAACGTTAAGTTGGCGCCAATTTGGGCCTGAATTGACGTTGATAGTGGTTGTATTCTATTCTCATGTTTGACGTCATCATTGCTTTAAATTATACGCAACGCTTGTTGTGGAAAAAAATATTGATTGCGATGTAAAAGCTTTTTAATAAAATTCTGAGAGTGGGCGATTTTCGGTGGTTAGTGAACCTTCTCCTTTGATTGTCACTTTCATCTGCTTACTTTGAAAATAATTGACACTTTTATGTAACACTACTATGGGAAAAATGTAAAACGTAACATTAGAGTCACAACATGTACTTTTCACTTGATAAAAAACCCCTTTTCATCAAATATAACACTTAGAAATGTACATACATTATTAAATACATGACAAACAATACAGAAGTGCGATGTTTACATTTAAGGAAGCCTTTTTGTATGGTATAAAGTATGTAGGATTTCAACTGAATTATTAAACACATGAACAACAATAAAAAGTGTTATTATTATATATTAAAAACCGTTTTTGTAAATATGTAACATACTGAATTTCAAAACAAATAGGACATTCTTAGTTTTTCTATTGAAGCGCATTTTACAAAGACAATTGTTTACTAACCTGAGCTGTGCAACATACAATTTGTTTTGTTATAATGTTAAGAAAGAATTTCTACTGTTTACTCGTACATTAACTTTATACAGTTTATTATGACTCGTTCAACGTTATTTAAAGGCATTCCATTGGATAATCTACCAATGTTAGTGATCCATGTTTTAAATATCATTTAAAAAATCTTGCGTTGTAGTATTAGTGTTATAGCCATGGGTATTATGAACAATGTCTGTAATGATATATATTTAATTACACACACACACACCCCCCTTGCCATTTTGATTTTTTCTTCAAAAAGTACGATAGTCTAAAACTACAAAATAATACAAAAAAGATAAATGGTTAATTATAGTATCATAAGTATTAATATACATGAATATATTCACATATATATCGAGCACAAAAACTGATTACATCTAGCCCAACTGAACCTGTTCATCATCTCAATACCAGAAAACTGAATTGCTCTTATTGATATGAAATCAGACAACTTTAATAAATGCATGTTACAGCGCATCTAGTACAGAATTGATACCTTATATGAAATGTTTACATATATAAGAAAAATGTGGTAATTGCATTTAGTTATCAGACAAACAAATTGTCTTTTGTTCATAATATATGTTAATACTCTATATATATGGCATTTTGTGTATTATCGAGAACTCTGCAAACGGCGCAATATTGCAAATAAATTTCTCTTTTAATACTTGTTAAAACACACAAAGCTTATTTAAATAATTTAACATGTAACAAAATGGCTAAAACTTATTAATCATCAATATTTTACATCATTGTTAACAAAAGCTGTTTACACCATTATTGTCTGTTATAATTTACAATCTAATCTTATCCAGCCATAGGTACACGTGGACATTGTGCTTCTCTAGAAAGTTTAATCCACAACTACTTTTTATATTGCTGCTAATTTGTGAATGTCTGATATGGGCTTGACAATTTACAACTGTGTATTTGTAACAAGTATCATAACAACATCTCGATTTGAAAAATTATAGGAACCCATTACAATTTTACTTGACAAACTTTATCAAAACAAGTAAAGCTAATCCGTATTAACCTTTAGTATAAACGCTGCATATTCATGAAGGCTTATTTGTCTTGATACCGAATAAGGCACTAAGGATAGTAGGCGTTTTCTCGAAAATAATGAAAATGCTGGGATTGACCACGCATCTCCAAGTCTCCGCTGGTTGTTTTGCAGGCTTTTCTCGTGACTACAATAATTTCAGTACCGTTAGTGTTGTAATGAGTTGAACTGAATCAAATATAATATTTATACATTTAGAAACGAAATAATAAACGTATATCGTAGTAAATGCAGATCGTATATTATTTTGAATATTTGATATCAATTAACAAAAATCTTACATAAAGTTTTGTCCAGTTTATTTTAAGCCAAGTAGGTAATACGCTAAATTCTACACAAAGTTCTGCATAACAATTTGCAAAAGCCTTGCAAAGGTACTAAAGTAATGGTAAATACATATTTTATTATAATTATATGGTCTGGGATTTGTAGAATGTTTCTAACTTTAACAATATTTGCAAAATGTGTCCTATCCAAATCTAATCGAATTACGACTGAATGAAATCTGCCTACGTACAACACAGAAAATAACAGATTATGCATGCCGATTTTTGATGGACTGCGCGACAACATTGCAAAATAAGTATAGATCACAATAACTTCAAACAGCACAGTGCAATAAACTTACTTGCAGAATGCAGACCATAAAGTGTGATTCTGTACTCGGAACACGGTTATCAGAACATGCTGATGATAGGACATCGTTCTGTAGAAGTTATTTGACACCTGTAAAGTAAAATGTACATGTAATATATGCAATAGTTTGGGCTGAAGTCTCATGGTTAACACACGTCATTTGTCGTTGTTGTTGTCGTTGCTGATGCCTTTATTTCCGAAGCTGACCAATATTGTCACATGACGGGAAGACCTAGACAAGAAAAGACCAATTGAAAAATTGTAAAACCAAATCAGAATTTACTAATACAATACACATTGCATACAGAAATGGGACTTATTGGTGACATAAAATTAATTTCATATATTTGATAAGACAAAAATACAAATATGTTATAAATAAAGCAAACAATAAAAAAACTAATATGGTTGGTAAATTAGTGACACACACAATGTGAGACTTGCGTCCACTATAAGTGATCTTGCCAAAAGTAAGCATGATTAGAGCTATTTTGCGAGAAATAAAATGATGTATTTTACTGTCTAACCACTGGAAACCAAAAGATGAATCAATAACAACGTATGACGTATTAAATATTACATCACAAGAAAAAGGTGGACGCACACTGATCAAAGCACTCAACAGTAAATGGACATATACAAACCAAAAGGCAAAAGCATAAACAAAGAGAAAATGGCCTTTATGACACATCTGAATCTTATTTTCTGCCGTTGAATTTCTTAGCTTAGAAAAGTTGTCATTGATAGAAAGCAATCGGATAATATCGCAAAGAAAGGTAACCCTTCATAGCAATTCAATTTTTAAATTATACGTAAATCCATAGCTCGGTTTCCCAAAAATGAAAATTCCTGTAAAATATTCATATATCCAGTCGGTGATCCGGATCAATACTTAAATGTAATTATTTGTTTATCTACCCACCCCTCAAACATTCCCGCCAAACGATCAGATATGTTCATAACTTTTCATTAAATACCAATTTGTCGGTTGATTATAATGGATAATCCTGTCCGAATGATGTCTCTAAGTACCATCATATTGATGCACATTGTTACATACAAATAATCATTCTTCTGTAAGAGAATGTCTGTTTTCACTGTTGAATTGATCACATAAAGATGGTGTTGTTCAATTCATAGTTTAGATCTTTAAAATAACATTGTCAGGCAAGTCGACAATTTTAGAGCTGTATTTATAATTTACCACGTTCAAATGTATGCATCAACATACAATTGAAAGTGTTTGTTGTTCAATCGTCCATCACGTAGGTGATTTGATCTCATGCACATCATATTTGACAGCTAGAGTTAATTTGCAGTATTACATTAAAGCTCTTATGCAAGTGTCTAGCCCCAGCACACTAAGAGGACTAACCGAAGTGGTCCAGTTGATTAAAATTATTGGACTGTGTTTTCTTTTTACTGTGCTTTTTCGATAATTGTTAAATGTCATTAAAAGTAGGATTAGCAAAAGAACACTAGTCAAACGAAAATGAACAAAAATAAAGACTTTAGGAGTTATATAAGTTGGAATCATGGTGAAACTTTCTATATTTACTGAACAGATGCTGTACCGATTGGTGTTGTTGCTACTACCCATTATCACGTGTGCAGCGACTGCCATAGATACAGTTTTACATTCATGTCCTATGCACATTTTGCATGAATTGTGATTTTGTTTTTTTGTGTCTGTGCATTTCTTGAGCTGAGGTAGTCCGGTGGTGCTGAGGTGGCCCGGACACGTTGTGCATTTTCAGCGAAACGAACTAACAGTTGTAATTAAACTGGTTGTTCATTTTTCGAAATAAGTAAATTAATAAGTAAGTGAATTAATTAATCAAATTTGTTTAACTTGGAATGTGTAAATTCCTAATGAAAAATAACGGGAAACTGTATATACTTCGCGCAAAATAGGTGAGAACCCTCATCTGCAAAATATACATGTACCGCATACATAATCATTGTGTCTGTGTTGTATAACCTGAATAAAAGATTATAGCATTAAATACGTTGCACATTTGTGCAGAATACACCAAACAATCAACACTGTGTCCAGTCGAGATATATTTAGAGCAATAATAGTTAAGGACATTAGAACTCGAAACATTCCCTTGGTTTAGCAATCGTAAGAAACACTAAGTGCATTCATCTCCAGGAGGATAGTGTGTTTTCAAAATAAGCCAATGCTGTCGACAAATTCAGTACCGGTCTCCTCGTTATTCACGGGCGTGTATATTACGGTTAGGCATAGAATTGCATATACCGTAAAGCAGATGATTTCCCCAAAGGGTTTACCAGTATACTGGTTTTTCATGTAAGAAGGAATAACCGGATATGGGATATAAATAACGGTTTGAAAATCCCAAATTTCCGAGATAAATATTTCAACGTACTGTCATTATATCTTCCTTCAAAAAGATCGCATTCTTTAGTTTGAAGTATTTCTTAAAGAGTGTATGTACGATTTTACAACAGATTTATTGACATAAATTTAAACAACCCAATAAAATAAATTACCACATACTTCGATTAAAAATGGAAGAAAACTTTAAAAGGACAATTGTAATAAAACGCATACGTGGCTTCGTTTTAATCACAAAGTAGTTTTCAGCTGTACAGCCGGAAACTGCAATACATTTATATACGTTGACTCGACAGTTGTTATAGGTTACACAACAATATACGATGCAAACGTCGACACTCGTAATTGTTGATGTATTATATATTTTAGTGTTTCCTTCGTCATGTTTATGTTTGTCTATCTGCTTTCAAGTTATATTGTAACCTCACTTTCATCTGCTTTTGGAAATAATTGATATGAATGCTTGTACATATACACTTAAAAGCAAAAACAGGATTTTAACCATAATACTACTGGATGATTATAGCTTAATTTCAGTCTCAGAACAGAGGCATAAGACTTGAAACATATCAGCATTGATACAAAAATGAATGGCATTCATACCAAAATATACATTTAATTTTATTAAACAGGACGATGAATGCCATACAGTCAGAATGGAAACAATATCGCTTTTGATCCCATATTGTTGGACATAAGAGCAAATATCACCTGTATATACTATCGAGCAAATATCACCTGTATATACTCTGGATCTGTGTTTGGTAACTGAACAAGTTCAACGGGTGTGCTACGTCCCACGGTACCCACGGTGGCGGTAGCTCAACTTCAATCACTTGTGAAGGCGCCAGATAATGTGGCCTTAAAGGTAATCAATAAACGCACATATATGTGCAACATTTTAAGTAAACATGAAGAGAAGTAAATCGTTAGCCTTATGTTCGTTTTTGTTTCTTCTACATTTAAAGCCAAACATAAATAGATACCTGTATGACATGTTAAACGTTTTGTTTTGTATAGGACTGCGTTCAGCATACGTCCATCAATACGGTATTTAAAAAATAACTATCAAATGTATCAGAGTGTACAACAGGGATTATGAAATACACATATACGTTTCATAGGCCATTCCATCTCGGTACGAGATAGTCTGATGACGACGGCTGATATTTCTAATGGCTCCAGTATCCATATTTTTCTATGTCATGCGACGGACGTATAGTTCCACTTGCAGTTCTATCGTGAATACATGTAGATGCGCTGATTAGCAAGGAATTTTGTCTCAAATGTATGCTGAAGAGAGTCCTGTGGGAAAACGTTTTATTCGTAAATTTGTATTTTTCCTGCTTCATCGGAAGTCGAGAAACACGTCAATAAAACTTACCACTTACCTAAACACCTAAACATGACATAGTAAAAACACACAATGAAAAACATGTAACAAAGTCAAAGAACCAAGCCAACAAATGATAAAACCTGCCACAGCAAAGTTTGACTGTACTGTATTCATATATTTTTACAGATTCGAAGAGTTTCCACGTGTTATCGCTGTCTTGCCAGTGCCAGTAATCTTGAATGAAATAGTAGAGCGGCTTATTGCTTTTGTTTTCTGTACTAACTTCTCGTCTTTTAATGGTTTTCATTGTTATCCTTTATAGGGAACTAAATTGTGCCACTAGTGGTTTCGTGTTAAACCATTTATATTCGTCAGCATGAATTGTATTAGCTTTTCATAAAAAAATGTCGTGGATACTTAAATTCTTGGCATTCCAATTTATTATGCACGGTATCTTTCTCAACTGATATCGTGTCCTGTTCAGCCTCATTATATGTTTTAAACATATAATTTGTCGCCAAACAGAGGTAAATAATTGAATGACAGGTATGGAAGACCGGTGCGCCATGCTAATTGCTAAATGACAAGTGCTAATTGCCAAATGCGAATAGCTTATTGTCATTTGCCAAATGGTTATTTATTTGGCGATTATCAGATATCAATTGGCATTTGGCAATTTAGCATATGGAAATAGACAAAAAGACAACTTATGTTGTTTGTTTTGCTTGTATTAGTTATCAATCAGCAATTGGCATTTGGCAAATAGCAATTGTCATTTTGCAAATAACAATTGGCAATTAGGAAAAAGACAACTTCTGTCGTTTGTTCGGTAATTATTAGTTTGTCATTTAGCAATTGTCATTTGGCAAATAGCAATTGTCATTTGGCAAATAGCAGATAGCTATTAGCAAAAAGAAAACTGTTATTGTTTGTTTGGCAATTAAAGAAAACTGTTATTGTTTGTTTGGCAATTAATAATTATCATAGCAATTGTCATATGGCAAACAGCAATTGGCAATTAGCAAAAGGTATGGCGCACCGGCTTTCCATAGACAGGTATATAAATGTTGACTGATATATCATTGGTTGAACAATACAATACAGACTATATTAACTAGTGGTAACGTTTGTACGGATGTATAAGTTAGTGGTATTTAAAATAAATGAAGCAGATTGAAACGCTTACCGAACTGAAAGGGATTGTTGCTTTTATATCTGGCGAAATGTAGTTCCTTTCAACACGCCCGGAATCTGGAAAGGAAATCTATTGTTCAAAAACAAATATTTAAATTGCATAGCCATTTTAAAAGGGAAGAGGTATGCATTCATAATCGTATGAACGCAATCCCTTATCGCCGGCGTAGTAATATCTGTGTGTCCTAGTTTTATGGAAATTATATTTCGACAAGAATATTTACATGAACTAAGCTTTCTTATTCTGTTAAATATTACTCCTTTTTGCATTTATTGTCAACTTTTGATGCGATGTTTTTATAATTAATCTACATTCACATTTCGTTCCGGTTCTACTTCTACAAAAATGAATTTGACTTTTTTTTTCACTTTTCCTGGATATGATTCTCTCATGCAAAGTCTACAAGTATTATTATTTAACAACGCCATTTCACTAGCATTTAATGTGTACATTTTATATCGTATTTTTAGGTAAACATTACTTTTCTTAGAAGCGACCACAGAAAATCTTCATGACGTAACATCGGTTCACATAGCTTTAAAATAATTTCACATTGATGTGTCTATTTGCTAGATGAATGTAGATCGTTTAACTTATTGTGCATTTATATCACAGTCAATAATGATGAACTGTTTAACATGTACAATAAGAAAAAAAGCATTTTGAGATTTATATTAAATTGTCATTCTTTCTAAGAGAAGTTATGCCCAGGTAAAGCAAAAAGCTTAGATATTATATTTTGTGTAGTTGAAATTCGCTTACAAGGGGCGATACTCCGATATGAAAACTGTTGTGCGTAATATTTCTCTTAGAATGGCAATACAATGCATGTTTAACAAAAACAATATAAAGGAATGCTATGAAATCATCCCAAATATAATGTAAATATAAGGATTGACATTAATTTTGGTTGCGTTCATACGATTATGAACGCAATGGTCAAACTGGCAAATTATCCATGAAGCGCTAGCACGCATCACGGTTTTGCCAGTTTGACAATTGCGTTCAAAATCGCATGAACGCATCCAAAATTAAATCTAATCCTTAACTAAATGTCATAAGGCGCTGCTTGACGAAAACAGAGAAATGTTTAGAAGTCCCCACATTATTAAGATGTCTTGCCATAAATATTGGTAAAGTGGTGCCATTATGGAGCGCATTAACACCACACATGTTATTATATATTTAATATTATTAGGTTATTTAAAAGCGTTCTGTACTATACGGTGATATATTAGGACGAGTACATAGCTGACATACGATATTAGACGAGCCGATAGGCGAGTCCAATATGTGTATGTCAGCTGTGTACGAGTTCAAATATATCATGGTATTGTGCAGAACGCTTTTAAATAATATTTTTATTATATGCCTATTTATATTGTTTCATTTATGTGCATAATATACCTAATATTTACATAAAACCTCAACGTCCACTGAACAGTGCGCGCGCTAAATCTAATGACGTCGCAAAGAGTATACATATACGTGTTTGTCTTTATCTTGTCAAATGCACTATCATTTAGTTAACTATTTAAATTTACTGCTATAACAGCCTTCCGAAGTTTTGAAAATTTCCCAGAAAGCGACCTTGTCCGTGTGCTAATCGTGAACATTGAGTGTGCAGATGCTTTATTTAGACGTGTCGTGTTTAAAAGGTGTCGTGATCAGAATGAAGTTTCTGCAGCGCGCTTTACTTTAAAACAGTATTACACACTGATGTAAGTTGTCGAATTGAATATTATTCAGTTCATTGAAAGTGTTTTATCTGTATTCAGAACTTGGATCTGTAAACAAAATGGATACTCAGTAGTGACGAAGGACAACAGTTTTGACTAGACTGCATTATTGTTTTGTGTCATATTGAACCTTACAGGCTTTATTTATGTACGTATAATTCAACAAACAGTTAAATAAACCATGCTTCGTTGAATTAGAAAATTATCTTGGAAGGTGATATTCATTATCGGATACAGGTTTGGAGACAAATTAACGTTTACACAAAGCAAACGTTCTGATCAGACATTGCGATTTCGAAAGTAAATCTGGTTTCTGGTTAGCACGGTTAACAAAACAGCTTCGTGAGTATATATCAAGGATTTGACATGATTTTTGTATGATTTCAAAAGATGTTATCAAAGCAGTAGATCGGAGTAAATATTGAGGTAAAACTGAAATTTGTATAAATATATCTGACAAACTCAATAAAATGTTCTTGGATCCGGCAATTTATTACGGTAGTTCGGGTCCAAGGACTATTATGCCGGAGTGAAATGAAGATGGAGATAATCGCCTACTCTTGAAATGCTCTATATGGCTTTGCGTCTCTGATCGCCTCTGACAGTCGAACCCATCTCCCGGCCTTCATGAGTGGCTTAGCTTCCATGCCCGACGGACAATGTTTCAAGAGATAGGAGAAGGGGTGCAGGCGGGTAACTGGCGCCTTTAACCAGTTGCTTCGGGCAGATAGGGCTCGTCAGCCTTGGAAGGTCACTCATCTAGGATAATGCAAACTCTGATTCCAAACCTCCGCTGCCTTGCGGCAGCACCCATCCATGGAAACGGCTAGGGGACTCAACCCCGACATAAAATCAGGAAACAGAGTCCCTAAAAGCGGTCTGCCGCCGTCTTCATCAGCTTTTCGGCAATTCATGCGGCGCCGTTTTTGCCAAGCGGTATCGGCATTCGCCGTTCCCTTGCATCCACCAGCTGCGTAGAGTGCGGAGGGTGTCTGTGCCAAGCGATATCGGCATTCGCCATTCCAAAAGCTTGTCCTCTATATCGCCCTGCCCAGGCTTTGTAGCTCCACTGGAGAGGACACTCCAGTGTCATGGCAAGATGCCGGAACAACACTGGAAGTGGCTGTCACCAGTGATAAACTCACTCAATTGTAGTAGGAAACGAATGCCTGGGGTCACTTCCGACAGCGGAAGAGGCCATCGTATATCACCGGACAGCTACCGCCCGCCTCAAGCTGGGCAACTCCCAGCCTGTAAGGTGTTGTCCCGCCATGGCCTGCCTGTTCTACTGGGTGCGTGGAGCTCAGAGAATCTTCTCGACAAATGGACCACAAATTCTGCACCAGAAAGAAGACACAAGCTCTAAGATTCGCAAGGATTCGCAGGCTGAAATGTCAGGGTCATGTGTCCTGGACTTACTGCTGACCTACTGCTGCCGTCATCTACAGGGAATTCTTCAGGCTGAACGTAGCCATTGCCTGCCTACAGGAGTAGTGTTTTATACAGGCCTTATCAGCGCGGCACCGCACCACGCACCTTTATTGATCCGCCCGCCACCCTGCCCTTTTTAAAGGCAATTAGCCCCTCGTACCATCTATCTACTGTACTGCCCTTAACGACGGTCCTTTGTGTTGGCATGTTATGGCATATTAATATGTGACCAACTGATAAGATCAGCTGTAGGGTCATTCAGATTACGAGTTTGTGTCCAGACACAATAAAACATGAGGATTTTGTTACAATAATGAGCGTAAATTGTCTGCTTTTAACAACCTCGTTTTCATATGCAATTTATAACATGTTTTTGTTATTGTCCATTTTATGATAAACGTGATAACAAAGGGCAAAATGCATATACGTTTAACATAAATTTTTAACATAAACGTTGTCTTTAATCACTAATTATAAAAAATGTGCATATAATATTTCTTCCATCCATCAAAAGAAAATCCCTGAAAATAAACGAATTGCGAAACGGGCTATAATTTCGGACATACATATTCGGATACATCATTTCAATCTGAATTTTAATGTTTGTTTTTTAACAAGACACCCACGCTCTCGCCACTGACACTAGCTAGACCTCGTCATCACAAGACGTGCGGAACTTGCCAATGTCCTCCTCACACGCAGTTACCAGAGTGCCGACTGTGACACGGACCACTTCCTCTAGGTGCGAGTTCTCCTGAAGAAAATTCACCATCCCAAGAGGGCGCAGCAGGTCGTCAGTAACTTGCAAGAGGCTCTCACAAAGGAGGCTTCAGATGGCACCATGGACTCAAAGTGGTCCCACCTCTGAAAGGCGGTGTGCGACGCAGCCATTGCAGCCTACGGGAAGAAGGAGCGAAATAATGCCGACTGGTATGAGGCTAATTGGGAGGAGATGGAGTCCATGACTGAGTCAACGATGAAGGCCCTCTTGGCTTACAAGGCGTCGGCAAATATTACTACGCTCAAAGCCCTCAGGACCGCCGGGAACATCGCCCAGCAGTCCGCCCGCCACTGCGCCAACACTTACTGGCTGCAGCAGTGTACATACAGATGCTAACATCGGGGATGCTAGAGGCATTTACGAAGGGATCAAGAAGGCGACCGGCCCCACAAGCTCCAAGACAGCCCCTTTGAAGTCTAAGACTGGCGTAGTCATCACCGATCAGGGAAAGCAGCTGCAGCTATGGGTCGAGCACTACCTTGGGCTGTTCGAACCCGCAATATCGTCACAGACACTGCAGTGGACGCCATGCCAGACCTGCCAATTATGAAGGAGCTAGATGCCCACCTACATCGGAAGAGCTCAGAAAAGACATCGATTGCCTCGCTTGCGGGAAGACCCCTTGGAGTGAATCATCCCTTCAGAAGCCTTGAAGAACGACAAACCTGCTTCATCCTCTGCATGAACTCCTCTGCCTCCGTTGCTTACAGAGCCACATTGCCGAGGACATGCGTGACGCAAACATCGTCACGTTGTATAAGAACAACGGAGACCGCAGCGACTTCAGCAACTACCGGGGAATATCTCTCCTCAGTATTGTAAGCAAGGCCTTCGCCTGAGTCGCCCTAGCGCGACTGCATACCCTAGCCTCCCGCGGATATCCAGAGTCCCAGTGTGACTTCAGAACCGGTCGGTCAACTGTAAACATGATCTTCTCACTTCACAAGCTGCAAGAGAAGTGTCTAGAACAGCAGATGCCTCTCTACATCTCCTTTACCGATCTGACGAAGGCATGCACAGCACAGCCGTCTTCAACGGCGTAACACCAGAGACCTTCCCAGTCGACGCCGTTCGACATCTTCTTCTCCATGCTCCTTCAGTACGCCTTCAACAACCGCAGCGAGGGAATCTACATCCTCACCAGGGCCGACGGCAGGATGTTCAACCTTGCACGTCTCCACGCCAAGACTAAAGTCCAAAGGTACTCATCCGTAAGATGCTCTTTGCCGACGACGCAGCCTTGACGTCTTACACGGGAAACGGCCTGCAACAGCTTGTCAGTCATCTCTTCCATGCCTACAATCAGTCAGAAGAAGACCAACATCATGCCCAGGACACAGACTCTCTTCAAACCATCACCATTGATGGGTACAACCTGGAAGTGTTTCACCTACCTCGAGTCTACCTTCACCAGTTTGCTGTCCATCAACATAGAGGTCAATAGCAGGATTGCCAAGGCAGCAGCAGTTTTGGTCAAACTGGACCAGATGGTCTGGCAAACCCAAACCTCACTGAGAAGATCAAGCTGCGCGTCTACCAGGCCTGTATGCTCAGCACACTCCTCTACAGAAGCGAGGCATTTACCCTTATGCGAGTCACGAACAGAAGATCAACAGCTTCCAAATGAGGTGCCTGCGAAGCATTCTGCATATCAAATGGAAAGACAAGATACCCGATACAGAGGTATTGAAACGCATTGGCATGAACAGCATGTTGCCATTCTTAGCGAGAGCCGCCTGCGTTGGCTTTGCCACGTCAGGAGAATGGACCCAGGCCGCATTCCACCGGACCTACTGTACGGAGAACTGGCAGAGGGCACACGGGTGACAGGACGCCCACGTCTGCGCTACAAAGACGTCTGCAACAAGGACCTGAAGCTGTCTGACATCAGCGTCAATTCATGGGAAAACCGTGACACCTTGCAGACGACCGCTCCGCCTGGCGCCTTGCTGTTCAGAAAGCTAAGGATTCAAAGAAAGAAAAACCTTGCTGCAGAGCGAGCCAGCAGGAAGAAAAACAACAGCAGCCTCAGCAGGCAACAATATGTAAATGCAGCAAGTGCAACCGAGACTGCCACTCGAGAATCGGACTGCATAGCTATTCACGAAGGTGCAGATAGAATACCCAAGCCGGAAGCTACATCGTCGTCTCCCGAAGACGAACGGATGGCGACGACGACGACGGAGTACTCGGATATTATCGTATGTGTATACTCGGACCGTCCAATACGGAATGTATTGTAGGCACGCGCGTCCAATACGGTGAATTATTATATACCTATTTATATCCTCCAATCAGCTGTCGAAATTTATGCCACGTGATCGTCAAATATTTCACCATATTGGAGTATTTCAAAACTGAACAAATATAATTATGCAACTTTTAGTTTTACCTCGATCAATGATGACTCCAAGTCACTTCTTTTAAAACGTGTTTTAAAATCCGGCGACAATTATTTCGATTGCTTTTCGTATATCCACGAAGATTTTTTCTTGTAAACCGTGCTAACCAAAAACGCCTTTGTTTTCTAAATCGCCGTGTCTGGTCAGAACGCAGGCTTTGTGTAAATAATGTTTTCCCCAAATCATACCCGATTATGAATGTCACCATTGAAATTATTTTATTATTCACCAAAGCTTCTGAATATCCTTGAAACACTTTCAGTCAAGTGTATAATAATCAGTTCGATTCAGTTCAGCCATATTGCATAACTATGTAAAAGATTGAGTGTGTCAAACAACACATTGTGGAAATGAAGTATCATTGCAATAATAAACTATTGTCTTGACACTTGTATAGATTTGTTGAATACATTTAAGCAGTTTCGTTTTCTTAATAACCATAATGTCTTTGAATATTGGGACATATTACAGTATACATGTATGTGTGTGCATTTCAAAGGTGCATTATGTGGAGACCCGGGTGTGTCCCAGCACCCATGCCTAACCCTCTTATAGAAACATATCGAAAGTTGTAACGCATGTTTAACCATAACTGCAATTTCCAGCCATTGTTTAAACAATTTGTTTTAATAATGGTGCAGTCCTCTGCTGCGGTGGGACGCCGGAGTACCCGGAGTAAATCCCATCTATCCGGTATGATGACCACCAACCAAACTCACATGCGCCGAGTGTGAAGCAAACATGGGCAGCCTAGGTAGCATGACAACCAGGTTACTGTACCTTATTATACTCTGCTGCACATATACCAGATGCATAGCGACCTGTGATATTGGGATTGCTAAAAAGTCGTGTTTTCTCAATAAACTTATACATGAACATTTTGTCCAGATTAACAATTTAATTGATCCTTGAAACACTTTCATTCAAAATCAGTATACTTACTTAAACTCCTTCTAATTATTTAAATAGTTTAATATCTAAGTAAGGGGTATTAAAATGTATTACCCTTTACACAAACCAATATTTATGATAACAACGGTAATTCTTCTTCGCAATTGGTTTTGACCGAAAACTTCATAACAATGAACACGATATATGTCAGATTAATATTTGTGTCTTGCATACGGTAACAGGAATGTATAGTAAATGCCTTCGTACAATATTATTAACAATGTATTGGGGACACTCACGACACTCACGACGCATAACGAACGTCGGACACAGAGGAATCACAATAACTCACTAATGGTCAGTTACACTTGATCATCCTTTCAACGTCCTTGTATTGTGCTGTTGATAAATTGTCATTTCTGCTTGGTATTTATACGAAATAATAGGTCAGTGAATAGCACAAAATGATCCCTTTATCAGACGGATTTCGCTAAGGAATACTTACATTGATTACGATAGCTTCGTTGTGGTGTCCCTTGTAATTCATCTGAAAACAATTTTTCCGAGAACAGTGGCATTCTATGATGACATCATTCATTAATCATATTATACTTTATTATAACATTTCATCGCAGAATCTTAGACAAGTTGCAAATTTTTCGATTCTTAACGAGCAATAAACAATGCGAAACAATAGTCCAAAACTGTGAAATAAAAGTTAGCATTTTAATTGCAGAAACGGTTATTTAGGTCACTTCAGAATCGAAAGTAATTGCAATATGTTTGTCGTTTTGGTGTGCAATTGTTTAAACAGGTGGGCCCTCGTCATTTAATTCCTAATTATTGAAACTTCGTATATAATACACGTATAACTGTTAACGGATGGTATTGAGATCCAACAAAATAATTATGTTCATCACTTGATTATATTTACATCATTAAACTGGTTAATACCACGAACATTTAAATACAGTCGAACCGCATTTGTTCGTAGTATCGCGTTTTTCGAAGTGTCGCATCTCTTTGTAGAATCGCATCTTTAGGAAATTCCGGAAGTAACGTAATATTGTTATTTTTAGTCTTAATTGAAGGCGTTTACGTAAATTAATGCGCTGGTTAAACTAATTGCATTTGACAATACATTTGTGTATGTATTCACATTATGAAGCAGAAATAAAGTATCAAATTCGCAAAGACCTATTGGTAATTACTAATGTCCTTTAGTCAAACCCAAATAATCTCACACTACATTCCATTTTAAGTCAATTAAATGGTAATTACATCCGTTAACAACTATGTTTTACCATGGTGCAAACAAACTGGCTTGATTTCTGACTTGGCAGATGCGTGAAATCTTCGTTGAGAAGGTGTGAAAAGTCTCCGTGACAATCTGATTAGTAGTACCGCGTTACCATTTAATTGCAAACGCTTTGATGGGATCGAAACTTTTGTTCGTAGTAACGCATCTTTCGTTTAATCGCAAGTTCGTAGTATCGCATCTTTTAGTAGTTAAATAAATAAGGAAAACGGACGGGACCGGCCACCTTGTATTACAACTTGTAATACAGATAAATGCCTTAAAATCGAAGTACATGTACGCACTATATAATGATTAATGACTTTCAGGAGTTAAATTAAATGATTTCTTTTATATTAAGAAGTATTATATTTACCCACAAGAACTGAAATTATTAATCGGTTGGGATAAATTATTGTATCACGCGTACCCTTTGTCGTGTTCGGAATAAATTTACCATTAGGAAAGGTTGTGGAAATGTTTCAAAACGGATCAAAACCATTCTTAAAGGCCTAGTTTAATCCTTCTTTATTTGACCCCCCCCCCCCCAAAAAAAAAATAATAATAATCTGGGTTTATATATCCGTGTGTATTGGCACCCTGGTGTGGTCACCGTGTGAACACAGTGTGACGACCCCTATCAGCTGACATTAATACACTGCTGCCGCGAAAACAGTTCGCTAAAAGAAAATTGCAAATAATGATAAGCGATTTGATGATGGACCAATACACAGAGTGGAATACCCCACGGAGACGCCAGACATTCCTTAAACTAGGCATTTAACATCATATGTTGGATATACATAAGCATGTGCAGGATAGAACTCACACGGTTTTATTTCTAAGGCAAGTGACAAATTGCCAATACAACAAAAACACGTAACAACAGAAAAATTGAATATAGCCTAGTACGAGATAGTGGTTGATGGACGTACATTTAATATTACGTTTATATTCATTATATATTTTACTGCTGTTGCTCATTTTTTCATCAGGGTACGTTGGCCTGATGCATAGAAGTATAAATCAGACGAATTTTGGTAAGAAATATAGTCCGACAACATTGACCTGGCACTTATGCATATTCCGTTCGTTTCCGTAACCTTTAATAGGAAAAATGTAAACAGGCGATCGCTCTTTACAGTTTAGGATACGAAATGTGAGTTTAAACTAATTTAGAATGCAATATAAGACGTATAATTAAATGGTTCAGTAGCTTCAGGATCGTGTGGTTGCGGGTTCGAATCTGTTCTCGGTTTTAACATGTTTTTTGTTTAATTTGTGTATAATGGTTATTAGTGAGCATTTTCACTTTTCTCGCTTTTTTGCTTTTTTATTGATTTGAGAAAAAACTTCAATAGTATTTAAAACATAAACATAACAAAAAAGACGAGATGAATCATACACATTGAAAGCAAAATATGTTGTTTCAAAACAAATTGACAGCAATTACAGTTTATTTTTCGTTTTTAGCCCTGAAATGCTTATTTGAACATCATACTCTCTGAACATAAGGCTATCGGTCAAGATGAAAAGTGTATGCGTAGATGCCGACTAAATTTTATCCTTACGAGCATGGTGTTCACCATGCATACCCGAGTACAACGGCGAAAGTCTACGAAACATCACGGAAACAAATGAGTGTCAGGTCAATGTTGTCCAACTATACTTATATTGAATATAATGTGGTCGCTGTGGATTCCGGTGTTGTACATAATGTCGCATATCATGAGTATTATCACCATATTCCTTCCGATACTCAAAATCTTCAATATCCTCAAAATCCTCATAGTCTTCATAACCCTCATAATCCTCATAACCCTCGTAATCCTCCTAATACCCAACATAATCTAAAACAATCTTACATCTTGTATTATTGCTGAGCAAAATTCAATGTTGTTTACCAAAACACAACATAATTTAACTTAATAGATTCGTAATATGGATCTTAAGATCACTACCAGTATATGCGATCGTACATGATCCAAATATTGTTACTGTGTATAAATAACTGCCATCACAACATACCCTTATAATACTTCAATGAAGCACGTACCGCTTTCAGTGTGATATTGTTTGATAACAATTATTAAGTTTTATACTGCATCATGATGATCACCACCATCATCATCATAGTCAAAGTCAAAAACTACATCTTTATCATAATTAATGACAAGACATTTGTTATAACGACCAATATAATCGTCATCATAATCATCATAATGCTTCTTAACTTTATCATGACAATTTTAAAATTGTTATCAGCAATTTCGTCATCATTATGCATGCTTTAAATACCAGCTTTGTTGTCATCACTATCATACTGATAGTGATACTCATCAGTAGATGTATCATGATCATTATAATCATGATCGTTATTTTAAGTATACCATCTACGTCATAGCCATCATTAATCAGTGCATATCAGCATCTTAATCATTGCATAGTCATGATTTACATCATGATGATACCCAATATCTTGGGCAAGAAGCAAAGGATTTTAAGTGAATCTATTTATATATTAATAACAAAACAATGTAAAAATTGAGATGTACTGACTGCACATTAAAAAATATTTTTTTTTTGTGAAAAGTAACATTCCGTGGATCATGACACCCCGCATCTTGAGCGCTAGAGCAAGTGTTACAATCACGACTGCATATGTGTTATGGATGAAATCCTATTCTTTTTTTTGCGTGTATTACCTGGGCTAATAAGGTCCTTTATAGCTTCAAAATAGCATGAAGCGCACAATTACCTGTTTCGCTCAACTGGCATATAAAGTAAGAAATATCAGAATGGAAAGGACTCTGACGAGCCAAGGAAACGAGCATCGCCCTATTATGGCCATGTTTTAACGCCTCAATATTTATTTAAAGTATTCTCGTAGAGGCAGAAAAAGCCACACAGGCAACATTTTTGTGCAATCATTTAAAAATATAACCAGTTTCTGACAAGACAATTTTTAAAGTGTTTTAACAGTGCCATATATATTGCCCTGCCCCTATTTTTCAACCGACCTAAAATATTGGAGCAACTTTGGTAAAAAAAATCACAAATGGAAATTTTCTGTCAAATTATTTCGACATCTAACCAGTGGTTTATGTCAAGAAGATGTTCAAAGTTTTCAAAATAGACATATACGACAAAAATGCCCCCGTTCTCTGGCGGACATGATTTTCAACAGACCGGAAACATTTTAGCAACTTTGGTATAAAACCGTCCAAGGAACGTTTCTGTGAAATATTCGTAATTCAACCAGTGGTTGCTGACAAGAAGATTTTCAAAGTTTGCCATATAACAATATACGGTAAGATGGCACCATAGCTGTCCGCTTTATCGCCGGCCTCCTTGAACGATACGGTGGTCAAACGCCTGACCTCTGTATTGTACACATAATAATCCAAAATGATGGAGGCAGTGATCATTTGTCCAAACTCTATTATGCAGCTCAAATGTTCACTTGCATAAATCTAAAGTGATGTGTTAGTATTTATTATTTACATCTGATGTAACGACACAACTACTCGAGTGTTTAATTAATCAGTACATGTCTCCCAATAAAACACAAAACTGTATTTCCAACAAGAAATGCAATTCTTCCAAGTCTCAGCCTAGCTAACTAATACTTTAGTCAGTCACATTTCTATTATCCGATCGAATTATTTGAGTATTGTTTGAAAAGTATAACGAACTATATAATACATATAGTAAACACTTTTTATTTAACCTCAAAGTGAACATGATGGGCAAAGTGACTCTGTTTTTACTTACCACATTGCAAGAATGAGCGTTCACTCCTGGTGTACAGAAATCCTGTTCGACACTCTCAGAATCCGGTAACGAGAACCAGAATCCAAGCAGTTTCAACTGCCAAACATAGGGCAGTGGGTCTTTGTTATAGAGCCTTGTGCAGTTACCCTGGTTAGAGTTGTCATGGACATGTTCCATGCAGAGAAACTTACTTGATGCATCATCTATAGAAAATCTATTTTATTACTGGGCACTCATAAATCTATTTCATTAATGGTTTCTCATAAAGTTGAGATGCTTTGTTTGATGACAGTAGGCATTTGAATATTTTGAATCTAGAATAGTTATGGACAACATTTGAAAGCATTATTATGTTAAATAGTCCTACTAACTAAAAGCAGAACAAAGCTCATGAAAAACTACTATACAACAGAAAACCTTACCTCACCCATGAGCAAACTGTCTTGGTCTGTCTGTAAAGATCTATTGCAAGCACCATATGGTTCACAAACTGTAGATACAGCTCCTGCTGTGAAGGGTTCCATATCGATCAATTCTTCTGTCGGTTCAAATTCTTGATCTATCACTACAAGATCAGACGCAATATTAATTTGAGATGGGTCCTTGACCACTTTGCTATTGGTAGAGCTCGATTATTTTCGAAAGTGGCGTTATCTTCATTTTGGACCTTTTTCTGAACCCTGACCTTTTACGACTTTCTTTTTGTTTGTTTCGATGTGTTCTATCAGATCTTTTAATATGTCTTTTTTCGCTTGGCCCCATCGTCTGTGTTTCGTATCACTTGGCTCGGACAGAATGCTGTTAGTGGTAAAATTACTAGAGAAAAAAAATTCATGACTTGTTACTGAAATGGTGTTGCTGGTCGGCAATATAAAGATAAGATACGACTTCACCTGGAAAATTTAGATAGAAGCTAGAACCGTGGTAGACGCACTGACCGAGCTCTAGGAACTATTTTCACCCTAGCCGTCACATCCAATCTCAGTTCAATAAACACTCAAATAAATGCATTCATGTACCCTTATACTTAAAACAATCAAACTTGTGATTCATACTGTTAGTGAATATAGTCGATAGGGTTTGGGTAAAGGGACAGTCAGAGCTTAAGCCATTTATCTCGCACTTTGTCATTACCTAATTACAATAACGGTAATTAACGGATCGGCAAAACCAAATTCTAGCAATATAGCAATGATGGTGTTTAAAATCTCAAAATAATTTAAGCAATTTGTGAACGTCAATAAAGGAATATTTCTGTGAAATTATTTCCAACTTCGGCCAGTGATGTTTGTATGTTCGAAATAAAATCGTTTTGGCGATGGAGAAGCTACTTAGATGGACAAAAGGAAACAAACTACGCATTTTTGTGTCTCCTCTGTCTAAAAAAAAATATTTACACATGCATAACTTTATACCTATTGTTGTTGGATCCGGTTGATAAACACCAGAGCTTGTGTCTGCAGCTTGGAAGAATCTGACAATCAAATGCACTCATACAATGAGTACAACGTAATGCAAAATTTGTATTTTAATACTTGGTTATTTTGTTCTACCGGAGCGTTTGGCTTGTATAGAATTAGTGCTGATTTTCGGATTTGTAGCATAGTCCGTTTGATATTTACAAGGCAAAAACAATAGATAAACAGCGTCGCATATGTGTTAGATTGCTCCATTTTGGGCACGAATCTTAACTGGGCCACGCGATTTAATAAATAGCATTTTAAAACACATTTATTTACACAGCGATAAAAACGTTCGCTGTGATACTTTTGCTATTATATGGTGTGTTTTTTACATTGAAAATATCAGTTGATTTACTGTTCATGTTGTTTGGCAATTGATGTAAAATAAATATAAAGATAAATACAAATATAAACAGAAGCTCTAGGTTATAGTCTATTCTCTTGTCAGAACAATTGATAGTAAGCCCGTTGTGTGCGTGTGTGTTATTTAGCTGATACGTAAACGTGTAACATACTAAACACAAGATATCAGAATTAAACATGATTTCACATTATTAAATTTTAACTGTAATCGTTTTGAAGACATGAATCCCATTTTGGGAAAAGTATATTAAATGAAAAGTATAAATACTCTGGTTTAATAACAGGCGTTTCCATCTCCATGAAAGAATGGCACTCAACTGGCAGTGAACTCAAGGTGAATACATTGTAGCATGAAGAACATAACCAGTGCTCCATGCAGGTGTTGCATTTCCACGTGTTCCTTGAATGGGACACTCATTGCAGATATCGCAGTTTAAAATCTGGAAACACCTGTAACCACATAATGACATATTACATTTCGTTTATAACTCCATGACGTGGATAACACTGTTTCACTCAAGTTTGTATAAATTGTATCAATTAGTGACTAGTGCAGGCAAAATTAAATGTAAAGTCATGAGCCCTGATCGGATCGACTTGCCAAACCCTACGATTTAATCAGCTTTAAAACAAGTCCCTTTAAGTAAAGATCTAGGATCAAAAAATGTACAGAGTGCTGCTAAAAAGGAGCAGAGTGAAAAGCTAGCCCAGTTTGTTGACATCACCTAATAATTTACAATAATCAAGGTTTGTTTAGTCTAATGCTTCCAATTAAGGTTTTCAACTTCATTGAATATTTGCCAAAAATTTATTGAATTTCAAAATATATTCAACCAATCTGTGTTGACTAGCCCAGAGGTGCAGTAGAGGGTGGGGGGGGGAGGAGCAGTGTGCAGCACCCTGCTATTCCGCTCTAGATCTATCCCTTTCGGGGCTTAATGTATGTAACGTGACTTTTTGGGAAAGCATTCGGTTTCCCAAATATGCAAAAATGTTATCAATCTAACAAATGGATATGAAATAACGAATAATGGCAGCAAACACCTTAGTTACTCTCAGCGTTATCCAAATGAACTGGAAATTGTAAATTATATATATATAACAATATAACTGAAAAAAATCATATTATACCCACTGCCGTACCATTTTTTTCCTATATATTCGAATAAATTCGGCATTTAAATGGCAAATATGCGTATGAACAATATAAAAACAAGAGAGCCATATATCGTTAAACCTGGTTTTTATTACAGACCAATATTTTATCGTAACACAGGTTTTATGGATGTTTCCTGAAGTGTAAAAAATCTGTCGACATTATTTGGCCTAGTGACCTAGTTGTTGACTGTAGATAAGCTGTTTGTTCAGTATATATGGTTACACAGCTGTTTGGAGTTTACGGAGGACAACAATGAGACCAAGTTTCAACCTGATCTGATGATAAATATGGGGTTCCTAGAGTGTCAACAACGATATTTACTAAATTTGACCCAGTGACCTCACCTCAACAAAAATGAAGCCTCAAGGTGGTAAACGTCACCATAAAAGTCCAAAAACATGAAATTACGTCAATTGACAATTTGACCTAGTTTCTGACCACAGGTGACCCATATTTTATCAGAACATAGAATTCATACAAGAAATCATTTTTGCTAAGTTTATACCTGATCTGATCATAAATGTTGGTCCCAGGATGGAAACATTTTTGTTTCTTTATTTGACATAGAGACATAGTTATGTATCCATTTTCGAACTGCATTCAGATTTTATTCAGATTAACATTCAGACAAAGTTACAATCTAATAATAGAAAAACAGATTCTGCTAGATCGTGATAGTCCAGTAGAAATCGAACAAATAGGAAATTATGATAATTGACCTTGTGATCTAGTGTTTCACCGCAGTTGATTATAAATATCGGTCCTATGGGGTATTTTTTGTGTTAATTTTGGCCTTGTGGCCTAGTTTTTAACCAACATGAACCAATGACATGAAGCACCGTACATTTACTGAGGAAAGTTCTGACAAAAGTTTATGGTGATCTGATAAACAAATTAACCTGACGGACGACGGGCGCCGGAGAGTCTCCAGTGATCGTTATAATTCACCAGGCACTACGTTATACTTACCTATATTACCAAAACCACATAAAACAATTCATATTATGTTTCTAAAACAAAAAATGTATTTTTAATATATACAACAGTCAAACTAAAACAATATCTTTTGAATATCGTTACGACGCTGAATAAATCCGACTATTTCCCATTAAAATTAGTCGCATTGTAATAATGCAAGGTCTGAATTATTATCAAGTTTTTTACTGGGTTGTATTTGTGCAAGTATTTCTATTGTCGAGTAATCAATGTGTAGTATAGTCATGCATACAATGCATAATAATTCATAATCAAATTACGGGTGATTTGTTTTCCAGCTATAAATATTCTTACCTTAGTAGTACCGAAACGTATACCAATATGATTGTGATTTTTAATTCCTAACAAAAAGAGACAAACATTAACATTGCAAATACCTGTGCGTGATTTACTCTCATTGAATTCCACTCGTAACAGCTCAGCCGCATAGAGAAATAGTCATTTATAGTTTTATAACTTAACGGTAGTTTAAATGTGTTAATTCCAAATACAAAATGTATTAATCCGGACAGGTCTGGATCCTACCTGCCATTATACATAGTGACTCAAAACATTAAAAATAAAAAGTAATGCGTGAACAGTTGTGTTGATTCGTAGATAACTTTACAAACGACAGATCAGCGTAGGGAACAATAATTATACTGATCTGTATAAAATGTACTTAACGTAACAAAAAAGTGTAAACCAATTAAAGTTTAACATTACCTGAAACCTGAAAGTGTTCCGGGTTGTACATCTCTTGTTGTCTGGAAGAAACCTAACGCATTGATACCTCGTTTTGTTTGATATGTTGAATTAATTGCAATTGGAATACAATAGACTGCATTTCAAATAAACGTATTGTATGAAGAAGCGCTGAGGTTTTAATTCAAAGTTATATAAAGCGTAACTGGAATACAATAAACTGCATTTCAAATTTAGTATGACTTAGAGCTGCTTTTCTAGTTATTATGTTATTATGTATATACTAGTTAACACGATCTCAACAGTAGCACCGCTTGCCTCAGTGCAACACATATCAGAAAGAAACATCAATACTTTTCTATCCAGTGTTTAATGTATATTGTTTCAAACATGATTTAAAGCGAAAGATATTTAAATTACGAAACCTTTCTTCATTTTTGTTTAAGGGATACATATTGAAAACGTCTTATTTACTTACCGGCTTCAACATTTATCCTTAGTATGATCATGTATCCTGTAATGCAATTTGTTCATAGAAGTAAATTAAACCATATATAAACATGAGCAAGAAAGGACGATTCTCATTTGACATTTTTATTTCGCTAACTTGCAATAGCGGTACTATTATGTCAATCCAGTCCTGTGGTCATAGTAGTGCAACGAACTATGTGTGAAAGCGGAAATGGAAATATATCTCACATGTAATTTTGGATTTTCCAAGCGACTAATGTGTGTATCGAATTACACCTAACCAACGAAACAGTTGTGACCTGTTTTAAAACATAGCCGAAACTTGAAAACCTAGATAGTGTAGCTATGTATCTGTAATAATATAGCGACTGAAATGTTGGTTTTGAAAAATGACCATTTATCAACGAAATATATTTATATTATTAATTTGACGCTAATTTCTTTAATCTGCAATAGCTGTAGTAATTTTGAAAAGCAGAATTTTCATATGAGATCTGCGAACTATATTATATATGCAAAACGCATTAAATACATTTACCTGGATTGAAGACGATGAAACAATTACCAGATTCATACCATAATCATCCACCCAGATTCATACCATAATCATCCACCCAGATTCATACCATAATCATCCACCCAGATTCATACCATAATCATCCACCCAGATTCATACCATAATCATCCACCCAGATTCATACCATAATCATCCACCCAGATTCATACCATAATCATCCACATTGAAATTTAGTGTTTTTACTATTTGTCACTAAACGGGATACCTTTTTTACTTGCTATACAACAATGGCGTTTAATTTGGTCAAAATAAATAGTATACATATACATGTAGCCTCAAATGGGTGTACCATGATAAAACACGTGTCTACATTTACAACTGCGTACCTGCAGGAATAAATATTTTGCTCAGAGTATATCTCACTCACCTAAACCAAACATTAGAGCACAATCTTATTACAAATATTATTTGTTCTTAATATTAAACCCTCTAACGTTTACATAAAATATATACAGTACAGTATAAACGAGTACAACTTATTTAGCTATTCAATGAAACAAGTAGATAGATATGTTTTAATAAAGGATTTCCAATTATATACTTGTAGGCACAATACCATTCTAACATAGAGAATAAAGATAAGTTTATTTAGCGAGGCTTACAAAACCTAAACCACGAGCCTTGGCGAGTGGTTCACGTTTTCTTGCCGATCAAATAAACTTATCTTTAACCAACGCTTACCATGTATTATATTTAACCTATCATTTTCTGTCTTTATTTTGAAAATAAACGAAAGAAAAACACTAAATCATACGGAAAACACTAAATGACGTCATGACAAACAACAAAATGGCGTCATTATACTGCGCGTGTTTGCTGTACTCCACAGAGTGGAAATACATCTAAGTTTATCCCACGGGGTGTTATTTCATTAATGAAGGCTTGATGATGGGATACAAATATAGACCTAATTGTACCAGTTTGTATAAATTGCACCTGTATTGTTTTAAATGCACCCACAAGTTCACATATAGTTTTCACTTTGACACAATCAGTACGCTATATACATGTATACAATGTAAAGTCAGTCTCTTAAGACATGGTCTCAATGCAATGGTCAATAGAGTGAAACATGGTAGATTACTGTCATGAGTGAGTGTTTTTACTGTTTACTTTGTATCTATCCAATTGTTTATATTAGATCTAAATATCGAACCAAACACTGGGGAGGGAATGTTGTCGTTAGCATACTAGTACATGAATACATTAATAATCACACCATGCTACTAAAATGCCAACTCGTAGTATATATCAGATACGTTGGTTATGTGTAAAAATAAGTTTATATGTGTAGATAAATTGACAACATCGCTCAACTCACTCAGAGTGCTGCTTTTCCCGTAGACTAATCCCGTTTGTCTGTTAATAAAGTTCTTATTTTTTATTTGAAACCACGTTATTCATTATGTGTGCTGGTCAATAAAAGTGTATTAAGATACGTGTACATTTGAGCATGACAGATTAACCATACTATGGCATTCAATATCTCAATATACAGTAAAACAGTGTTAACTCGAGCATCAATAACTCACGCACTTACGATAGCTCGAGCATATAATTTGGTCCCCGCAAAATTAATGTATATCTTATATTAAAATACCCCCGATACCCATAATTATCCACTTAAGTATGATGAACGCAACATTATTATTTGAATGTATTATTTTAAAAGTAAAAGAATACAAACAAAGTTGTTTTTTTCAAAAGCAATTGACAAGTGACATGATAAATAGCATAATTTGTCAAGGACGTTGAAGGAGAATGTTAATAATGCCCTGCAAAGGATCTTCTCTTGTTAAATTCCTTCACATCTTCTGTTAAACATTGGCCATTTACGCCAGTAATTTCTCTCTATAAGTGCCGTGGGCAAAAGCAATGATACTAGAAGAGACAAACAAAGTATCAATACTCGTACAAACGAACAGTGCACGTTAGTGATTAAATGCACTGTACTTACTCTTGGTACATGTATTATATACCTGATACTATTTCGACAATGACAAAAATATTGTCAATGTTTCATGTTCATATAACTTCCAAATTGGTAAGAACCAAGACATTCTAACAAAGTGTGCAAAACAAAATATCATTATATAATCAAATGCAATCGTGAATCATTTAATCAGCCTCATAAGAGTTGAATTCACGTAAAATGAGATAAAACCCGTAATTTCAGACACCATGCAGTCAAAACAAGGAAACATGTACAGATTTTATTGGCATACCAATTACCAGACATGCACTTGTAATACGCATGGTTACTGCATATTTAATTAACATTTCAATCAAATATTTTAATTAAGTATGGTCATTGGCAAGGAAATCCATCCTTTAACACAAAAAGTATCAGCGTAAATTGTGCACTTAATCAGTAAGGATATTTATTACAGAATTTAACCATACTTTTACAATCAATATATCACAAACTCACAGTACAGAAACAATGTATACATAAAAAAAATATGAGCACTTGACCGTCCCTAATAGTCTGCCTAAAATGTCTGTTTGTTTGTTGGTTTTGTTTGGATTTTTCGCCGTATTCAACAGTATTTCAGTCATATAACGGTGGTTAGTTAACCTACTCACACTTTTCCTGGGTAAGCTGGTTTACCAGTACTAAGTGCACATACTTATGCCAGTAACTGACAACTGCCGTACTTGAATCAGAGGTAGGAGGAGAATGGCCGTAGAAATAATTTCATGACCAATCCCCACACATGTAATGTGGCCGGGCTGGGAATCGAACCCGCGATCCTCGGATTTGTAGTCCAGCGCTCTACCAACTGATAAAGCCGACCCGGCCTGACTAAAATGTCTAGGATGACCTGATGAAGGCACGTTGAATTATCTTTTATCGAAACCTCGGTATTTTCACAAACGCGAAATTCGGTCAATACTCGTTCTTAAAAGCGTTTAATAGTAGGTTCCGTGCAGAAGTTTACGAACAAGTGTAATTATATATATATATTCACATATTAAAATGAAATATCGCATGTAATGGTTGTTTCTTTACAAACATTTTTTTCCTGTATATATCACAAAATGACTCTAAAATGATGTTATGCATGTATAATAGATTCACGTTGGAATGTCAGCTTACAGGGAGCTTTTTAAGCTTTTTAAGTATTGGGATTCAATTTCAAAACCATAGAAATCATTGCATGTCAAGGCTGACGAAAATGTCGTCGGAACGTATCTTCTACTAATTGTCCGCAGATCTTAATGACCATCACCATAGTTTACTATAAACAATAGTTTCGCTTAAAGCACTGTGTGATATTGAGTATTTAGCAATGAAGTTACACATATAACAAACACGGCACATGGTTAACAATATTCAGTACATCAGTTGTCATTCCTGTGAGGCGGGTACATTGATTGTAATGGGCGATACCCAGTGTGGGCAGGGGGAGGGTTACCAAAAGAGCTAGATGTACCTGGGTGGGCAGGGGGAGGGTTACCAAAAGAGCTAGAGGTACCTGGGTATGTGAAAGGCTGAGGAGCAGTGGATGAATGTCGTGGTGGCGCAACAGCTGGTATTGATGACGCTGTTAGTTGTGGTGCTTGGAACCATGAACTAAGGGGATGTGAAGTGTGCACATCCGCCATTGGCATATTTATATAATTTTGAGGATAATATGATTGCCATGGTGACGCTGTGATAGTTTGTGCAGTGGGTGTTTGTTGCACAGCCGATAGTGGCACTGAACTGGAGGAATTTAAAGCGTGCATAGGCATGGATTGTGATAGCGACGCTGAGAAAGTTGGTGGCGGTGCTAGTTGAACAGCCGAGGATGGCACTGAACTGGAAGATTTTGAAGCGCGTCTTGACCTGGATTTTTTTGATGGTGATTTTTTGGTAGTTTTTGGTGGTGGTGGTGGTGCTTGTTGCACAGCCGATGATGCCAATGAACTTGAGAAAGGTGAAACGTTTATTGACATAACGGGCTGCGATGTGGACACGTCTGTGTCTCCGGTGTATTTATACCGAATAAGGTACTCAGGATAGTAGGCGTTTTTCTCGAAAAGAATGAATATACTGGGATCATCCTCACTATCGACACATGAATCATAGAGCTCATGGTCTTTGCCTGGCTTTTCTGGGGGCCGTTTGTACTCGTGTTCCCCTTTAGTGTAGTAGCCCACAAGCACCCTAGCTTGGAACATAAACCTATCCAGCTTTTCAGAAGGAAATGTGAACTTGTGACTGTACTGGGCATCTCTAGCAAAGTATGCCCCTTGACCATACATGGTAGCATTCTTTCCGCACAAACGGAAATCAAAGTTGTTGATGCAGATTCCACGAACTGTATCCAGACTGTCGGTTCCGTGAAAGAGGTTGCGTTTATCGACTGGGTTTCTGTCTCCAAGCCTCCGCTGGTTGTTAAGCATGGTCTTCTCGTGACTGAAATACATACACTATTTTTGTTTCGTGTTGGAATTATATGTCACATTAAAATATTAAAAATTAATTTTATATTATTTTCAAAATTTAAATCGAATAAACAACACGAACATCACGAGTACTAACAAAAGCAGAGACCTTACTGTTTTAACAATATGTGCCAATTCGCACAAATATCATTTACGCGTTAACGCCAACATTTATCTGGAATATATTTAATAAATTCGTTGGCCTATCTTAGCTTATAATTAATAACAAATATAATGTATTGTCAAAATAAATTAGGAACTTCACGGGTACACAGGTACCCATGGGATGTTAAAGATTTGGTTGGTACATGTATCCAGGTACGTTTCCCCTCCCAGGAAGCCGGAATTGTCACTAAGACATTTTAAAAATATACGAACACAGGCAAAATGAATTACACTCAACGGTAATTTCTTGCATAAAAACATTGCAATATGCTATCCAACAACGTATAATATCCAGATTAGGCAGTGCTGGTACGGTCTTCCGTATATTACACGGATCATTTTACTAACTACCTGTTTAGATCCGTTTATCGTTAAGTAAAAGACTTCTAGCCGATGAAGAAACAGCTCATCGTGATATGCGTTTGCAACCAGTTTGAAAAAGATAGTGCTATAAGAAAATGGAAAGATATGCGCAAAGGTCAAGGTAACATCAAGGTTAGCACTTTATTTAACTATCTTATGTCAAGTGAAGATAAAGCATATAAACGCTTGCTCAGCCTTCATCACAGAATGCATGTACATTTTGCAATATCTGGAAATTATATTCCTTGAATTGTCCACCTAATAAATTATTCTTTTTTTTCTTAACCTATAAATGTTAAAATGTGATAGTATATGTTTGTCATCAATGTCGGTAATGTCAGCAATTGAGCATAATAAATGTATAACCAGTTTCCAACGGGTAATTTGAGGCCAGCTATCTGGGTTCTAAACTACTACTTGTTACTCTGTTTTTGTCGGACCTATTCTATATGTTAGTTCGTCAAAGATGTTTTGATTTTATCTGATATATTAAGAATACGTAGCATAATAAAACTTACTTGCAGAATGCAGACCATAACGCATGATTCTGTATTCGGAACACGGCTGCCAGAATAAAACGGTCACGACATATTGTTTTATGGAAGTTTTCTGACACCTGGAAATAAATGCATGTTGCTTTTCAAAGAAACTACATTAACATAAATATTGAACAGCGGGTTAATCTTTCAATTACATTGGTGAAAATATCGATCACATATCTAATACATAAATTTTGCTCCACTCGAACGAGCAACTTACAGTATTTAAAGGTTATTAGATGCTACACGGAAAACGAAATACCCAACAGGAGTTATATTTAATTATACAACATATGCTTAATATGTATCATCATTTTAGATCTCGTTGTCAGCATCAGTTGAATAGGGGATTGTGCAGTATTTGGTACTATGAGCTCTTGAAAACTATATGGTTTGATAACCATATAATATACAAAATAAGGCTAAATATGCAATTGAAATGCGGATAGATTATACACTTCAGAATGCTTCCACACCTTTTTGCACCAATTCCTTCATGGAAAAATCAAGATTTGAAAATGGACAACTAACATTAAACTGATGACACAATTCTAAAAACAGTTTATAACAGCCTACATTGTAAGTCACCTCAATAAATGCTGTATCCGTGTGTGACAGCTGGACAAGTTCGAACGGGTGAGCTACGTCCCATGGCATCCACAACGTCGGGAGCTGAACATCAATCAATTGGGGAGGCTCTAGACATGGAGGCCTGAAGATTAACCAACACGTATATATATATATATACCGACTGATTTACAATAATGTTAATCACAAAGAGGGCCAAATATTCCCTTTATCGTTCACACGGTTCAGTTGAGTATGGCTTTGAATCATAATATGAATCGTTTAATCTGACAAATTTTCAACAATATCAAAGTATCAAGGTAAAATAAAATTCTAAACTGAAAACAAACTTTTTAATATATGACACTATATTTGACATTGACGTCGTTTATGAACTCATGTAACCCAATATATTAAAACCTTACATATAATTAACAGCGGCGACTTATCTAAGGAAGTGTTAAACCAATCGTATAATAATGAAACTCCAGCAGGGTAAATATCGGTGCACGTGCAAGTAAACTGGCTTATTATATTATCTGTATCATATTCTTTAACCACAAATGACACATTTAAACACACAACACGGATGTCATGGCGTACAACAAACTGACCAAGTGTCAATCTGTTTTGCTGAGAAATGTAGCGTTTTGGAGTAAGCAAATGCTATTTAAAATAGTTTAAATATTGGTTTAGTTTTAGTTTTTCAACCCATGTAACTCATATCTAATATTTCTGATGTTCTATGTTATCCTGGTGATATAAAGGTCATTTATCTGAAAAGATCATCAATCTGACAAACTGAAAAACGTGAACAGATAGACAAGAGGCTCCAAGAGAGTAAATGTCACTTTTATATAAGTATTTGTTTAAATTCCAGTAGACAAACAAAACAATAAGAATTTGACATAAAGCATAAATAAATAAAAGATTTTATCATTTATTTTTTGTCTGTTAGGGTCCTTTCAATGTATTTTAATATCAAAATATAAAACTCACAAACAAGTCAGTTATTTATATCAACATGCCAGTATGTATACTACGGATAAGACAAATATAATTACGTTCTTTTATCCTGGACGTCTTTGTGTGATACAAACAGTGGACGACGCCTGAGTTTTCTAGTGGCTCCAGTGGTCATGTTTTGCTGCGTCATGGACTCGAGGTCTATCACATACTCCCACTTGTAGTTCTCACGGGAATACTGGTAGGTGGGTTGTTTAGCAAGGAACTTGGCCTCGAGGGTATGTTGGAGGGAGTCCTGTAGAAATACAAGTCATTGGTAAGCTTGTAGTTCTCGAGTGAATAGAGGTAGGTGGGCTGTTTGACAAGCAATATGAACTCAAAGGTATGTTAAAGAGAGTCCTGTATATATACTGATTATTAATAAGCTTGTAGTATTCACATTAATACAGGTTACTGGATTGTGGGCTGTTTGAAAAGGAATTCGATCAAGTTACGGTATGTTGGAGATTCCTGCAGAGATACATTTTGGTAAGCTTGCAATTCTCGCGTGCATTAATTTATGTAGAAACTTGCCCGTATATTTTTGTTCACCTTTAAACACACGTAGTCGTTTGACATGTACGTGGGCATAGTGGTATATCGGAGAGTTGTGTAGTGGTACAAATTTCTAGTAAGGTTTTGTTCTCCCATATACACAGGTAGTTTTTGACATGGAACTGGGCATATGGATATGTTTGAGAGTTTTGAAGATATAAAAAATATTAGTAAGCTGTTTGTTCTCACGTGTATACATGTTTATAGGATGATTTGCAAGAAACTTGACATGGAGGGTATTTTGGACAGTTTTGTGAAGATACAAGTACATATTATAGGTAAGCTTGTAGTTCTCACGCCACTTCAGGTGCATCGGTTGCCAGGCAATGGATCTGACCTCGTGAGAAATCATTAGCGATGACAGTAAGTGATATTACATTAAAATGGAACGCACAGAAACTCTATGTCGCCAAAGCTGTACTGGGTAACTCATTTCGCTGTTAACAGTGTTGCAGATACGCAGCCCAAATATGGACAAATACAAAACCCGAACGTTGCTGAGTACCTGATTGCCGAGTTCCATTTCATTTGATCGGAAAGATGACAAAAACATCAGCCTGTTATGTAAGTTGTATGCATTAACTAGAGGCATCGATTCTTATAATAGCAATATATATTTGGCTAGTCTGAGTTCCAATACAAGATCAATGTCATCGCTGCGCATCGCACAGGAAGTGCGAATATCCATCGTACTGTACTCATCATTCCTGCGTAGTTTGGTTAAAATCCACCACGCAGTTTTATGAAATAATTGTAAATGACGAAAGTCGGGCGCAGAACTGAGAGTGATCACTACGATGCATGAATAGATCGTAAACGGTATATTTCTCCATATAACTCTCCCGTGAGCAATATGAAAATGTAAAGAAAAAACATTTAAATCCTGTGTATCATGACAATGAATGTGCTTATAACGTATATAACACCATGCAAACGCAAATTCAAAAATTAAGTTAGAAACATATAAATATACAAAATGTGCAACTCCATTTGCATCGGCAGGAGATAACTCCTATTAACAGCACAAGGTCCTTTATTTAAAGAAAGTGACCAATTGCCAAGCAAACTTACAGGTTCAAACAGATTCCAAAACCCATCGTTGTCCTTCCAGTACCATCGCCACTGTGTTGCGTAGCTGTCCGCTGCATCGCCGGCCTCCTTAAAGGACATGGTGGTCAGACGCCTGGCCTCTGAATCGTTGACAGCATCATCCCGAATGGAGGCAGTGATCATACGTCCAAACACTATTGTGTAGCTCAAATGTACACTTGCATAAACCTGAAATGATGTACTATTACTAATTATTAACCGTGGAAGGAACAATAGAACTCAAGCATTTAAAATTAGTTAGTGTCTCAAGCACAAACATGTCTCTAACAAAAAAAACACAGCGCTCAAATGTATCAGTCTGGCTAACGATGTCTTTAGTCAAAGTCACCTTTCGATGTTCCAATCTAAGTGTTTGTTGTTTTTTAAAGAGTATAACACAATGCTTGTATAGGATATAATACATATAATGCATATAATACATATTTATTATTTGACCTCGAAGCGGATATTATGGACAAATTACTTACCAGTTTGCAAGAATATGCCTTCTCTTCTGGTTTACAGAAAACCTGTTCAACACTCTCAAACTCTGGTAACGTGACCCAGTCTCCAAACAGTTTCAACTGCCATAAGTAGGGCAGTAGTTTGTTGCTGTGGAGCCTTGCACAGTTACTCTGGTTACAGTTGCCGTGGATATGATCAATGCAGAGGAACGTGCTAGATGCTTTATCTATAGAAAACACACTTGTTAAATAATGTGTTTTACTGGTTTCTTGACACAAGTTGAGACAATTTGTTTAATGAAAGTATGCGTGTTATATTTTATGAATTTACAATAGCTACCATGTGAGCACAAAATTGTGCCATACAACAGATAAGATTGTCTCACCCATTTGGAACAGCCTGTCATGGTCTGTCTGTAAAGATTTATAGTGAGCACTATCTTGTGTACAATGTGTTCCCTCAGTAGATACAGCTGCGGTTGTGAATGGCTCCATATCCATTGATTGTTCTAACGGTTCAAATTCTTTATCTGTCTCTTCAGGATCTGGCCCAATATATGATTCTTTGCCAAGTTTGCTTTTTGTAGCGATATTGATCAATTGAGGCCATGTGTTAATTTCGGATCTTTTTCTTTTACGCTGTGTTTCTTTTTGTCCGTTTGGATTTGGCTTGGCTATATCTTCTGGCATGGAAATGTTGGACATGCTATCAGTGTGGGTCATATCACTTGGCTCGGACGGAATGCTGTTAATGGCCAAATTACTGGAGGAATGGTTCAATGGATGGTTTTCAACACGTAATTGATCACTTCTATGAAGATTCGAATGCATGACATGCTGGTTATCACTGCTTCTTTTAGAGTTTGTTGCCTTTTGATTCACGGGAACTAACATATCTGCAAGTGTACACCGTATTTAAGCAAAATTGACATGATATACTGTCAGCAATAACATATATATTTTCTTATTTTAATTATATTCCAATAAAATGTAAGAATTTTGCAAGCATAATTAAATTCCACCAAGTGGTGTCAAAGTAGAAGTTGTTTGAAGTAAATTGTTAACACGACGAGTACAACAGCGGAAATCACTAATTCAAATAGCTCGCTTTTTATCGTTACTATACACAGTTAAAATAATAAGCTACGGCATACCAACATCTTACATGGAATGTGTAATAGAAGGGTTGCGACTGAGTAAACGGACAGACAAGGCTAAGGCACTATGTATCTCACCCAAGCCGTAATTTCCCACCATCACACTTCGATAAACACTAAAAAACGTAAATTCAAACTCCCATGTACACAAAAAAACATATAATAAGGATAATTTCTGGTAAATAGGTTTGTAGAAAGGGCCTGTGTAGACAGTAAGTCTGAGTTAAAGCTTAAGCAATTTGTCTTCCTCCTTTTTGTGCTCCCTCCAATGAAATTATTTGGACATTTGGTCATTGGTGTTTGACGTTGGCCTGTTGGAGTTCAAAAGTAAAATCGTTTTGGCGAACGATATGTTACTGAAATGAAGAAAGCAAACATAGTTCGTATTTGCATTGTCTTTGTACATAAAAACTATTTATAATCTATAACTTTATACCTATTGCTAGATCCGGCTGTATATAGCCTGTGTCTGCAGCTGGGAAGGATCTGTCAACCAAATGCACACATCAAAATTGAATGAGTTGACAGTAATGCAAAATGTGTATTTCAATATTTGGATATTTTTATTATCAAATATTATGGCTTGTGTTGAATTTGTCCAAATTTTTGGATTTGTAGCATTGTCCGTTTAACTATCATACGGCAAAACTGCGTGGCAAATGTGTTCGATTGTTCCACTTTGAGCACGAATCTTAACTGGGCCACGCGATTTAAAAAATAGCATTTTAAAACACATTTATCCAGGTATACAAACGGTTGCTTTTATATAGTGTTAATTTTTTAATTTACAAACTATCACTTGATTTTCTTTTTATGTTTTACTTTGCGGCGATCGATGTAAGACAATAAAAGGTTTTGTTATTACGGATCAGATCCAGAAGCCCTATATTCCCTTGTTTGAACAATCGATGGTAAGCCCGATGTGTATGCGTGTTTTAGAGAGCTTATGAATGTTTAATATACTCAACAAATGATATCAGACTTAATAATTGATTTCGCAAGTGTTCATTATATATAACTTGAATACAGTAATCCTATTTTGTCATAAATCTATGAAATAAAAATTAAACATACAATGTTTTATCAATGGGCGTTTCCATCGTGAAAGACTGGCACTGAGCTGGCAGTGAACTCAAGTGGCGGAAATTGTAGCATGAAGAACATAACCAGTGCTCCATGCAGGTGTTACATTTCCATTTGTTTCCTTGAATGGGGCACTCACTGCAGTTATCGCATCTAAACCGATCTCTGAAAACACCTGCAACCATATAAGGAGTAAAAAAGTTGTTTTTTTTCCGCTTACCCCCCCCCCCCCCCCACACACACACACCCCCCGCACACACATTTTTTTGCGCCGACCCAACAGTGTTTTTGCCTATCTATCATTAACTTGTTCTGATTTTCGGTCAAAATAGCAGTTTTTGCTCATATTGTGAAATGTCTATGACCTTATTTATCGCTAAGGTACAGTTTCTTTGATTGGAGGCGTTTAAACATTTTACATGCAGTCCAATTAACTAAAACTGTGTGGTAAATATGCCGATTTGGGGGGAAATTTAAGCGAAAACCAACAATTATTTGTTGGCCTAATCAAATATTACATATTGCTTAAATATTTAGCACTCCATAGAGGGGTTAACAATTTTCTACTATAGTTTTCTTTAATAAACATTGTATACGAGGGTTGTTATAACAATATGAAGCCTTGCTTTATACTTCGTATACCTTATGTCAAAAACAAATGAATGTTACATCCATCAGGATATATAAGGATACATTTTCATAAAAAACACACTCTTTTTTAAGCAGAAGATTGATGAAATAGTCACTAAACCTTACTGCATGTTTGTTATAATGACGTCGCTGACGTCGTTTGGCGTCATTTTATGTTTTTCGCAATATGAAGTGTGTTTTCATTCGTTTATTTTCCAAATAGAAGCAGGACATGATGGGGTGAATATAATTCTAGGTAAATGTTGAATAAAGATGTGTTTATTTGCTCGGTTTTCTAAAACTCGCTAAATAGACGTATCTTTATTCAAATAGGGATCTCAGTTACATGTACCAAAGCTCAGGTATCGTTCATCCCACTTTTTGTTATACGTTTGTATATCGTACCTCTGAAAAGCCTTATAATTTATCATCAGGTTGGTCCCTTTTATTAATTTTTGATTCTTAAAATATATTATTATTCCTTTATTTAACTAGACATGATGAATGGATTGGTTGTTGAAGCTTCAGATGCTGATCTCCAACTGGATCTCCGAAGCCTGTGTAATTGTGCCGTAGAAAAATCGACATCGAATTAGGACGTTTGACTCACTTGGTTCTAACCGCCTTAACTATAGCGAATACGCATGTATAGACATTTAGTGGTAATAATATATTTCGCAATTAATTAAATTTCAGTATACGAAAGACGGCCCTCAAAAATATCATTGGCTGTCTCTGCGAATTTCTGTTTCGACTGTTTTGGTTTTCCTGCAACGTTTTTCAATTAACATCGAATTTAATACCTAATGACATTGCCTATGTTCTCTCGTTGACATTTTAACGTTAGGGTTAGTGTAGGTGATCTAGTTCACACTTATTTTCAACTCGAACTTCAAGAATACATCATTCTTTCACATAACATTATACACCAATCAGGCGAACTTTTCCGATTGCATATCAAATAAAAAATGCATTTCATCTTTTAGGAAATAAATGAAACGTCCTAAATTTTGGCGTCGGGAAATAGCGCATTACTAAGAAAACGCAACTTGTCATTTCGGATTGTCACTGCTAATTAATATTATTTTTGCAATCTTTCCATAACGCAGAAAACAAATAAACTGAATTGCATAGATGTACTAAACGTATCGAATAAAGTAAGATACAAATTATATTTTAACATTACCTGAAAACTGAAAGTGTTCCGGGTTGTACATCCTTTGTTGTCTGGTCTGGAAGAAAATACGCTCATTGATACACTCGTTTTGTTTCATATCTTGACATAATTAAATTTAAATACAATAAACTGCATTTCAAATTTACGTACTGCGTGACAAAGCGCTGAGGTTCTAATTCAAAGTTAAACATAACTGCAATGCAATGAACTGTATTTCAAAAATAGTATATGACTAAGAGCTGACTTTCAAGTTATATACATGTACATATTAATAAACTCAACTGTAGCACCGGTTGCCTCAGTGTAAGAAACATTAACATTTTTCTATTCAATGTTTAATATGTATTTTCCCATATATGATTTCAAGTGACAGATATTTAAATTAAGAAATCGTTTATCCTGTCCGGAACATAATGTTGTCCAGAGGGGAAGGAATTTCAAATAACCGGTCAGAAGTGCTTCAACTTAATCCTTGTTATGATATAGAGGATATTTTTTAATGCAGTGTAAGATCGTCCTTTATTTCATGAGTGGTCAATGAAACAATAGTTTCAAGAGTGGCGGAGCCACGAGTGTAAATATCTAGTTTCTATGACCACGAATGAAATAAAATACGATCTTACACTGCATTAAACAAATTTTCTTTTTCTTTTATGTTTCTGAACGATAAATTTAAAAAAATGAGCGAAATGTGGTGAAGTGTCACAAGTTGTGTGTACTATGACGTCATAAATATGACGTCATTATGATTCCAAAATTGTTGATCACTGTTGTGTTTGGAAAAAGTGCCACTCTCACTGCGTCGTTGTCGCTTAATTATATTTGTATTGAATTTTATAATGTGTTTTTTGTTGTTTAAAAAGCCTATGTTAACACTGACGATTAGGGTATTGACATACTTTCAAAAATAAACGTAAAAACAAAATTAAAAGTAGTTCCATATAACCAAGAGTGACCTAGAGTGAAATGATCGGGTTATGATTCACTGGTATTCACCACTCATTCACCGCATAGCATGAAATCAATTGTATCCTTTGCTGCAATATTTTCATCGAAGTAAATTCAACCATATATAAACACGAGCAAGAAATGACTATTGCTCTAGACCAAATGTTCAATGCACACGGGTTGTAGATTGTTCTTTGACGACGCAATAAAGCTGCAATGCCTCGTCATTGTACATGTAGCTAGGTGTCAGTAATATTATAACAACTAAAATATTGCTTTTGAAAAGTAGCAATACGTATACGTGAAACGTCTTCTAATATAATTTGACACTAACTTAGCAACCCTGCAATAGCGGTATTAATTTGTGTATATTGTCCTATGGCCTCAGTGTTTTTACAAACTATTTTTTAACAAGCCGTAAATGTAAAAACGAAAATGGAAGTTTGGGAAAGGTAAATTGTTTCACAGGTAATAATGGGTTTTCCCATTACTCATTTGCGCATCCAATTAAACAATCAAATACAGTAACAAAACTTAATAATTAGGTTACTGTGTCACTATTATACCGTGTAATAATCCAAAGCTTATTTCAAACACAATTTCCCTTTTTCTTGATACTGATACTGATATCAAAATATGAACGTTCGACCTGCTTTGACATAAATCAGAAAATTATTAACCACGATATTGTAACTAGGTATCAATAATAACGTAACGTGTAAAATATACCTTTTAAAAAAAGTCCATGTTCATGAAACATATACATTACGTTTGTATATAATTAATTTTGACACTAATTCCTAAATCATCAATAAGTGAACTCAGCAAACCAACAGCACCGATAAGACCTACGAACCATATTTATTTTTGGGGGAAACCGGCGGAAATGGCAAAACGAAAGTGGAAGATTACGCAATATGGATCGTTCAACAAACTGTTTTGGATGGTCCTTCGATAACGCAATTCCCCATGTTGCCTATCCAGTTACATCAAATACAGTAACACAACTTTATAATTATGTTGCTGAGACACTACTGTACCGTCAACCACTCTGGTTACACAGGCGATTCTTACGGAGCATCCCGGAGATAGTCGATGTATCACGATTGTACCGTCAACGGTACACGTATAAGCCATAGTTTATTTCATACACCATTTCCCATGTGTTATTGGTATCAACATATTCACGTATAATAAATGTCCTGAGTGAAAACAAATTTGAAACTTGGAAATCTCGATATTTTAGCTGTGTCAGTTATAATATAGCTACTAATATCTTAGATTTGGAAAAAGCCAATATCGTTAAGCTGCAATACATGTGTTTAGTTTCGAAATCAGTGTCCACTGTAGTTCTACGAAATATATTTATATTTCAAAAACCAGTTCAACATATTATGGCGGTACATAGGGAAACGAAAGAGATGAATCAGAAGTATGCATCGTTACATCCACTGAATAAAAGAATACAAAACACATTAAATCTATATACCTTGATTTAGAATCATGAAACAGTTACCCTATTCGTACCATAAACATACACATTGAAATTTGGTGATGTGTTCATTCTATAAATAGAGGACACGTCACAGCCATTGACATCTATACTCTACCTCCGCGCAGAGATTTAACTGTGTCCGAGCATAGCTGCTTTGAATCCCTGTCGGCAGGAAGTTCCACGTGACAATAGGCACACTTTGCGCGAAATAAAATTGTGTACTTGTGAGCCGTGACTCCACGCAGTGGGTACTTGTGAGCCGTGACTCCTCGCAGTGGGTACTTGTGAGCCGTGACTCCACGCAGTGGGTACTTGTGAGCCGTGACTCCACGCAGTGGGTACTTGTGAGCCGTGACTCCTCGCAGTGGGCACATGAAAAAAACGTGGACAACGTAAAATCCTTGCGTTGTTATGTTTACGTATTATTTATTTTTTGTTTTTCATTTTAACTTTTACTATATTTACCTGGACTAATAATGCAACATGTCTGTGTCATTCTGATAAAAAATTATCATAAAATTATAATTTTGTACAAAGTAAATCTTAAATCTTCTCATAATCGTCTCACCTGAAAACTTCCAAATCTGTAAGTTCTTAACGCGTGGTTGCAGTGGTAACTGACAAGAGTACCAACGGGGAAGTACCCACTGCGAGGAGTCACGGCTCACAAATCTGTAAGTTTTTAACTCGTGGTTGCAGTGGTAACTGACAAGAGTACCAACGGGGAAGTACCCACTGCGAGGAGTCACGGCTCACAAGTACCCACTGCGTGGAGTCACGGCTCACAAGTACCCACTGCGTGGAGTCACGGCTCACAAGTACCCACTGCGAGGAGTCACGGCTCACAAGTACCCACTGCGTGGAGTCACGGCTCACAAGTACCCACTGCGAGGAGTCACGGCTCACAAGTACCCACTGCGAGGAGTCACGGCTCACAAGCAACATTTACTCTGTCTGCACATACGCGACGGTAAAGAGGCGAAATATGGTTTGAAATAAAGTTCAACAAAATACTTTTATAATCAAAATATTTTATCAAGCCAACATGACATGGAGTAAACATATAAATAAAACATATAAATAAAATGTGTTTTTATTATATTTACTGTTTATTTTTCATATTGGACCATAGGAGAACAAATGCTGTTGTAAGCATACATCAAGTTAATAGTCATGTCATGCTATAAAATGTACTCGTAGTATATACGTTGTTTACACATGTGTCAATATGAGGTATATATATTTGCGTAGATATATAGACAGCATCGCTCACTCAGATTGGTGTTAATGTCCATTAGGCTATTTCGTTGTGTCTGCTTTGCTAATAACTTAGAAAAAGAAATGATCATCATCATTAAATATCACGCTCAAGAACCAGGCCGGGCCTTTAGTTTAGTGGTCAAGGTAACATAAAGAGGTCAAGATATTTGTCCTGGGCATATATCGTACTCTTTTTCTTCGTCTGACAAGCATGTGCTTCGGGGGCATACATCACATCCTGTGAAAAGCCTTTTTGTTATTATTTGGGTTGGTAATTTTAAGTATCTTTCAATACATGTATATTGAAGCATGACAAATTTCCGCTTGTCTAATCGTACCAGACCATAGCCTTCAAGCTCTCAATATTCGGCACTGTTTGTTCTGTTATGCCATTCGTGCGGGTTATGACTGTCTGCAAAAATAAAGCTTTGGCAAACAAATCGAGTACTGCATGTAGTATGTTTATTCTCTTGTCACGTCAAACACTATGCTGGCACGAAGATTTTATGTATTGCTGTAGTTCCCATGTATTTCATTACTCTGTAAGCATTCATACGCACACTGGACGTATTGATAAAACAATGACTTTGTGGCCAATCATCCGCTGAAATCGGTGTTCGTTTGTAGCGGGTGGTGGGGGTGGCATTGGGATGTCGAATGTGGGAGATAGTTCCGTCCTATTGGAATTTTGCAATTGTGTTCACGTTAAACACAAGTTTGTCTAATCATCAATGGTCCATATCTGCAAGACAATTCGTTGAAGAAAATGTGCCGGCCTATATGCTCATAATCACTTAATAGATGAAGCTTCCCATCAAGCTACGCCGATTTTCATTAAGTAGAAATAGCCCGGAAACATTTTATACTACTTAATCCTGTGCAATCAAATCCCATAACTTATAGAAAAATGATCGAAGCGGAACGGACGGACAAAAAGGCGACTACATATGCTCTCCTATAACAAGAGCTGTCGGAGGACAGCGCGCTCGACTTTTCTTGTGCTTGTCAGAGTTACTGGCTTTTTTTTTATAAAACAAGAAACATGGAAATTCCACGAAAACCTTTTTTTTTAAACAAAATGCATTAAAGTCAGCTCATCAATAAAATTGTTAGTAATGGTGAACTTGACATTGACCCCACCAACCCCATATGCAATCCGAAGCGAGGTCTCGATGTTAGGTATCTATTTATAAAGTTTTATTAAAAATCTCAATCTCTTCTCAAGCTATTGAGGTAAACTGTTTGTCTGTTTTTAGTAACGATGACCTTGAACCTACCCACCCCATGTGCAATCCCAAGCGAGGTCTAGATATCTATGTATGAAGTTTCATTAAAATATCTCAATGTGTCCTCAGTCTATTGAGCGGAAACCATTTTTTATTTTTAGTAACGGTGACCTCGACCTTGACCCCACCCACCCTTTATGCAATCCCAAGCGAAGTCCTAATATATGGTATCTATTACGTTTATTAAAATATCTCAATCAATTCTCAAGTTATTGATTAGAAACCGTTTTTCTATTTAAGTAACAGTGACCTTGACCCCACCAACCCCATATGCAATCCCAAGCGAGGTCTCGATATAAGGTATCTATGTATTAAGTTTCATCAAAATATCTCAATGCGTTCTCATGTTTGTATTGAGCGGAAACAGTTTTTCTATCTTTAGTAACAGTGACCTTGACCCCACCCACTCCATATGCAATCCCAAGCGAGGTCTTGATATAAGGTATTTATGTATAAAGTTTCATTAAAATATCTCAATGCATTCTTAAGTTATTGAGCGAAAACCGTTTTTCTATTTTAGTAACAGTGACCTTGACCTTCATCCGATACGCAATCGCAAGTGAAGTCTTGATATAAGGTATGTATGCATAAAGTTTCATTAAAATATCTCAATGCGTTCTCAAATTATTGAGCGGAACCCATTTTTATATTTTTAGTAACAGTGAACTTGATCTTGACCCCACCCACCCCATATGCAATCCCAAGCGAGGTCTAGATAAAACATATAATTAGTATTCAGTTTCATTAAAATATCTCAATGCGTTCGCAAGTTATAGAGCGGAAACCGTTTTTTCTGTTTTTAGTAACAGTGACCTTGATCTTGACCCCTAAACCCCATTTTCACTCCCATGTGAGGTCTTGATATAAGTTATCTATGTATTAAGTGTTATTAAAATATCTCAATACGTTCTCAAGTTATTTAGCGGAAACCGTTTTTATATTTTTAGTAACATTGACCTTGATCCCACCCACCCCATATGCAATCCTAATCGGGGTCCGGCTATAAGGTATCTATGTTTGAAGTTTCATTACAATACCTTAATCCGTTCTCGAGATAGAGAGCAGAAACGAAAAGTTGAGAAACTAGCTTACCGAAAAACTTTAACCTGTCCTTTTAGCTTATATGTATAATTTCTAAGTGTATAAAGGCCCATAATTTTGACAAATTTCAAACTAGAATTGTTACAAAATCTGTCAGAGGACAGTGCGCTCGACTATTCGAAGTATTTCAGTTGGTATATATTTTGGATAGTAAAAAAGGGGCATAACTCTGTCAAAATACAAAACAGAGTTATGGGTAATGTTGACCATGATACAAGAGTTGATGACAAAGGTTAGTTCCAAGTTTCAAGTGAATAACTTATGTAGTTTTGAAGTAAACAAAACTTTTTAATATAAACTTTAAAAATAAAATTTAAGTGAAAAGGTGGCATAACTCTGTCAAAATACAAAATAGAGTTATGTGTAATGTTGCCCCTGATACTGGAATTGATGACAAAGGTATATTCCAAGTTTCAAGTGAATAGCTTTTGTAGTCTTGAAGTTACAAAACTTTTGAAAATAAACATTAACCAGAATGTCTATGTGAAAATGGGGCATAACTCTGTCAAAATACACAACAGTGTCATAGGGAATGTTGCCCTTGATACTGGAGTTGATGACAAAGGTTAGTTCCAAGTTTCAAGTGAATAACTTATGTAATCTTGAAGTTACAAAACTTTGAATATAAACTTTAACCAGAAAATCTTTGTGAAAAAGGGGCAACAATGTTATAGGAAATGTTGTCCTTGATACTAGAGTTGATGACAAAGGTTAGTTCCAAGTTTCAAGTGAATAACTGATGTAGTTTTGAAGTTACAAAACTTTTGAATATAAACTTTAAACAGAAAATCTAAGTGAAAAGGTGGCATAACTCTGTCAAAATACAAAATAGAGTTATGTGTAATGTTGCCCTGATACTGGAGTTGATGACAACGGTTAGTTCCAAGTTTCAAGTGAATAACTTATGTAATCTTGAAGTTACAACACTTTTGAATGTAAACTTTAAACAGAGAATCTAAGTAAAAAGGGGGCATAACTCTGTCAAAATACAAAATAGAGTTATGTGTAATGTTGCCCGTGATACTAGAGTTGATGACAAAGGTTAGATCCAAGTTTCAAGTGAATAACTTATGTAGCTTTGAAGTTACAAAACTTTTTAATATAAACTTTAACCAGAAAATCTATGTGAAAAGGCGGCATAACTCTGTCAAAATACAAAATAGAGTTATGTGTAATGTTGCCACTGATACTGGAGTTGATGACAAAGGTTAGTTCCAAGTTTCAAGTGAATAACTTATGTAATCTTGAAGTTACAAAACTTTTGAATATAAACTTTAAACAGAGAATCTAAGTGAAAAGGGGGCATAACTCTGTCAAAATACAAAATAGAGTTATGTGTAATGTTGCCCCTGATACTAGAGTTGATGACAAAGGTTAGTTCCAAGTTTCAAGTGAATAACTTATGTAGTTTTGAAGTTACAAAACTTTTGAATATAAACTTTAACCAGAAAATCTCTGTGAAAAGGGGGCATAACTCTGTCAAAATACAAAATAGAGTTACGTGTAATGTTGCCCCTGATACTGGAGTTGATGACAAAGGTATATTCCAAGTTTCAAGTGAATAGCTTTCGTAGTATTGAAGTTACAAAACTTTTGAATATAAACTTTAACCAGAAAATCTATGTGAAAAATGGGCATAACTCTGTCAAAATACAAAACAGAGTTATGGGGAATGTTGCCCCTGACACTGGAATTGATGAGGAAAGTTAGTTCCAAGTTTCAAGTGAATAACTTATGTAGTCTTGAAGTTACAAAACTTCTGAATATAAACTTTAACCAGAAAATCTAAGTGAACAAGGGGCATAACTATGTCCAAATACAAAACAGAGTTGTGGGGAATGTAGCCCCTGACACTGGAGTTGATGACAAAGGTATATTCCAAGTTTCAAGTGAATAACTTATGTAGTTTTGAAGTTACAAGAGTTTTGAATAACACTTTAACCAAATTCACGTGGACGTGGACGCGGACGCCGGGTGTAATAGGATAGCTTACCTATTCCTCAAATAGTCGAGCTAAAAATTGGCCTATGAGTTCATTTTAATATAGGGAATAAGTGTTCTAAGTTTGAATTAAATCCCTCAAGCCATTCCTGAGAAACCAGCTTACCGAAAAACTTGAACCTGTCCATATAATTATATGTAAACTTTTCAAGAGTTAAAAGGCCCATAATTTGGACAAATTTCAAACTAGAGTTACCAAACTTGGCCTATAGGTTCATTTTAATGTGAATAATAATGTTCTAAGTTGGAATGAAATCCCTCAAGCCATTCCCGAGAAACTAGCTAACCAACACTTCACAAAACACTTGAACCTTGGTCGGACGTCAACACCAGCGCAGACGCCGGGGCGAGTAGAATAGCTTGCCTTTTCTTTGAAAAGTCGAGCTAAAAATGATTTCTTGCTGCACGACTAGCCCAGTGATTGGCATACTCGCCTGCTGCACGACTAGCCCAGTGGTTGGCATACTGCACGACTAGCCCAGTGGTTGGCATACGTGCTTGCTGCACGACTAGCCTAGTGATTCGCATACTGCACAACTAGCCCAGTGGTTGGCATACTCAGTTCTCACTGCTCCGTCGTGGTTCAATTCAAGATCCCGATGCATGGAAGTTTTGTTGGCGGTCAACATACCGGACAGTTGGGTTTCCTCTGGGCACTCCGGTCTCATCCAACACCAGAATTTAACAGAAAGTCCAGTAATAGATGAACATTGCAGTAATGACTAACAATTCGTCGATGTGTCTCTGAAAGCGAAATTCGGTTGAGGTGCATGATGTGACACTTTCCGGGTACATTAAAATGCTGCCTTTCGAAATAAAATAACAATTTTATCGGGCTGCATAAAATATTTCAAAGAAATAAAGACAACTACAAATGTTTTCTTATTTATTTTCTTACACTAATAAAGGAAGACAAAACAACATATTTCACAACTAAATTTTGGGAAATTTGTGACCAGACTTGAAGAAAACAGCACACACTGTTGTTCTCAGAAAAGAACACTAGCACCCACGTGCTTTTAATGGTAAAAATTAGAATTTATAAGGTACAAAAGATACATTTGTTGAATGTCGGTTAATAAAAGCTAAATTGGGCATTTTCATCGTCATCTGTAAAGAAATAACTTAATGCGAAATAACATGAATTTAATACATTTATATAAAAAAAGAAAGGTCTAGTATGCAATAAGGTATTTATTGGCATAAAAATCGGACAGGCAACAGTTTATAAGTAAACATTTGCTGAAATCTCCAAATGTATATAATCCAAGCTCTTTAACATTTGCGTCTACAAAGATCAATGAATAGTGTTAATGTATACTGTTCCCAAACCCTAGATAGTGTTGTTTCTTAACCTACTTATAAAATAAGTTAATAAATCCACTTTATAGATAGATATGTTTTTGTACAATATTTTTATAAAGCCTGCTTTGTATAATTGGAATTATGTATTTTGAACTTGTAATGTTGCTAATGGTCATCTTTCATGATGTGTTTTGTAAATGGCCAAAGGCACTGCTCATGCCGATTTGCCAAATAAACCAGTAAACCAGTAAACTAAAATTGCTGATATGTTTTTTCTGTCCGACGCACGGGGCATAGTGTGGTTATGGAGCTTGAACTTGTAAGAAAAAAGTTATAACAAAATGCTATACTTAGCTAGATCTTCCTCTGTTTAAGACATATAAGACATTTGCCAAATAGAATCGGTTTGAAATAAGCACATGGCAAAGAAAAGGTCCCGTATTCATCAAGCATCTTAGGAAAATCAGAAGTTTTACTTTAGTTAATTTTAACTAAAGTGGAATTTACCTCTGAAGAACATTTCTATGTCAAATTCAATGCTCAATGTTCACTTGAGGATAAAATAAGAAGTGACGGTTAGATCTTTGTTACGAGTGCACCGTTTCAATGCAAAGTTAACTGAAAAATGAAACTTAAAAATATATACAAAAAGTTAAAATTTGTGAAGGTAGCTTGATGAATATGGGCAGAGATATAGAAAAAAAAATGTTATCAGAAGCTAGATAAGACATCGAGTTTATACAGGGATATCACAACATTTAAAAACAACATAAATGATTCAATGCGACATGAATGTGTTTGTACAAATGGAATAATGGATGCACCTTCACTGGTATCATGACAACATGCACACGACAACAGCAATAACAACAATGTGTGTAATGACGAAACAGTGCGACAGTATGTAACAACAACAACAACGTATTCGATATGCTAGAATACAGAATATTTCACATATTTTCCTCTGCGTATTAATGCATGAAAATGTTTGCATGACAGGAATATTTTTGAAGCAGAGACAGCAGACAAATTCTGATCACTTCTGGCCCTGTGTTCACAAAACAAGTTAATCCTGATTTTCGGGTTCAAGATCAACTTGAGCCACATATTTCAGGATCAGCCTCAAAAATGTCGTTCACTAAAAATCTGGATCAATTTAATGTGTTTGTCAAATATATATTATACATTATTATCAACTTCCCTCAGCATACATTTGCAATCTGACATGAAGATTTTAATCAAACCCTAACAAAAAATTCGGATTATTTTATCTAGAAGAAAAGTTATTTCAAAAATAAAACACGATGACATTCCACTCATTTGAGATTGAAGATCAAGATCCGCTAAGATTGATCTTGATCCTGTAGTTGATCCTTTGTGAACACGTGGCCAGGAGTTAGCTAGATGCATCATAATGTTTTGCTAGTCACACATTTAAAAGAGCATAGATTTGCTGTATAAATGCATGAGGTAATGGGACGATATGGCGTTAATAGCACATTGCTTACATTTTCTAGCATTTTGTCAGTTGCGCTTCTGTACGTAAAACCGAGATAAAACAAATCTCAATGATGTGCCTAAATGAAATTGTGGCACGTCGTGAGAAAACCGGTCTTAATGCATGTGCGTAAAGTGTCGTCCCGGATTAGCCTGTGCAGTTCGCACAGGCTAATCCAGGACAGCACTTTCCGCTTTTATGTTTTTTTTCAGTTTCAAGGAAGTCTCTTCTAAACATCTATCCACTGTAGGCGGAAACACTTTACGCACATGCATTACGTCCGGTTTTCCCACGACGCGCCTCAATTATTGTCTGTTTCTCCTGCCAAAAACAATACATCTAAACCAGCAAAAAATAACTCATAATGTTTAGCAGGAAAGACATTTAAAGCCGCAGTCCACAAAATATAATTCAATACATCTTAAATTAGCATTAGTTCTAATGAACGTTAATGACATTTATTCGACTGAAAACTGTTTCTTATTTACGAAAAGCATTTTATTATGTCTATTTTCAAAAACGCTTAGTACGAACGGAATATACACTAATGCACATGTTTACTTCAGATTCATCACAAGCTATCGCATACAGATAATTTTACGATAAAAAGTTACCAAAACGTTATTATTCTACCGATTTCAATACGGTTTTTGTGTATTTTGATCGGTAAGATGTCCATTAGAAATGATTTCTACAAAGTTTCATTTTTATTAACATATTTCTGGACTGCTGCTTTAACTATAACAAAGTTTTTGTTTTAAGATCAAATTTCTATAGTATTTGATTTTATATCTCTATCCTTATTACGATACATGTATTGGTTGTTTAATATATAAAATCACCGTGTACATGTATGTACAACGATAATAATACATTTGGTAATTCAAGTATTATAATTTAATTTTGGCCTTACTTGGATTGAAAATGGGAATAACATTATGATTTACACTAAGTATATCAGTAAAATTATATTGAGAATATGCGTAAACTGAGCTTACCTGGTAGTTAAATTTAACATCAATTTTATACTTTTTATTGAAATTAAAGAACTCTAAATGTGTCATATAAAACAGAGAGGCAGAGTAATTTTAACACTAAACTAATCTAATTATTATGATAAATATATTTTGATAGAAAAAATGGAATGTATTCTATAAACTTTTAAATAAAAATAACAAATATTTTAAACAATCGGTTAAACATATGGAAAAACCCTATAACTTAATATATCCAAATGTTTCCTCCTTACATTTTCCTACATACCAGAACTTAATTAATTTCAGACAATGCATCTATGTATGTCATTAACATTTTTATAATTTAATAATTTTAAATAAAACAAAAATACAACGAGGCAGATATGTATATAAAACGAATGCATGTGGTCGCAATAAAGGCATGTTTACAAAACTTATTACACTCATGATGGTGATTAAGAAAATTGAAAAATTAAGAACAACATCCGACATAAGAAAAGCGAATTAGTGAATTTGATGTCCTACTGTCCATAACAGGTTCCATACCTATATTTGATGTCCTACTGTCCGTAACAGGTTCCATACCTATATTTGATGTCCTACTGTCCATCACAGGTTCCATACCTATATTTGATGTCCTACTGTCCGTAACAGGTTCCATACCTATACGCTTAGTTTTTGCAGTTAAATTATATTTAAAAAGAGCTCAAATTTATTTTTTTTAACTTTAAAAAGAGCTCAAACTATCAAAATATAACAGAAGTAGTGGAATATTGCTCCTATATACAGAAACATGCACGCTTTTAATAGCGGCATTTGCAAAAACAAATGTATTTCATATGCATTATATTGCAATCGAACGGATAATACAGACTTTAATGATCAAATGTTTAAATCGTAGACTTAATATCATTCTATTCAGTAGCCTAAAATCCGAAACCATCTCATGCAATTTGAACCTTTAACATAAAAGCAAATATCATGAAAACACATATAACAGTGTTCAGTAATAAAACTGTTAAAACGATGTGATTTCAGTGACATGTACCAGAGTTATAGATCTTCTAATGCTTTGTCTAGTACACACATGAAGGTCCAAAACTGAACATAAATGAAACGTAAACAATGGTCTACCAGATAAGCTTCTGGTGATATAGAAGAGCATTATACCAAGCTTTCAGCAAAGGGAAAGTATCTGATCATTGGAACAAAACATAAAAACACAAACAATTCAAATGATGACCACAACATGTGCTAAACATTGAAAGAAATCTGTGATTTTAGTTGAAAGTATTATATTATGCATGACATAATTATATACACGAAGAATATTTTACCACGGCAATAAATACATGCATACAAGCTATAAGCTAGTATGAAAATACTATATTGGTCACTTAAAGACTTAGTATAAATAACATAAAAAAATTATAATCAGATCTGAAAATGATGTTAACAACCAAAAGAATAAGGATAATATATGTTTTTAAATATCTTTTGCATTTGTATGTGTTTAATAACCAAAAAAACATAAACACAATTTATACCTTAAAAATTCATTTTGTATTTATATTCATTGAACATATTATTAAAAGCAAAAGCATTAAACTGTTTAAATCATTTTTCAAACTCAAGTTAACACATTTGAGACAACCCATATCATCAAAACAACCAAACAAATCACAACAACTTATATTATATTGTATATAATGTTTAATAATATATTATTAGTTGAAAGCAACTAGATTAAGTTATTGTTAAGAATCAATTCATACATGTGGGCAGTTTATGACTTTAATTTAAGTAACGTTTTACATTGAAAACACAAACAATCCCAAGATACTGAATTAAAGGGTAACAAAAAACATCATCTTCATAAAAATCATGCAAACTTGTTGAATTAGGGCAGACTGACAGTCCAATGCAAGATTTAGAAAGAGTTAACAACTTTTAACATCCATCTTGTTAACTAATCAAAACCAATCATGAAATGCAAAACAGACACGGTACTATGTAACATTATTTTAAATCTTCTAAAAATACCTTATGTTGTTCTGAAAGGACAATTATAAAATTAAAGTAATTCAAAGGATTTTTTGGAGATGAGATCTGCCTGTCTGCTAACCTACTATGAATGAGTGCTTAATCCAGATTTTGATGAAAGCTGTTTGACATATGCTGACTACTGATATTGGTACCCTCTTCTTTACGACTCAAAAAATGTGTTCAATATTCACTGATAGAACAATGTATTAAAAAAACAATGAATTGTATGCTATAGCAATAAACAGGGTATAGAAGTACAATGTACACAATGTACATATGTTTCTGCTTTCAATTTTCGATTAGATAGTTCGCAAAATTAATGTAGATTGCCACTTGGCTTATTTTTACAAACAGAAATATATATGCAGTAACAATTAATTCAAACTTAATAACAATTATTGAACCAATAAAAAACGGATGGAAATACAAATACTTCATAAAAGTTCCAATGAGATAACAAATGAAGGTAATTTCCACAGGACAGACTGCTGAAACAAGTCCCGCACTAGTACGCGGAGTCGTCCCATTCCAGAGTCTTTTTATGTGGTTCCCCTTCTTCCTCCTCCTCCGAAGAGCCGTTCCCGTCGTCGTGGAAACACTCGCTGACGTCATCATCCGTGTCACTGTCGTCAGGCATCGAGGATTTGTGAGGATTTTCTTCATATTCAAACAACTGCAATAAACATTCAGGTTATTTTGCTCTCTTTAGTGTTGTCACTCCATAATTGATGGTGATCAACAAGGTGTAAAATTAGTAAATCCCCTCAGTAATATCGTAAACATATTGATTTGAATGGATTGTATTTATTGTTCAATATGCTTTCAAAGTAGATTTTTTGTTATAACTCAACGTTAACCAATTATTTTACACTGTTGTGATAACAAAATATTGGCCTTCACACAGAAAAAGTTCAGAGGAACAACTGATGAAAAACAATTAGCGGCATTGCATGAGGTATTGCATGAGGTATTTTGTATTCAACTCACACAAAATTTACATTGCATGAGGTATTTTGTATTCAACTCACACAAAATTTACAACTGAACTGTCGAATATTGCCATACACATACAACAGGCCGAGTTAACAATCTCAGAAGAAGGGTTGGAGTTCCTACAGTATGTTTATGTTTTTCTACCTGATTTCATGTTATTATCGCATAATTATGAATGGGTGAAAATATTATGAGTGAAATGTCAAATACAGACACTTTCATAAGATTTATAGTAAAACCCTTGTATCTACTCTCACCCTACAACCAACCCCAAATCCAAACTGTACCTGCTGATTCTTAGGGTTGACCATGATGTTCAGGTAAGACTTGCCCCAAGGTGGGGTCATTGCTAAAGGTATTTACAGTAACACATTTCTATCTACTCTGCCCACTTTGACAAACAAAATGCCCAATTGTACCTCCTGATCAATAGGGTTGACTGTGATATTCAGTTCGGAGTTGTCCCACTCCATTTCCTGTGCATTCTCCATCGTGGGGACCCTCTTCCTGTGGTGGGCAGCCCGGATACGCAGAACGCCCAGTACAATCATGAACAGCAAGAAACCCAAGCAAACCACAATGATGGCCACCATGCCAAAATCTGAAAGAAGGAAATTAATGTTATATCTGAAAAGATCCAAAACAATGTGTAAAACCTTATTCTTACAAGACACTCACTGATTTTTCAAGAGACAAAGAACAAAATTATCGTTGTTAAACTACCCAATAAACAACGCAAAAAGTAGTCTCGATTCTAAGCGGAGCATAGTAAAATGTAGTTCTCATTACAATTGCAAAAATATTTGTCAGATTATGTTAGAATCAAAATAATGTTTGCATTATTGTTGTTTAGCGGCCAATAAACAAATCTTTGTCGTTCTGATGCGCGGCTATTTAACCACTTGGGCTAACGCCCTCATTGTTAAATTCCTACCCATCAAAACCCCAAATGGTTGTTTATTGGCAGATGAACAATGATAAATCAAAAATTATTTTGTAAGTAGATGGCTACTTACATGCCTAAACAGACCTCATGATGATCACACTAATCATCTTCAAAGAAGTATAACAAAGTGTAAAGTAGCCATTTAAACAAGAGATGTTTGTAAAACATACGTCCCCTGACTTGCAGCCAAGTTGTGAATATGTGCAAATGTTAAGAAAATTTTTTATTATGCAATCCCAAGCTAGGTTTGATATACGGTATCTATGTATGAAGTTTCATTAAACTATCTTGATGCGTTCTGAAGTTACTGAGCGAAAACCGTCGTTCTAATTTTAGTATCAGTGACCTTGACCTTGACCCCACCCACCCCATATAAAATCCCAAGCGAGGTCTCAATATAAGGTATCTATGTATGAAGTTCCATTAAAATATCTCAATGCTTGTCAAGTTATTAAGCGAAAACCTTTTTCTATTTTAGTAACTGTGACGTTGACCTTGACCCCACCCACCACATATGCAATCCCAAGAGAGGTCTCAATATAAGATATCTATGTATGAAGTTTCATTAAAATATCTTGATGCGTTCTGAAGTTATAAAGCGGAAACCATTTTCTATTTTTAGTAACTGTCACCTTGACCAGGACCACACCCACCCCATATGCAATCTCAAGCAAGGCTTCAAAATAAGGTATATATGTATGAAGTTTCATTAAATTACCTCAATGCGTTCTCAAGTTATTGAGCAGAAACCGTTTTTCTATTTTTAGTTATGGTGACCTTGATCTTGACCATTGAGGGCGTTACCTCAATGCGTTCTCAAGTTATTGAGCAGAAACCGTTTTTCTATTTTTAGTTATGGTGACCTTGATCTTGACCCCACCCATCCAAATGCAATCCCAAGCGAGGTCTCGATATATGGTAACTACGTATGAAGTTTCATTAAAATATCTTTTTGGATTCTAAAGTTATTGAGCAGAAACCATTTTTCTATTTTTAGTAACTTTGACCTTGACCCCACCCACCCCATATGCAATCCCAAGCGAGGTCTCGCTATAAGGTATATATGCATGAAGTTTCATTAAAATATCTCGATGCGTTCTCAAGTTATTTAGCGGAAACGTTTTTTTCTATTTTTATTAACGGTGACCTTGACCCCACCCACCCCATATGCAATCTCAAGCGAGGTCTGAATGTAAGGTATCTATGTTTGAAGTTTCATTAAAATATCTTGATGTGTTCTCAAATTATTGAGCAGCGACCATTTTTTCTATTTTTAGTAACGGTAACCTTGACCTTGAACCCACCGAACCCATATGAAATCCCAAGCAAGGGCTCAATATAAGGTATCTATGTATGAAGTTTCATTAAAATATCTCAATGTGTTCTCAATTTATTGAGAGGAAACCTTTTTTCTATTTTTAGCAATGGTGACCTTGACCTTTGGCCTGTTTTACTCAAAATGAATAGGCGTTTTCCTTTCCTCCAAAGTAACCAGCATACCAACTTAAATGATCATAGGTCAAAGCGTTCTTTAGATATCGTGCGGAAACGAAATAGTCTACAGACAGACCGACCATTCGACCAACCGACTGACAGACAGGTGCAAAGCAACATACACCCGCTTCTTCGAAGGGGGGCATAATAATAATTCACATAAAATATTTATAAAAAAACAAGAAGGCCAAATGACCCTGGGTCGCTCACCTGAGTTTCATTAGTCGAACAATTTTCCATGTGTTAAGATTTTTATACGGATATGGATATACTGATACGGACTGATGGAAATGCGGCCTTAATCATCATGGTTTGAAAACCTTAAGTGACAACAGACATTCAAAATTTGGGAAGTACATATTGAAATTGAAGCTTTTTCTTCAATTTGACCTAGTGACCTAGTTTTTGACCCCACATGACCCAGATTCGAACTCAACCGAGATATCATTGGGTCAAATGTTCTGACCAAGTTTCATGATATTGGCCAATAAATGTGGCCTCTAGAGTGTTAACGAGGTCAATGTTGACGACGCACGACGAACGACGGACAAACGGCGATCACAAAAGCTCACCATGAGCACGTTGTGCTCAGGTGATCTAAAAAGTGAAAATAATTTAAGTCCTACTAGTTCCAGCGGCTCCCTGCAAGTTGTGCTGGAACTTGGGCTGCAGAATAGACTGCTGGGCACCGTTGTTCTGTATCCTGGCAACTGGTACCACTCTTGGCTCATCCAGGTCTCTCTCCAGGGAACCAACCTGAAATAATATTTTTGACATTATTTTCAATATGTATTAACTGTACAAATCTGTTTATTTTGTATAACTAAAATAACTATATTTGTTCCGTAGACAACAGACAGAAACTAGTTTGAACAATACTATAAAACATTGGGCTATTTGGGCTTTACAACAATCTCATTATAATCAAATCCAAGCCTTGTTAGGATCTGAAGACATGGTATAACAGGTCACGTTCAAGTGACCTTCCGAACAATAAAATATCAGCCCTGCTCCACCCAATGAAATTGCATTTTGCACACCACTGTTTGGCGATGGTTTTTGAAAGGTGATACATTTCCAGCTGATCCTCGGGAATAAATCATTTAGTTAATTTTCACGCGGATAACAATGGATATAGTGGTAAACGTCCAAAGTTCACGGTAATTTCGTGCATAGTATTTATATATGAAGCTACACCACAACATTTTGAAGGCAAAAAATTGATTGGCTCCTGAAAAGGTCATCTGAACGTGACCCCTAATGCGAACTCAACAGATCATATAGTAGCGTCAGACTGGAGATGATTTCAATGAGATTGGGCTTTTCAAGTGCTTTCTAGCCTTATACAGGTTCTTTCTGCATCATTCTAGGCAACTTAATTGTTTAAACCAAGTCTTCACCACCCATCCATTCAACAATGACATTTAAATTGCAGCAAAATGATCATTGTAAAGCTTATGCACTGTTCCATCACCCAATCCCTTAAACTAACATGGGCTGAAGAATATAAGGAAATGCATGTATCCTATCAAATTTGACACCACACTTCCTAAAGAACACACCGTTTTGTTCAGTAGCACGACAGTTAACATTTAAATGCAAAACCTTTAGTAGTATTATGAAATTAGGAAAACAAAAGAAAATGCAGTGTCTAGTATTTTTTGGCAACCACAAGAAACGTATGTAAAAATCAATGAATTGTTACACTTGGGAATGAATCTGGTATCCTTCAGATTAGGAATTTTCCCAAAAATTTGTTTTGCCAATTTGGAATAAATGCGAAGTATATTTGATAATGATTATTTATTAAAACAGATTGGGTGAACTCCTTAAGTTTTTAGATAGATAAAACGGAACAATATTAAACTATATCAATGGTGATTACGACAACAATCCACAAATACCTACTTACCGTTACACTGAATTCGTTGCTCACGAATCTCCCGCTCTGCGAGGAGCAGGAGACGACAAACTTGCGCATGTGAAGGTCGTCAGCGCGTGTGTGCACGTACCGGATGTTCCGGATCACCGTCAGGTAGTTGGCGATCGTGTCTGCATCTGTAGCATCGATCAGCAGTATTTACGTAATTTTAAATGTTCTCGACAAAACTTAAGTAACAGTTAAAATGTCAAATTAAAGGTTACAGGTACACATAAATGTTGATATAAAGCAGTATTTAACATTTTATCGTCAAAATACCAAAGAAAATTGTTTTACATGTATAATAATGTACAAATATTGAAGAAACTCTTGCCACACATGTAATGTGTACTTCCGGGTACATTACCATCAATATACTACAGAAAACTCATTGCGAATTAAATGTGTGTTGTTTCAAAATCAAATCACAATTTGTGTCAACATTGTTTGTGCTTTCATGTACCGATATCTGTATTTTTAATTGGTATTTCCAAAATTGGAGTATATAATTTTAGTATTTACTTTTGTTGTAGGTAAGAAAAGAATTTTCCAATGTTAAAGGCACATAATCTACATTAAATTAACACTTGTTTAAAAATAATACAATTCTGATTGTGTTCAAAATGGAAGAATATTGGCAAAAACATTGTTTACTACACATACAGTAAAATCATTTTACGCACTTAACTTTCCGCCTACAGTGGATTTATGTTTAGAAGAGACTTCCTTGAAACAGAAAATATCATGAAACCAGAAAGTGCCATCCCGAATTTGCCTGTGCACAAGCTAATCTGGGACGACACTTTATGCACATGCATTAAGTCCGGTTTTCCAATGATGCGCCTCAAATATTTTATGCTCTATGCAAACAATTATTGGGGCTTCTTTGTTTTTCTAGCCCAACACACACTCACTGAGAATGACAAGCCCAGCAGCAGTCTCGATGCCTTCCAGTTTCATGTTGAAGTCCTTGATGTCCTTCTTTGGCAACTCGAGATGTTCCACGTAGAAGTCAAGCACGGGCTCAGCACGTAGCGTGCACATGTCCAACAGGAAGTGGTTGGACGTCTCATCTGTAGTGCCCTCGGAATGAACTGTAACGTCAATGTCGATAATGAATACTAAACAGTTACTGTAAGGCAAATGTAGTTTTATTGCCAACGTCAAGAGTATTTTCATGTGAAAATCACCACTAATTTCGTGCCCAACGGGAAGTGGCTGGACATCTTGTCCTTGGTGTCCTGGGAACAAACTGATACATCCATGTTGATAATAAATACTTAACAGTTACTGTAAAGCAAATGAAGTTTATGTGCAAACTTCCTGACTACAAGAATGGAAAATCAATTGTCTGTATTGGGCCCATATCCACAAAGCTCCTTAGTGAAAAGTTCAGTAAATTTCTTAAACTAATAAAATTCCTTAGGTCTATGACTTATTCATTTACAGTTTATTTTGTCTTCAATGGTTTTAATCTGATGAAGAATCCACTGATGCTTCTTTTATTTGCACATTTTAAATATAAATGATTGATTTTCACGTGGAAAATTGTATTTGATTTAAAGTTAAATATTTTCCTAAGGAACATTGTGGATATGGCCCTTGGGCAACTTGTCCCAGGGCATGTACTGACAAGTGAAATATGTACTGACAAGTGAAATATGTACTGACAAGTGAAATATTACCAAATCTTACTACATAATAACTTGTCCCAGGGCATGTACTGACAAGTGAAATATTACCAAATCTTATGGCCCTTGGCCAACTTGTCCCAGGGCATGTACTGACAAGTGAAATATTACCAAATCTTACTACATAATAACTTGTCCCAGGGCATGTACTGACAAGTGAAATATGTACTGACAAGTGAAATATGTACTGACAAGTGAAATATGTACAGACAAGTGAAATATTACCAAATCTTTATACATAATAACTTGTCCCAGGGCAGGTACTGACAAGTTAAATATTACCAAATCTTATGGCCCTTGGCCAACTTGTCCCAGGGCATGTACTGACAAGTTAAATATTACCAAATCTTATGGCCCTTGGCCAACTTGTCCCAGGGCATGTACTGACAAGTGAAATATTACCAAATCTTACTACATAATTACCTTACAGACAGACCACAAACATCAATAGACACAATTATAAGGCAGTTTCAAATTTCACCACTGCTTCTAATTGAGCTTCAATGTGCAAGTTATGCTACTTCAAATGTTAAAAAAAAAAAATTAAACACATTTTATTGTGATAATTATATGCACTGGCTAAGCAAACTTGTTGTTGTATAACAGCTGATGCTTTAGTGATGTCCGCCAAAAATTAGCAGACTCTCAGCTTGACTGAAACTTGTGAAAATATCTACAATGGATCTAAATGCCAAAAGCTACGTTCCACCATTTCCAAACCATTCCCAAGCCTTTGAAATATTTACATTACACTACAGTATAAAACTACAAGCTGGGCCGGCTAGCTCAGTTGGTAGAGCGCTGGACTACAAATCCGAGGATCTCGGGTTCGATTCCCAGCCCGGCCACATAACTTGTGTGGGGATTGGTCATGAAATTATTTCTACGATCATCCTCCCCCTACCTCTGATTCAAGTAGGGCAGGTGTCAGTTACTGGCATAAGTATGTGCACTTAGTACTGGTAAACCAGCTTACCCAGGAAAAGTGTGAGTAGGTTAACTGACCACCGTTATATGACTAAAATACTGTTGAATACGGCAAAAAATCCCCCCCAAAAATAAAATAAAACTACCACATATCAACACCCTCTTTGGATAGGTTCAATACAGTGAGTCTTAGAAAGGCTTAATTTCAATAAGCTACATGTCCACTTTTTTTTTTACATGTCCATGCCGTATTTATAAAGATTCTTAAGCTATTCTTAACTTAAGTTGAGAATAAGTCAAAAATTGCATTTGTGTTTAAAACACCAGGCTTTGTAATATGTACATTACAAAAACTAAATATTAACACATTTGAAATTATATTGCAATTTCTTTGCTAAAATCTTCAAATTATGCATTTCTGTATCAGAAAATTCAATTATAAAATTTCTGAAATTTAAGAATTTTCTTAATTTTAAACTAAGATTCTTTATAAATACCAGCCCATGCAGGACAGGATCCGTATTCACCAACCCATTCTTAGACTTAAGACTTAAGAATAAAGAATATTCTTGAAACTTTTTTGTGCTAAAAAGGATGTTAATTTAAATTTTACTCTGTATTTATCAACGCTTATTTTAGAACATTTTATTTACAATGATGTTTTAATGACATACACATGTGTACCTTGTATATCTGCGAACGCACATGTAATACTTCTTGAGTCTAAGTCTATTCTTAATTCTTAAATCTAAGAATGGGTTGGTGAATACGGGCCCAGGTTTCACACTGACCCACATGCCAGAAGCCCGGAACAAGTGTCATTCGGGCATGTAAATGTTGGCATATTGCCATGAGGCATTTTAATGCAGTTTAGTATGATTTGTCAAGTGAAAATTTTCATTCAAAGACTGCAATAATGTACATACATGTAATTTGAGATGAGAACAAAACTAAAAACCAGAAAACTTTAATTACTCTGGTGTTATTTATGAACAGTAATGCTTTTCATCTTTGGATAAATCAAGAATAAGAGTCCATAGTAATATTATATTGCATTTGTTTCAATTTCATGTAAAAAAATATACATCAGGTGTGTCGTAGGAAAACCAGGCTTTTCGCTTTTATGGTATTTTCTGTTTCAAAGACCTCAATTCTAAACATAAATGCACTGTAGGCGGAAGTGAACAGGCTAATCCAGGACGACACTTTACGCACTTGCATTAAGCCCGGTTTTCCCACGACACGCCTCATACCTAATTTACACAAATGTACGTATCAAAATAATACAATAGCAATAAGTTTTCAAATTGTTTGTATGACATGAAATTGTTGCTTAGAAAGAAATTGCTTAGATAGGTATGCTGCCAAAATTAGAAATTTTATTTCAGTATTAATTTTGGATAGCTTTTATGGCTTAAAGCTCTCTGATGGGAACTGGAAAAGTTCCTAAAAACTATGAAAATATCACATACTACATGTCGCACATAATACACGTACCAACTGGCACAGTGTTAAACCTGCCTGCTTCTTTGTTAAACTATGAAAAAATCGCTGAATAAACTTCTTACATAATACACTTACCCACTGGCACAGTGTTGAAATTCACAGGTGCCTCTTTCTTTGGTGGCGAGGTATCGTTACCGATCTCTTCCTCGCTGTCAGAGTCCTGGCCCGTCTCCACCTCGTTTGTGGCAAGCATGAAGTCCACATGGAAGTTCACATCCTGAAAACATGTGCATATTTCTTTAAATGCATTTATTAAGACAAGCAAACATACAAGGAAATGCCATTACGTGCAATACATAGTACAAATGGACATGCCATTATGTGCATTATGTGCAATACATAGTACAAATGGACATGCCATTATGTGCATTATGTGCAATACATACTACAAATGGACATGTCACTATGAGCAATACATAGTACAAATGGACATGCCAGTATGTTCAGTAAATATTAAATTGAACATGCCATTATGTGTATTATGTGCAATACATAATACAAATGGACATGCCATTATGTGCAATGCATAGTACAAATGGACATGCCATTATGTGCATTATGTGCAATGCATAGTACAAATGGACATGCCATTATGTGCAATACATAGTACAAATGGACATGCCAATATGTGCAATAGTTAGTACAAAATAGACATGCCATTATGCGCAATAATGAGTACAAAATGGACATACTATTATGCGCAATAATTAGTACAAAATGGACGTGCCATTATGCCCAATAATTAGTACAAAATGGACATGCCATTATGCGCAATAATTAGTACAAAATGGACATGCCATTATGCGCAATAATTAGTACAAACTGGACGTGCCATTATGCCCAATAATTAGTACAAAATTGACATGCCATTATGAGCAATAATTAATATAAAATGGACATACTATTATGTGCAATACTTAGTACAAAATTGACATGCCATTATGCGCAATAATAAGTACAAAATGGACATACTATTATGAGCAAAACATAGTACAAACTGGATTGGAAAACAAGCGTCAGTAATGATTATATCAATTCTCCAAGTACACATTTATACATATTTAAGTTGATACAGTAGCTTGATGCCCTAAATGCATAGCACCACATAAATAATGTGAATTCACTCTGAATGTATCTAGCCCTGGGCACGCTACATGCACAAAAAACATAATTAAGAATCCTGCAGACTCACTCTGAAGATATCGAGCCCCGACTCCAACGTTTCCTTGTATCCCATGATGACCTGTTTGCCGGACACGGTGATGACGGGCTTGTTGGAGTGCTCCACAAACACGTAGGTCTCCAGCAGGGGCAGAATCTCCTCGGTATCTCCACAGCTGTATAAATATAGATATTATAAACATTTGTTCATAAAGTCAGAAGGGATAATTGCAGGTACATGTATTTTGATAAGCTGTATAAATATAGATATTATAAACATTTGTTCATAAAGTCAGAAGGGATAATTGCAGGTACATGTATTTTGATAAGCTGTATAAATATAGATATTATAAACATTTGTTCATAAAGTCAGAAGGGATAATTGCAGGTACATGTATTTTGATCAGCTGTATAAATATAATTTTTTTTTATAAACACCTGTTTATAAAGTCAGAAGGGATAATGGCAGGTACATGTATTTTGATAAGCTGTATACATTTAATAATATAAACACCTGTTTATAAAGTCAGAAGGGATAATTGCAGGTACATGTATTTTGATCAGCTGTAAAAATATAAATATTATAAACACCTGTTTATAAAGTAAGAAGGGATAATTGCAGGTACATGTATTTTGATCAGCTGTAAAAATATAAATATTATGAACACCTGTTTATAAAGTCAGAAGCGATAATTACAGGTACATGTTTTTTTATAAGCTGTAAAAATATAAATATTATAAAAATTTGTTTATAAAGTCAGAAGGGATAATTGCAGGTATATGTATTTTGATATCAAGGTATATTGAAAGACTGGTCAGGTATCCAGATACCAAAATTGGATTTGGGATGCCTTATCCAGTAAAAATAAAAAACTTTCTCACCGTAATGTTTTACAAGAACATTTCAGTTTCCTACTGCTACAAGAAGTCTGCTACAAGCATCCTTCAAAATCGCCAGGGACAAGTGAAAATCTATTTGGGCAAGTTAAAATATGGACCAGCCTGCCCGAAAGAGCAAGTACAAAAAGGAAGAAAAATTATGAAATTAACAGATTTATTTACCAATAATACAACAGTGATCAGAATTTTGTCATAATCGCCTGATTTTCTTTCCATTCAACTGACTACATGAACAACATCACTATCAATTAAAACGTTACGTAATCTCTAGGTTTTATTTCCTGATTTCCCCACAATTGCATATGTACTCGGGTAAGCTGAAATCGTATTGCTTATGCCATAATGGGCGAGCCCTTCAACAAAATTATTATGAAGACTGTACAAGTACACTCACTGAAAGTTTGTCCTGACATTGAGATTTCTGCGCCCAGGGGTGGGGAAGTTGCGGTTGTTGATGTATGCAATCTTGTGCACGAGCTTTTCAACGTCCGAGGCATTGTGTCCCGTAATGGTGAACTCTGTCTTCTCATTGTTGAAGCTTACAGACTGGAAAATGTACGAAATAAAGTAAATTAATCTGCCACATCAATTTCAGGCTTCAGTACGGTGTCTGACAATGTTTAAACCCATTTCAACCTCTTCAACTTTCTCATTACAGAACATTTAAAACTGAAGACCAACAGACCAACTCCCGAAAATCTTTTTATTAAACCATGTGCACAGTAACATATTCTTTTCGTTTTTAACAGAACACCAATGAAATAAATGATACAATTTAAATTTACACCTGTTAGTAATAAGATATCTAATACATATTAATGTCTGTAGAAAATTAATTCTAACATGATAATCGCTGATTTTTCTATAGACAAAGAACACAATTATTGTTGTTAAACTACCCACAAAACAACGCAAAAAGTAGTCCAGATTCTGAGCGCAACATAGTAAAATGTAGTTCTCATTACAATAGCAAACATTATTTGTTGAATCATATTAGAATCAAAATAATTTTACGCATTATCGTTGTTTATCGGCCAATAAACAACTCTTTGTTGTTCTGATGTGTGGCTATTAAACCACTTGGGCTAACGCCCTCATGGTTTAATTCCTACGCATCAGAACTCCAAATCCTTGTTTATTGACCGAGAAACAATGATAAATTGAAAAAAAAATCTTAATTTTAACACTATAAATCGGGACCTAAATACGACCATTCGTACTGCACAATTGCAATAATTATAATATAAACAGACTATTATACATTTTTTAATATGAAAAATGTTTATCTATTATGCAATATGCATTTTGCTTTTATTTAAAAGAAGAAATCTGATTCTTGAGCTGTGATATTATCTTGTGCATTGGTTATTGCATTGAATTGTTAAACTATGCCAGCTTTTTTATTCACGCTTGTGTCTATATACATATATACATATGTTGTCGTGGGAAAACCGGGCTTAATGCATGTGCGTAACGTGTCGTCCCAGATCAGCCTGTGCAGTCCACACAGGCTGATCCGGGACAACACTTACTGTTTTATGGTATTTTCTGTTTCAAGGAAATCTCTTTTAATCGTAAATCCACTGTAGGCGGAAAGTGCCGTCCTGGATAAGCCTTGTGTGGACTGCACAGGCTGATCCAGGACGACACTTTACACACATGCATTAAGCCCGGGTTCCCAAGACATGCCTCATACGTATCTGTTATGTGCACATGTCATTGTATTTATTTACAGTTTATTATTCATGTGTCAGGGACGAAGGACTAGATCACAAAATAATGAATGAATGAATGCAAGAAATTTATTTTTACCCATTTTGTGAAACAATAAACAACCTGCTATACACAATATTTAGGGTTCTGGGGGAAACTAATGTATCTGCTTAAAATTGTTATATCAGATTCAATAGTTTCACGCACAATCCTCAAAATTATTATCTAAATGTCACTCTGTGAAAAGACTCTAAATGTCACTCTGTGAAAAGACTCCTACCGTTCCGCTTGGCATGTTCTCGAGATCTGTGAACTCGAGGTTTTCCTGGCAGTTGTTGAGGCACTGTATGACCTTATCGCTTTCTGTTCGACCCTTCAACAGCGACAGCCCAGCCAGATAGCCCTCAAAGTGTTCCGAGAACGTCTCGTCTAGGCCTAAATACGACAAAACAATGGGTTCTTATGTGGTTTGTATTAATAAAGTGATTACTTATAACCTAGCAAACATAATGCTTTACCAGGTGTTAAAACTACTGTTCAGTTTCTTTTATCTATCGGTCAGCTTGACCTTGACCTTTGTCCTAAGGACCCAATAATCAATAATCGATATGGATCTCTTAATTGTCGTGACCAAGTTGTAGAATAATATGAAGTTTGAAGAATCAAGCCATAAGGGTTGCTTAGTTGCCAGGAAAAGGTTTTACATCTATTGGTCAGCGTGACCTTAACCTTGACCCATGAACCCACAAATCAATAGGGATCCTCACCAGCGATCAAGTTTTACGAAGCTAGGCCGTAGGTTTCCATAGTTATTACCAGAAAAAGGTTTTACACCTATTGGTTGGCTTTTTTTGAAATCTATTGGTCAGTATGACTTTCAATGAATTACCCAATTATGAATAGGGATCCCCATGATCATGATCAACATAACAAGAGTTGTCTCAGGACAGCGTTCTCTACTATTCATACCACTTTGTCAGAGTTATGGGCCTTGGTCAATGACATCATCAAATGACCCTGAAGACGTGTGAAGTTTATTGAATTTCTGTAGTAGATACAGAGATATGAAGTTGTTGCATGCAAACTTTAACCTGAATTTTTAAGTACAAAAAGCAGCATAATTTGGCTAAATTACAGGTCAGAGTTATTGGCCGTGAGTATCTTTAATAGTTACAGAGATTTGTACTTGTTGCACACAAACCTTAACGAGATCATTACAGCGACGCCGACGAACGGGTGAGTAGAATAGCTCATACTATTCGGTCAATAGTCAAGCTAAAAACCAAGGCCTAAACGTTATACAGTTATGACCATGACAAGGTTTGCACTACCCACATACTATAACTGTGCAAAGCAATATACCCCAGCTTCTTCAAAAGGTTCCATAATAATTTCATACACAATAAAGTAGGCAATATCAACATCTTAGGATGTCAAACCACTTATTTAATTAGACCCCAACATATCGGTACAACTTTCCAGCAGGCCCCTATAACCAGTTTGCTGTAGACTGGACCCTGTCGCTAAGATGAACAGGCCAGTAACCTAGCAACTTCTTTTCTCCGTAATTTCAGCCATGTTTGTGTTTTATGCAGACGATATACGATGATGTCATTATAAAAACCTACACCCTACCATTCAGTTGAGAGAATTTTAAGCATGTAACTACCAGGTTTCGGAAAAACCCCATGTGATGTGTGCAAAAGCGATATATGCACACGCGCAAATACACAGTCACTACCGGTTTATTTTTAGAACACAACAGATTCTAGCAAGACATAATTATGGACAGTGACAGTGAAAGCACTCAGATTTTTCGTACGTGCATGTCACATACAGTAAATCACAACCTTAGTATTACAAGAGCCACTCTGCTTTTTGTAATCCTAAGGTGGCAAAATGATAGTTTAAATTAAAAGTATGTTTCATCAGTAGTAATTGCGAATTCACACACATATGTGCGTGAATACAAACACTGATTTCAGCTAGTTACTTATTCAGACCCCAACATTCACATACCTTTCCAGCATGCCCCTATAACCAGCTTGCTGTAGTGGACCCTGTCGCTAGGGTGTAAGGGCCAGTCATCCAACATCTCAAAGTTGTCCTGGTTTGGCTCCACAGCTTTCCCATCCACCAGGAGTCGCAGCTGAAACACAAAGTTGATACCATAATCAATGGTCAAAATAAGCATAAGCCCTTAAGCCATGCACTGATAGATATTGAAGCAGGCTTGCTCAGTTTCTGTTTTAACATAGCCGGGCTTGTAACATTTTCTTGCACTGATGTAAAAAGATAAGAATTTGGGCTTGCTTGGCCAAACTACATAATAAATACATCGCCAATTCTGTTAATAGTTTTCTTAATGGGTCTGGTGCCTGTCAAACAAGTCATTTTCATGTCATGATGTCTTGTATATTGGTTGAACTTAGAATTGTAAATGTTTGTATCCATACAAACAAACATGTCGTGATATATAATCAGATCTCAGTTCAACCAGGGTTTTTTTTCACCTCTTGGGGATGGGGCCTTTGCCCTAATTTTGGGGAAAAATAGCCCTAATTTTGGGGAAAAATAGCATTATTTTTGGCATTTTGTGGAAAAATTTTCATAGCAGGGGAATGAAAAATCCTGGGGTAAGATCAATTTTAGGGGAAAACTGCATAATTGGAAAGAATTTTTCTGAGTGGGTGGCACCTTAAACAGCCCTTACTAGATGAGGAAAAAAAGCCCTGGTTCAGCTGTAAAAGCACTCCCAGTAAGGCTACAAACCTCTGGGAAGTCCATGCTGAGTGCGTAGTGGTGCCACTTCCCATCGTTGACCTCATCCAGGTGCCAGCGCCACTCGGCGGGCTTGAAGATCTCCAAGTCCTTGGGATCCGAGCTCTCCCGACGGAGCAGGAACACGAGCTTGGAGTTGTGCACGAACAGAGCATAGTGGTGACGATTCATACCTTTGGAAAATATCAATATTTTATCAGTATTCTTTATACGGAGCAGTTCAGCTTGGAATTGTGCACTAACACAGCATAGTGGGGCCAATTCATACCTATGGAACAGAACAAATGTGGCATGGCGTGGGAAAACCGGCCTAATTGCATGTGTGTACAGTGTTGTCCCAGATCAGCCTGTGCAGTCAACACAAGCTAATCCAGGATGGCACTTTCTGCCTACAGTAGATTTATGTTTAGAAGAGACTTCTTTGAAACAGAAAATACCATAAAAGCAGAAAGAGTCATCCCAGATCAGCTTACACGGACTCACAAGCTAATCCGAGATGACACTTTACGCATGTGCATTTTAGCCCAGTGTTCCCATGACACCTCAAATATACTTTAAAATTCAGTAAATACCTGAGACCATTATTCTTTTGCCGTTGATTTCTTACGTGTTGCACAAGGTTCGATCTGAATTTTGCTTTGAAAAATAGGAGTTTTCTATTAAGTCCTAAATGTTATGATTCCTTTTCTTTAACATAATATTTTCATACTTGTGTATCGTATTAGTATAAAATTGTTTATCTATTCATGGAAATGGACTGAAGTTCAATGCATCTGATAAGGAGGTTCTCTTATAGAACTAACCCCTTCTCTTAGGCCCAAAAAAAAAATTGTGTGTTTCGGGCAAAGCCTCAAAAAAGTTATGTCGGGCTGGGATTGTTTTTTTTTTTTTTTTTTGTGGCCTTACTAGTTTCCGAACAGCAGCCATGTTAATGTGGAGAATCAAGGATGTCTGATTGGTCAAATGAGTTGATAAGCCGTATATAATAGGCACAAAGAATTGTCCTCAGACAATAATTAAGTAGGTGGAACACTACATGAACATTGCTTTTAAGAACAAATCAATGCAGGATAAAAGACAACAACTGCCTTTATTGTATACACTCTTCAATGAGGAATTAAGACAGCTTGTATTGCATTCCCTCATCCAAGTCTATAAAATGTTCTTAAAAAACATTTCCAAATTAAATAAATACTGAAATCCCAAATACCGGATAAGGAGAAGAAATATTTTAGCTGGAAAGTCATTAAATTAAATAATTATAAATAAAGCCTAGCCTGTATATATTTGTTCACAAAACATATAGGTTTAGTTTAGTTGTAGCCTATTTATTTAATAAGCCTGCTTGTTCAGAAAGCTCAAGGCTTACTAAGCACTTTGGAGTCAGTTTTTTTTTCATATTTTTTACATAATAAATTATACATTTTAAGGTTGATTTTTTTTCATAATTTATGACGAATTCTATTGTTTTTATTAATTGTGTATTCTATTTTTGTTTACATAATTTAATATGTATTTTAATGCTTTTTTACATAGTTCACTATGCATTCAAACGTTTTTACGTAACTAATTATATATTCTCAGGTTTTTACATAATTAATTATGTATCAAAGTTTATAAACTATATTTAAAGGTTTTTACATAACGTTTTTTTAAGGTGTATAAGCCATCTTACCGTCGCCATCTGACATACACAGCAGGTGCTCTTTGTTGCCATGGTGATGTGGCTTGGTATCCACGTCGCCATGCTCGGAGTGCTTCATCCAAGTAGAGATCGTGAAGTGAGTGTCCAGGTGATGGTCCGTGTACGCATCGGGGACCACAATGTGGTGCGACTTGCCGTCAAACGTGAATATCTTGTCGCCGTCGTTCCCGTCGTCCGAGGGAACCACGTTGGTCCAGTTGGAGGCGAGGGTAGGACCAGGTAACAGGTCAACACTTTCATCACTGGCACCTGTGAAATAAAGATTTATTCTTCGTGCCAAAACACTTTTTAATTATTCATTCAAAACAGGGAAGTTGTAAAGTAATTGTCAGTTACATGTACCTTCATATCTTAAACATTCAATATGATTATATCTTTGACCATGTACAATAAATTTCCTGCAAAAAAGCAATGACAAACAATTGGTCAACACATTATTTCTACACTGAACACCTCCTATTTCCAAACATCAGAAAGTAAAAAACATGAATGGGGAATTTTTGGGACCAGATTTGGGAAAACAGATACTTTTTGCCATTGGGAATAAGACCCAATAACGGCTATAAAATCAGCTTTAAAAAAAGCCCTGCAATGTATCGTGAAATATCTATGGAAATATGAGGACCTTTTGGCAGTCCACATACTAGGTACAAACATAACTTTGCTATGAAAACGGCACAGGTCAAATGACCTTCAGCTCGACAGTGACCTTGGCATTTCATCATAGTAATATTATATGTCGATAAGTCTACAACAATGTTCCAGGTTTATGATTCCAGTACTATAAATCTGTCTGCATAATTATGTATATATGAAAAGAACACAGGAAATATTTAGACCTTGACCTTAACCATACGTATATACATGTATAGCTTTTAGTTTACAGTAAACAGCTTGGGCCTTTTATAGGCATCTTGAACTGCAAGCAGTTTTTATTTCAAATAAACCCTTTTCTCCATAATTTTAACCCTACTTTTTTTGTTGCACTGTATCAATTTTTTCCCCCAAATCTAATGGACTTGCCCCTTCCCATATCTGGGATAAATAAAACAACATCTTTGAATGCAAAAACCTACACTGAATACCATCATTTACTGTTTGATTGAAAATTTCAAGGTCACTGAGACGAAAAATAGGTTTTCTGCCATCTTTTTGTATTGACTTAGAAAACATTAAATTTTAGGATACATTTAAAAAAAAAACTTCAAAATACACAATGTCATATTGTTGGAAGTGGTGAATAAATGGCAAAATAATACTTTTAGATAACGTCAAGAGCATAATTTAAAATATATTAAAATAATAAATCTCGGATAAAATCTAGCATCAAATGTAATCAATACATATAAAAATCATTGGTGCACCTGTTTCATTCATAATGTACATGTAATATGAGGAAAAAGCTTGGTTTTTGAGACTGATCTCATTTAAAGATGAGCCACAAAGTAGTAAACTAAACTGAAATGAACACTACTTCTCTAGTAGTTCATTCCATTTGTCAAGTAAAAATTGATTCATTTGCATTTGTTTCATAATACATTAGATAAACTACCCACAGGAACATTTCCAACATGACTTGACAACGTTTTCTTTTGTCATTGCAAAAAATTTACCTCAATTTGTTCATGATAAATCAAGTGCAGAAAAAATGTGTTTTCCAACTTTCTTTTCAACGTGATCAGTTGCACATGGTAGTGCTATAAATTGCTACACAAAAGGTTTTGTTTTGTTTGTTTGTTTTGGATTTTTCGCCGTATTCAACAGTATTTTAGTCACATAACGGCAGTCAGTTAACCTACTCACACTTTTCCTGGGTAAGCTTGTTTACCAGTACTGAGTGCACATACTTATGCCAGTGACTGACAACTGCCCTACTTGAATCAGAGGTAGGGGGAGAATGGCCGTAGAAATAATTTCATGACCAATCCCCACACAATATATGGCCAGGCTGGGAATTGAACCCGCGATCCTCGGATTTGTAGTCCAGCGCTCTACCAACTGTGCTGGCCGGCCCGGTACACACAAGTAGCTTGTAACGCGGAAAAGTGTCCACCAGTCTTGTAAATTGTCGTCTTTATAATGTGGCAAACAATGTGATCAAATGAAATGTTATCCAGCGATTTTTTCACTTCTTTTGCAACCGGTTCGGTACCCATCAAATTGGGAAAATTTCACGTGAAATCTTGTTAATTGGGAAACATTTAAGAAAGTCAATTAATTTATGAATTACCTAATATTGTAATATTGGTTGAACATAGTATTTGAATGGTGTTTATCCCGAAAATTACAAGTAATTACATGATCAACAACTTTGATTCACATTTCCCATCTATTTTGGATTTTGTCACTTCAGATTTGGGAATATTTCATTTGAAGTGGGAAAATTAAACCATATTTGGCATTGGGAAAATTAAACCATATTTGGCATTGGGAAAATTAAACCATATTTGGCATTGGGAAATTAAACCATATTTGGCATTGGGAAAATTAAACCATATTTGGCATTGGGAATGGGTCCTTTTACAAGACCCTGTTAATGAAGAAAAACAATCACTGTTATCTCCAGAACAAATGCTTGTTAAACAAAAATACTTGCAGAACCACAACTTATTAAAGTTTAACAATACATAACACTCATCTGTACAAATCAGGGTTGGTATTCGTAAAGCTCCTGTGGCTGATATAAATTATATTAAATTTCTATTATGTGATTATTTAAAGTCACATTTTCTTTTTGAAATTTGAAATTCAAAATATAATATGCTTATATACATATGTCCTGTCTGTATGAGAAAAAGTTTTGTAAACTGAACTATAATTTATATGAAATGGCCAGTCAGATTGAAGGTAATTTAAAGCAGCAGTCCAGAAAATGTTCATAAAATAAACTTTGCAGAAATAGTTTCTAATGGATATCTTACCGATCAAAATAGAAAACAATGCATTGAAATCGGTAAAATAATAACGTTTTGGTAACTTTCAATCCTAAAATTATCTGTACGTCATAACTGGTGATGCCTCTGGAGTAATCTGCATGTACATTAGTGTATATTCCGTTCGTACCAAGCGTTTTCGAACATAGATATAATAAAATGCCTTTCGTAAATAAGAAACATTTTTCAATCGAATAAACGTCATTCACGTTCATTAGAACTAATGTCAACTTAGGATATATTAAATAATATTCTAACGACTACGGCGTTAAGGACATTACATAAGGTATTAATAACAAACTTCATGAATCAATCTCCTGGCACGTAATTTCATATTTCTGTAGTTAACTTCACATATTTTATTTTTCAACTTACAAGGTTGTTTTAAATTTAAGAAATAGTATTCAATTTATATTTGTTTATCGGCCAATAAACAACAATTTGGAGTTCCGATGCTAAGGAATTAAACCAAGAGTGCAATAGCTCGAGTGGTTTAATAGCCATGCATTAGAACGATAAAAAGTTGTTTTTTGGTCGATAAACAACGATAATGCGAAAATTATTTCGATTCTAACATGATTTGACAAATATTTTTGTATCTTTTACTATGCACCACTCAGAATCGGGACTACTTTTTGCATTGTTTATTGGGTAGTTTAACAACAATTTTGTTCTTTGTCTATAGAAAAGTTAATGAGTATCATGTTAGAATGTGTAATGTAGTATGGATGGAATAGCTTTATACATAATAGGCTGAAATTTTTTTTTTCACAAACTTACGGCACTGATTTTCACAATTCAAAGGGCCCCGACCCCATCTACAATGGACGGAAACAAAACAACACTGACTTTCTACTACTTACCACACAGTTCAAAGGGCCCCGACCCCATCCACAATGGACGGAAACAAAACAACACTGACTTTCTACTACTTACTGCACAATTCAAAGGGCCCCGACCCCATCCACAATGGACGGAAACAAAATAACACTGACTTTCTACTACTTACCACACAATTCAAAGGGCCCCGACCCCATCCACAATGGACAGAAACAAAACAACACTGACTTTCTACTACTTACCACACAATTCAAAGGACCCCGACCCCATCCACAATGGATGGAAACAAAACAACACTGACTTTCTACTACTTACCACACAATTCAAAGGGCCCCGACCCCATCCACAATGGATGGAAACAAAACAACACTGACTTTCTACTACTTACTGCACAATTCAAAGGGCCCCAGCCCCATCCACAATGGACGGAAACAAAACAACACTGACTTTCTACTACTTACTGCACAATTCAAAGGGCCCCAGCCCCATCCACAATGGATGGAAACAAAACAACACTGACTTTCTACTACTTACCACACAATTCAAAGGGCCCCGACCCCATCCACAATGGATGGAAACAAAACAACACTGACTTTCTACTACTTACTGTACAATTCAAAGGGCCCCGACACCATCCACAATGGACGGAAACAAAACAACACAGACATTCTACTACTTACTGCACAATTCAAAGGGCCCCAGCCCCATCCACAATGGATGGAAACAAAACAACACTGACTTTCTACTACTTACTGCACAATTCAAAGGGCCCCAGCCCCATCCACAATGGATGGAAACAAAACAACACTGACTTTCTACTACTTACCACACAATTCAAAGGGCCCCGACACCATCCACAATGGACGGAAACAAAACAACACTGACTTTCTACTACTTACTGCACAATTCAAACGGCCCCAGCCCCATCCACAATGGACAGAAACAAAACAACACTGACTTTCTACTACTTACCGCACAATTCAAAGGGCCCCAGCCCCATCCACAATGGACGGAAACAAAACAACACTGACTTTCTACTACTTACTGCACAATTCAAGGGCCCCAGCCCCATCCACAAGGATGGAAACAAAACAACACTGACTTTCTACTACTTACTGTACAATTCAAAGGGCCCCAGCCCCATCCACAATGGATGGAAACAAAACAACACTGACTTTCTACTACTTACTGCACATTTCAAAGGGCCCCAGCCCCATCCACAATGGATGGAAACAAAACAACACTGACTTTCTACTACTTACTGCACAATTCAAACGGCCCCAGCCCCATCCACAATGGACGGAAACAAAACAACACTGACTTTCTACTACTTACTGCACATTTCAAAGGGCCCCAGCCCCATCCACAATGGATGGAAACAAAACAACACTGACTTTCTACTACTTACCACACAATTCAAAGGGCCCCGACCCCATCCACAATGGACGGAAACAAAACAACACTGACTTTCTACTACTTACTGCACATTTCAAAGGGCCCCAGCCCCATCCACAATGGACGGAAACAAAACAACACAGACTTTCTACTACTTACTGTACAATTCAAAGGGCCCCGACACCATCCACAATGGACGGAAACAAAACAACACTGACTTTCTACTACTTACTGCACATTTCAAAGGGCCCCAGCCCCATCCACAATGGATGGAAACAAAACAACACTGACTTTCTACTACTTACTGCACATTTCAAAGGGCCCCAGCCCCATCCACAATGGATGGAAACAAAACAACACTGACTTTCTACTACTTACTGCACAATTCAAAGGGCCCCAGCCCCATCCACAATGGATGGAAACAAAACAACACTGACTTTCTACTACTTACTGCACAATTCAAACGGCCCCAGCCCCATCCACAATGGATGGAAACAAAACAACACTACTTTCTACTACTTACTGCACATTTCAAAGGGCCCCAGCCCCATCCACAATGGATGGAAACAAAACAACACTGACTTTCTACTACTTACTGCACAATTCAAACGGCCCCAGCCCCATCCACAATGGATGGAAACAAAACAACACTGACTTTCTACTACTTACTGCACAATTCAAACGGCCCCAGCCCCATCCACAATGGACGGAAACAAAACAACACTGACTTTCTACTACTTACTGCACAATTCAAACGGCCCCAGCCCCATCCACAATGGACGGAAACAAAATAACACTGACTTTCTACTACTTACTGTACAATTCAAAGGGCCCCGACACCATCCACAATGGACGGAAACAAAACAACACAGACTTTCTACTACTTACTGTACAATTCAAAGGGCCCCGACACCATCCACAATGGACGGAAACAAAACAACACTGACTTTCTACTACTTACTGCACATTTCAAAGGGCCCCAGCCCCATCCACAATGGATGGAAACAAAACAACACTGACTTTCTACTACTTACTGCACAATTCAAACGGCCCCAGCCCCATCCACAATGGATGGAAACAAAACAACACTGACTTTCTACTACTTACCACACAATTCAAAGGGCCCCGACACCATCCACAATGGACGGAAACAAAACAACACTGACTTTCTACTACTTACTGCACAATTCAAACGGCCCCAGCCCCATCCACAATGGATGGAAACAAAACAACACTGACTTTCTACTACTTACTGCACATTTCAAAGGGCCCCAGCCCCATCCACAATGGATGGAAACAAAACAACACTGACTTTCTACTACTTACTGCACAATTCAAACGGCCCCAGCCCCATCCACAATGGATGGAAACAAAACAACACTGACTTTCTACTACTTACTGCACAATTCAAACGGCCCCAGCCCCATCCACAATGGACGGAAACAAAACAACACTGACTTTCTACTACTTACTGCACAATTCAAACGGCCCCAGCCCCATCCACAATGGATGGAAACAAAACAACACTGACTTTCTACTACTTACTGCACATTTCAAAGGGCCCCAGCCCCATCCACAATGGACGGAAACAAAACAACACTGACTTTCTACTACTTACTGCACAATTCAAACGGCCCCAGCCCCATCCACAATGGATGGAAACAAAACAACACTGACTTTCTACTACTTACCGCACAATTTCCTCTGCGACAAGATACTGTAGGTGTCCCTATCACATCCCTTGCCAATGTGATTGGTAGCGAGGTTGATTTTCACGGAAACACGGTCAATGACGCACGAGTCTGCGCACACATGCAGGTGGGCGGAGTCTGTCAGGTATTTGAACCCAGACCCTGGCGTGTACTCAATGTGGTCTGGGAAGTCTGTAACCATAGAAATGAAGAACATATAGCTGATGTAACTGAATTTGTGTTTTGATTTAAAGCCCATCTGATCTGATCAAAAGACACCAACCAATTGTACTGTAGTTTGTTGTTCCGATTCCTGTTCCATGAATGTACTCTTGTTTTCTCTCTTTGTCTATCCATTAGGACAAATATGCCATATTATTATTAATTATAGTATTACTATTACTTTTACTCTTTTTCTAGCAACCAAAGATGGGCATATATGTGAACCAGTTACAAGTCACACCATTTTTAAATAGGTATATTAATTTCAAAATTTCTTTCTTTCCGCTGAATCATTATTTACACATACTTGTCGTATGAGTACCAGTAATAGAACCTGGAGCCATATTCCAGAAACGTCTTATGGAATATCGTATCCTAAACCTTAAAGTCAAAATTTTATTTAACTGTTTATTTCGTGTTTTAACACCGCTTTGTGCTACGTGTCTATTAATTACCGGTACCACCTATAGGATAGATTTTTGTATATATGAAAAGATTTTTTGCGAGTGGCTTTTTTCGCTCAATTTGAACCCTGATGGCCCATATGGTATAGAGGAATAAAAAGAATGATGTGAAATGTAAACATGGTGACCAAATAAAGAAAATAGCATTATTTACTTCAATAGTTGTATCTGTAAGTAGCATTATTTACTTCAATAGTTGTATCAGTAAAGTGGCATGTGAGAAACAGTTCAGGGCCAGTGTTCACAAAGCTGTTAATTGAAATAATATGAGGCGCGTCGTGGGATAACCGGGCTTAATGTATGTTCTTAAAGTGTCGTCCTGGATTAGCCTGTGCAGTCAGCACAGGTTAATCCGGGACGTGACCACACAGGCTAATCCGGGACACACTTTCCGCTTTTAGGGTATTTTCTGATTCAATGAAGTCTCTTCTAAACATAATCCACTCTAGGCGCAAAGTGCCGTCCTGGATTAGCCTGTGCTGACTGCACAGGCTAATCCGGGACGACACTTTACGCACATGCATTAAGACTGGTTTTCCCACGACACGCCTTATATGCTGTTTTTAAGTGAAAATGTCCATGCTTATGTGAAAAGCAATGGTTTCTGTTCACAAAAGGGTAAAATATGAAACATCTTTATTAACACAGTATTATGTGAAGTTAGAATAAGACATCAAACATAAAATGGATTTTTGTTATTTTTTCACATAAAACTGAGCATTTCATGTTGCTTATGTATGTTTGTTAAATTCTGTCAATACTTGTGGTATAATTAGCATTTTTACATGGCTTTTTAATTAAAACTGATTTTGTCTTTGATCATTTTACTGTATTTATAAACTGTGTTTATGCACGCATGGACACAGTTAAATTTTTGTGTGAAAATTTTGTAAATGCATACATGTATACAGTTTTGTGGTAAAATCAATTTTACTGATGCAGTTATATATGCAGGTGTCTATTGCATTAATTCCTCTGCAAAATTCTGAAACTACAAATGGTAAACTGCATATAAGACATTGCTGTAATAAAACATTATTCTATGTTTGACGTCTTATTCCAACTTCACATAAAAGTGTGTTTGAACAATACTTACTAGTTTAAAACAGTTTAATGTAGAACATTTTTATACATGAAACAGCCAAATAATTTTATGAATTTAGACACTAACTAAAGTTTTCCCTATGGAGCTTTGTGTTTGTTTGTTTAGATTTTTCGCCATATTCAACATTTCAGTGATATAGCGGCGGTCAGTTAACCTACTCACACTTTTCCTGGGTAAGCTGGTTTACCAGTACTAAGTGCACATACTCATGCCAGTGACTGACAACTGCCCAAACTTGAATCAGAGGTAGGGGGAGTATGGCCGTAGAAATGATTTCATGACCAATCCCCACACAAGTTATGTGGCCGAGAATCTAGCCCGCGATCCTGGGATATGTAGTCCAGTGCTCTACCAACTGAGCTAGCCGGCCCGGCCTGGAGCTATGTGAGCAAGGGCCATGGACACAGACATAGGAGACTATTCAGCAGAAAAAGGGCCCGTATTCACCACCCTCAGGGGCGTAGCAGATTGGGTTCAACAAATGTATAGGCACAATAGGTGGAATCTACAAAATGACGCTGTAAGCGATAATTTGGGCCAGGAGTGTTTATACTCGTACGTGGCAACAAACAACTAACTTCAGCTAAACCCCGATTCTTCAAAATAATTGTAAAATAAGCGTGTGTTTCATGAATTTTAATTCGTATTAACACAATCGACTCGTTAAACAATGAAGTATCAACACAGCCTCGAAAGATCCCCTCACCTCTTCTTGTTTTTATCGCATTTATGGCATATTAACATTTTTCATCCCTGGTAAAAATGTATAGACACGTGCCTATAGTGCCTAAAGGACGTTACACCCCTGGGGTGGTATTCCCGAAACATCTTAAGTGAAATCTTATCCTTAGCCTTAAAATTGTCATTTTTCTTAAGAATTGTATTCCATGTATGCATGAAATTCTGCCAAATGTATACTAATTATCAACTTATTATTAACTACTATTTACTCAACCTCAATCTGATTCATTAATACATATCTAGTTTAAAAAATATTGCCTCACAAAAATTGGAACTTAAGTGAAAATATTTTAAGATAAACTTAAGATGTTTCTGGAATATGGCCCCTGATCCTATTCTTTGACTTAAGACTAAGAATAAAGAATATTCTTGTAACTGTAATGTTCTAACAGTGCTTTAATGTCGTATCTAACTTAACATTCACCATCTCAAATTACAACATTCTTTATTTACAATGATTTGTTAATGAAATAACATTGGTACCCAGTAAATTATATTTGTAAATGCTGAAGTATTTTTCTTTTGAGTCTAAGTCTGTTCTTTATTTTTAAGTCAAAGAATGGGCTAGTGAATATGGGCCCAGAAAGGAACCATATAGACTACAATTCGCACCTGTCCATCCATTGGTGCATGTCTCCTTGACAATGATGTTCACGTAGGCAGGGTCAGACACCTTGCCCGCGCAGTCACGAGCGCGAATCTTCAGAATGAAATTGTAGACGTCCTTGTGATAGATCACCTTGGTGTTCTTGATAATGCCTGAAATTGAAGTGAGGAATAATAAGGTGAGTCAGAAACACACACACACACACACCCCTCACAGGGTCTACCAAACTTTTCATTTTCACATTCAACCAAACTAATTCAAGCAATGTGATAGGGAAAGATCCAGGGCAAAATAATAGAGTGCTGCATCCTGTTTGTTTTGGCTTCCAGCCTTTTGCCAGTCTAGACTGGTCAACCCAGCAATGTCTTATGAAATTCAATATACAGGGGCGTAGCTTGTCTATAAAACCGTATTGGCATAATAGGCACAATTCACTTATTTACACACACACACATTACACATTACACGCTTTATTTTATTTTCTTGTTTAAAATATTTCAATGAATTCGACCATGTTTGTGCACTTATGCTCTGTTCTTTCGATACCGTTCCTCTTAATAACACTATAAAATCGTACTTAAATTAGGGTTGACAATACTCGTTTTTTAAAACATATTAAATACGAACAAAATATCTATCTTTAATTTCAAAATACAAAATTTGTAAAATCTCACTTTATAAACAAATCACTGCACTCAGAACAGGTTAACCATAACAATCTCCCATAAAAAACAAGCGTCTTTCGATACTCTTTCTTGTCCTTGACGTCCTCTAAGGCTGGTGCACGCGCTATTGTTCTTTACGAACTTATAGAGCCTTCTATTTTAATCTCAATTTTTGTGAAATACTTTTCAGTTTAAGTTAAAAAAATCGAGTGAATATCGATGGAAAAGGGGTACTAACACTGCTGTTAAACACAAGACCAGGATATGAAAGTACGGCATAAAAAGATTGATTATTGTGCTGATTTTACATGATTTTATAGCTTGTATTTACTGAAAGACAGTGTCTGCATCAAAGCATATATTTTTGGATTGTCAGGATACCAAACACGCTGTTATTCTATAGTATCTTGTGAAGAAACGGTATCTAAGATATAATGGAATCTCAAGAATAAGGGATATATTCAAGGATACTTTTCAACTTTGAAAATTCCATTAGTTTGCATAACAAAATCCATATTATCAAAATTCCATGACTTTTCCAGACAAAGCCTATTTTCCATGACTTTTCCAGATCTGTACAAACGCTGGTTGATCTACATAGATAGAATACTCTAGTGTGCTACACAAGTTTGATGGACAAGTTTAGAATTATGTTGTGCATACACGAAAGTAACATTGTCACTAACTAGGGGATATAACTCTGGTGTCACTTCTCATATCATGATAATTTTTTGAACATATATTAGAACCCTTGTGTGGATTCATGTTGGGATTCATGTACCAAGTCTAAAATTGAATTATTGTCAAGACTATACAAAATTTATATTTTCTTGTTGACAATTAAACTTACTCTAAACAACAAATATCAACAAAAAAATTAGGTTTGATTTTCATTCACACAAAAATAAAACTTACGATTGTTTACATGCCTTTTTCTACTGCTCTCACGCGTCCGATAGTCGGACCTGTTCCAAATGCTAAATATGCATAATTTTTCCCAATTCTAACCCCAAAATTGCCAATTGTACAAAATCTGTTTTTGTTTTTTTAAACTTAAAGTTAAAATACGATTTTCAATACTTTACAGCCGATTTTTTCATACTGGCTTTACATTTGGATATCTCCTAATTGTATCGTTGACATTGTTTACAAGGGAGGAACACTCTAATAGCTGTGTAATAAAATAGGTACATGTAACACAAAGAAAAGCGATTTGTTTGTCTTCTATCATAATGAAATTTGATATGAATTATGGGCAAATATTATGTTATTTACACAAGTGGATGTGTCATTTAAAGGAAGGATTTAAATATAAGGAGGTAAAGATTTCACATATTTTTGTGACCTATGTAGTGTAGGTACTACACGATGCTTATTAACACATCATTAAAACTAATCATGTAGACTGTAGATCCCGCAGTGAAGTTGGTCAGATTTGGTGATGCTTTTTTATAAATATACACATACCTATAGGAAATGAGACATGCATTTGATTACAAACTCTTGGTTGCACAGCTTGCTTAGGTATTTATCACAATTTAAGAGTTAAATTCAAATTATTAGTGCTGTTAAAGTCTTATTTGATTTAAAACTGTAAATTTCTTCAATATACTTACGATTTAAAGATACAAATCTTTCCCAATTTTGAACATTTTACGTCGTGAATTTCCCAATATAACCAATATAAATTTTCCCAAAACGGCCAACAAAGGCCTGGTTTATAATCATTTAATGGGCAAGGTACTAAAATTTACAAATTACAAACAGCTACACACTGTTTTGAAATGAGTTGTTTTCTCTTTTTTTCTAGGTCTACCTACATGTACATGCAATGTGAAACAATGCCTCAGTAGCGTGCTTCAGATACATAAAACATAGAAATAATACAGCTTCTTAATATGACATTTTCCATTTGCCCTCTTCCGCAATATGTCACCATATTATTGCCCTCTTCCGCAATATGTCACCATATTATTGCCCTCTTCCGCAATATGTCACCATATTATTGCCCTCTTCCGCAATATGTCACCATATTATTGCCCTCTTCCGCAATATGTCACCATATTATTGCCCTCTTCCGCAATATGTCACCATATTATTGCCCTCTTCCGCAATATGTCACCATATTATTGCCCTCTTCCGCAATATGTCACCATATTATTATATATCACCGTATATCGTTTCTCTTCCGCAATATGTCACCATATTATTATATATCACCGTATATCGTTTCTCTTCCGCAATATGTCACCGTATTATTATATATCACCGTATATCGTTTCTCTTCCGCAATATGTCACCGTATTATTATATATCACCGTATATCGTTTCTCTTCCGCAATATGTCACTGTATTATTATATATCACCGTATATCGTTTCTCTTCCGCAATATGTCACCATATTATTATATATCACCGTATATCGTTTCTCTTCCGCAATATGTCACCGTATTATTATATATCACCGTATATCGTTTCTCTTCCGCAATATGTCACCATATTATTATATATCACCGTATATCGTTTCTCTTCCGCAATATGTCACCATATTATTATATATCACCGTATATCGTTTCTCTTCCGCAATATGTCACCATATTATTATATATCACCGTATATCGTTTCTCTTCCGCAATATGTCACCGTATTATTATATATCACCGTATATCGTTTCTCTTCCGCAATATGTCACCATATTATTATATATCACCGTATATCGTTTCTCTTCCGCAATATGTCACCGTATTATTATATATCACCGTATATCGTTTCTCTTCCGCAATATGTCACCGTATTATTATATATCACCGTATATCGTTTCTCTTCCGCAATATGTCACCGTATTATTATATATCACCGTATATCGTTTCTCTTCCGCAATATGTCACCATATTATTATATATCACCGTATATCGTTTCTCTTCCGCAATATGTCACCATATTATTATATATCACCGTATATCGTTTCTCTTCCGCAATATGTCACCGTATTATTATATATCACCGTATATCGTTTCTCTTCCGCAATATGTCACCGTATTATTATATATCACCGTATATCGTTTCTCTTCCGCAATATGTCACCATATTATTATATATCACCGTATATCGTTTCTCTTCCGCAATATGTCACCATATTATTATATATCACCGTATATCGTTTCTCTTCCGCAATATGTCACCGTATTATTATATATCACCGTATATCGTTTCTCTTCCGCAATATGTCACCATATTATTATATATCACCGTATATCGTTTCTCTTCCGCAATATGTCACCATATTATTATATATCACCGTATAGCGTTTCTCTTCCTAATGCATCAAAAGAATGCCACATCTGTGATAAGTTGCCATGGAAAACGGATGTAAAATGATTCCCGCTGATAGGTTCTATTTTCACTTAAGTCTCAGACATTCCTTGTGTCGCACATTTCTCCTGTAACTGAGAGTAACTTGTTGTTATACCCACTCATCAAAGAAGGCCTGTAAGTGTGATTAATGTCCAACTGTGAAAGAAACTATTTTTCTCAATATAATCAAGCCGTTATTGGAATGGACAGGGAATGAATACCCAATCTGTATTCTTAAGTTAGCATTACCAGTAGCTAGCTAGCCAATACAATTCAATGGCTTAACTAACATTTCTGAAATCAGTGGAAAAGGAGGAATATTTTCAGATTTGTGGGGAAATAATATCTTTTCTTCTCTACAACAAATTGTTAATATAATATAGACTGTGATATAAACACAGACACATCTGTTTAAGTTCGGTTTTTAGTTCTAAAATTAGATTTTATGCATTTTGTTCTATATACAACTTATCTAAACATTCTACAAAAAAATGGGTAGGAAATTGTGCCAGAAGCCAGTAAATTAAATCAACCTAGAGTCTTCAAATACTACTGTTTGCATTGTTATAAAAAATAAATGAACGAAAGTGTGTTGTTTTTTTAATGCATTCCACTGTCTTCTTTTCAATTTCATCTGTAAATTAAACAGTTTAAGCTACAGCCCCGCACTTGGTCTCTTAAATTTCATCACTTGCCAAGCATAATCTTTTGAAGACAACCTAATAACAAGTGAATGACTCTCCCTGGAAAAAAAACTATTTCTTTCACTTCTCAGGAAACAATACGACCACAGCCAATCCAGCTAAGTGACAACAATCTATTAAAGAGAAAATAATTTCGTGCAATGAACCCAATTTGATGTAACATTCCTGTCCTAGTTTGAAAGCAGAACAGGCTAAAACAATGAACAATAGGGCCTGGGTCGCTCACCTGAGTTTAATTTATCATAATTGCACATTTCTGTGGAATTATTTCAAAATCCAGATAGTGGTTATAGAATATTTTCCAAATTTCCAATAAAGCCATTTAAGGACCCTGGCCGCCGTGTTGTGTTCTGGTTTAACAAATCATTTGATTGAGGGTCACAAAGAAACATTTCTGTAAAATTATTACAAAATCCAACCAGTGGTATCTGACAAAGACAATTTTTTAAGTTTTCAATATAGGCATACAAGTAAAAATGCCCTGCCCCCTTTATAATCGGCCATGTTTTTTAACATATCAAAAGAATTTGAAGTATTTTGCTAGAGGACAAACCAACGCACATTTCTGTGAAATTATTTCGAAATCCACCCTGTGGTTTCTTACAAGATTTTAAAACTTTTGAATAAAGCAATACACCTAACAAATACTATTTTACAGAAATAACTTATTTTTTACAAGACATCTCCAATACAAGCATGTCTTGACTTTCCCCTCAACATTAGGAGAATACAAAATTCTGTAAATTTTGTTGAGTAATTAAATGATATATATAGGTACCACCAAAATCTCCCTACAACTGCCCTATACAATTTTCCTATATAGCATTGTTTAACTGAGAGTCCACAAAAATGCCCTTCTCAGCAATTTCCGACAATAATTTAGGTTTAGGTTTCTATTTTCATTTCAGAGACACTAATTTAGCGTACTAAATTTAGTCTAAATTGAATGAATTCTCGAGAAAGCACGTGAAACAACGAGGAATTATAGTTTTGTTAGTAGCAGTAAAAATATTCATTTCAGTTAAAATTGAATGGATATGTTTCCATATTTCTGTTACATTTAATATTTATTTTTTTAATTTACTTGATTTTTTTCATATTTTTTGGGGCTTGAAAGTACTTTTCAATAGTTTCCATAGACAAGCTGCAGCATTAAAAGATATAGGTCATACAAGCACACGCATACAAAACAAGTCAATAACCTAGGGGGGCGCTGGTTGAACAAACTAATCTTTTATTCCCGCAAATATCCTACAAAGACAGAAAGACAATTATTGCCAGTCGTTTATCTAATTTCCGCAGAAGCCTCTGGGATTATAATCAGTGTGTCGCAGGGGGCTGAGAAAAATCGCATGATTGTTGTATATGGAGTGGTTGACATATGTTGTTGAAGACATATTTGTGCCTTTTGTTCAATGTTGAGAAAATGTGCATATTCCAGGCTCTCTTGAAACAGGTCTCATTCTCTCTGATGGGCAATATACTTGATGTAAACATATTCCAGGCTCTCTTGAAACAGGTCTCATTCTCTCTGATGGGCAATATACTTGATGTACACATATTCCAGGCTCTCTTGAAACAGGTCTCATTCTCTCCGATGGGCAATATACTTGATGTAAACATATTCCAGGCTCTCTTGAAACAGGTCTCATTCTCTCTGATGGGCAATATATTTGATGTAAACATATTCCAGGCTCTCTTGAAACAGGTCTCATTCTCTCTGATGGACAATATACTTGATGTAAACATATTCCAGGCTCTCTTGAAACAGGTCTCATTCTCTCTGATGGGCAATATACTTGATGTAAACATATTCCAGGCTCTCTTGAAACAGGTCTCATTCTCTCTGATGGGCAATATACTTGATGTAAACATATTCCAGGCTCTCTGGAAACAGGTCTCATTCTCTCTGATGGGCAATATACTTGATGTAAACATATTCCAGGCTCTCTTGAAACAGGTCTCATTCTCTCTGATGGGCAATATACTTGATGTAAACATATTCCAGGCTCTCTTGAAACAGGTCTCATTCTCTCTGATGGGCAATATACTTGATGTAAACATATTCCAGGCTCTCTTGAAACAGGTCTCATTCTCTCTGATGGGCAATATACTTGATGTAAACATATTCCAGGCTCTCTTGAAACAGGTCTCATTCTCTCTGAGGGGCAATATACTTGATGTAAACATATTCCAGGCTCTCTTATAACAGGTCTCATTCTCTCTGATGGGCAATATACTTGATGTAAACATATTCCAGGCTCTCTTGTAACAGGTCTCATTCTCTCTGATGGGCAATATACTTGATGTAAACATATTCCAGGCTCTCTTGAAACAGGTCTCATTCTCTCTGATGGGCAATATACTTGATGTAAACATATTCCAGGCTCTGTTGAAACAGGTCTCATTCTCTCTGATGGGCAATATACTTGATGTAAACATATTCCAGGCTCTCTTGAAACAGGTCTCATTCTCTCTGATGGGCAATATATTTGATGTAAACATTCACAATGATTTGATCATTTTTATTTCTAAGAAGGCATAAATTTCCACGGTTTTAGCTCCGTACCCATTCCATTCTGCTCGTCATTTTGTCGTTCCATATATATATTTTTTTAATGGTAATTACTTTTAAAATGTTGGGCCTGCATATTAACTTTGTGTATATGCACTCTTAACAAAATGCACTGCATTTTTATGCTAATTATTGGCCCACAATGCCACAATGCGAACCACTGATGTACAATATATACCATAAATGAGGCAAGTCATGGGAAAACTGGGCTTAATGCATGTATGAAAAGTGTCGTCCTGGATTAGCTTGTACAGTCCGCACAGGCTAATCCAGGACAACACTCTCCGCTTTTATGGTATTTTCTGTTTTAAGAAAGTCTGTTCTAAACAAAAATCCATTGTAGGCAGAAAGTGTCGTCCTAGATTAGCCTGTGCGGACTGCACAGGCTAATCCGGGATGACACTTTACGCACATGCATTCAGTCCAGTTTTCCCACGACATGCCATAAATGTGTTTTCCTTTGCTGCATAATGCCCCTCTTGCAACAACTTAGGACACCACAGATCTGATGTACAGTATCAGATCTACTTACCATCGCTGGAGATTGTGAGTATCAGATCTACTTACCATCGTTGGAGATTGTGAGTATCAGATCAACTTACCATCGCTGGAGATTGTGAATGGTGCTTCGTCGCTGACGATGTCGTAGCCACAGATGTACAGTATCAGATCTACTTACCATCGCTGGATATTGTGAGTATCAGATCTACTTACCATCGCTGGAGATTGTGAGTATCAGATCTACTTACCATCGCTGGAGATTGTGAGTATCAGATCTACTTACCATCGCTGGAGATTGTGAGTATCAGATCTACTTACCATCGCTGGAGATTGTGAGTATCAGATCTACTTACCATCGCTGGAGATTGTGAGTATCAGATCTACTTACCATCGCTGGAGATTGTATCAGATCTACTTACCATCGCTGGAGATTGTGAGTATCAGATCTACGTACCATCGCTGGAGATTGTGAGTATCAGATCTACTTACCATCGCTGGAGATTGTGAGTATCAGATCTACTTACCATCGCTGGAGATTGTGAATGGTGCTTCGTCGCTGACAATGTCGTAGCCACAGATGGCACTGTTTTCTGGATCTGCGTCATTGTCTATGGCTTTCACCTAAAGAACAATGTTCAGAGGTTTCCAAGACACATTCAGTAGGTTCAATGTACAAGATAAACTACATGTAAATGGTGGAATATACACTGCAGATCCGTTATATTGCAATTCACGGGGTCCATGGATCGCGATATAGCCGGATCGCGATATAACTTTCCAGACCATTCATGTACATATAGATATACAGGTAGACACTAGCCTATTTTCATGATCTCAAAACATAAACGTAATTAACTCACCTTTTTCATTTTTGTTAATATCCACAATGTGTTATATCGATATGTAAAAATTCCATTTGCATATAAAATATAATATTATTCCTTGTAATTAATTTCAAATTGCTATACTAATAAATTCCAAATCCGAAACGCCTATCCGAATTTTACTGTTCACATGACGTAAACACGAATCCTATTGACAATTAAACTGCGCATGCATTTCGCGTACATCCTTAGTTATGCTAAAGAAGGGCACGAAAATTATGCTGACATGTACGTCACGTCATTCGCATGGAAAGCGTGGGTGTATTGATCGTCGTATAAAAACTTTGTAGCGCAGAGAACATTAAGATATTTACTTTTGTATAAAAGTTTTGTTGCGCTTTAAAACAAATCTGGGTATCTATATTGCCAACGATGTGCAGTTATATATAGCGTATCCTCTTTAACAAAAAAGAAACAGTTAATGCCGTAGCGATAACGCTATTGTTGTTCAGATAGATCAGTATTGATCTATGACATGCGGCTACTGTATACACCCTCCACGTGGACAGCGTGTAATTAACCAGTAGACAGAAATTTATCGCTCCGCCTTTCTGTTTGTCCAAGGTTGTTTGTCCAAGGGTTTTAAGAAAATCGATTGGATTATGCAACCATGTGCTATTGTTTACCACTGAAATATAAACCCGTAATTGGTCAGCTCATTCCTTGATTGACAAGTATCTACTGGTCAATTGGGCTGCTAATGAAAGCGACAGCAGTATAAGGACGTTGTCATGGGTGGCACGCGCGATGTCAGCTAAAGACCTCTAACTGTAACACTTTGTGTTGAGCGGGTCAGGTTATTGTTTGTCGCACTACAAGAGAGTGAATGAAAGAGTAGCGATGTAGGCGCGAAAATCCGGACCAAACTGGATTTATTTATGAACGTCGTGTAATAGTAAAATATTGCAGTACATGAAAAAAATCTGGATCCACGGCCGATTCACGATATATTGGATATCGCAAAATAACGGATCGCGATATAACGGATCTGCAGTGTATACTCATTTCCCCAACAATATTGGGGGACTGTTTTTATCATTTATGTTTTCAAAACCCATGCAATATAGAAGAATGATCCAATGCACTAATCCCCAAATTGTGAATATATAATTCATGCCCAAGTTACTTTTCAATGGTAAACACAGCATTCTATTTCAGTCTTAAAAATAATCCAATTCTCAGAAGCCCGGAACTTGTGAAGAGTTTTATGGGCTTAGTATATTTGCACACATTAGGGCAAGTACAAGCATTTAGCTATTTAAAGAAGTTAATCATGTTTCGGGCAAGTGATTGAAAACATTTGTGGCGCGTCGTGGGAAAACCGGACTTAATGCATGTGCGTAAAGTGTCGTCCAGGATTAGCCTTTGCAGTCTGCACAGGCTAATCCAGGACGGCACTTTCCGCATACAGTGGATTTATGTTTAGAAGAGACTTCCTTGCAACAGAAAATACCATAAAAGCGGTAAGTGCCGTCCCGGGTTAGCCTGTGCAGACTGCACTTTCCGGGACAACACTTTACGCACATGCATTAAGACCGGTTTTCCAACGACGCGCCTCATTTAATTAAAAGACTGGCATAAAACCTTGAAATTTAAAGAAACAATCTATATGACTACACCACTGTACCTCTTGTGACCTATAATTGGAGGTAAGAATCGTTTTGGTGATGGCATACACTATTTTATTTCTTAAGTTAAATCTGAATCATACCTGTGTGATGTTCTCTGACAAGACGCCCTCCTGCAGATCAGCATTGTATGTGGTCTTCTCAAATACAGGGGCAGACTTGTCTGTGTGAACCACTTTTACGATGACTACGGCTCTGTAAACAATATACCAATGCAGTTGAAAGATGGTTTTTCAAAACATTCTCATACATTACCCCAAGAATTACCAGAATATAATCATTATTATATCAACAAGTTACTAACTGGGGTGTGATTTCAAATAGAAACTTAAGGGAGGGGGAAAACTACCCTACACCTTATGAGGGTCACATAAACGATGTCAATTCCATAAAGATCTAGCACATTTAAGTACTTACCCTGAGTAGTGTGATTTCAGAAATATATCAAGGGAGAAATCTACCCTACCATTGTCACATGATTCAATAATCTCATTCTTTGTATAATTAAAATCCTACAAATTTAAGCATGATTTGTATAAAATCGTTTGCTTTCGAACATAGTGAAATTCAATCAGCAGAAAGGAGAAAGAACCTAAAAACTGGTTGCATTAATTTTTTATAAAACTTGAATTTCAAAGAGAGGTAAGCAGCAGAAAAAAAGGTAGTACCACAACACTAGCATCGTTGTATACACATTTGGCATTTAACGGGAGGTAAGCAGCAGACAGGAGGAAATACCACAAAACTTTCACCATATGTATACACATTTGACTTATAAAGAGAGGGAATCAGCAGAAAGGAGGTAGAACCACAAAACTTGCCCCATTGTAGACACATTTGGCTTTTAACGAGAGGGAATCAGCAGAAAGAAGGTAGAACCACAAAACTTGCCCCATTGTAGACACATTTGGCTTTTAACGAGAGGGAATCAGCAGAAAGAAGGTAGAACCACAAAACTTACACCATTTGTTTACAATCTTTTGCTTTCAATGAGAGGGAATGAGCAGAAAGGAGTAAGACACATCGCCCCCTTAGTGCAACAAGGTGCCAACTGACATTTTTACCAAAATTGATTTTTTTACTTATTTGGATACAATAATATGAGATCTTTATTCTGCCAAAAAATCAAAATTGAATATTGATTTTTTGTACCAAAATTTAACAAAACAAAAAGGTACCAAGTGATAAACCATAATAATCTTTGTGGAAAAAGGTACCATTTGACATACGGCTCCTTTTTGCATTAACTGTTTTTGGTTTTTCTTTGTACTGATGACACAGAACTTTGAAGCAAATGGCACCTTTTGCTCTTATTAACACGTTTTATTTGAATGAATCATAATATAAGAAAATGTGTATATGGTATCTTTGAACTAATCATCAGCAGTGAATACACATCCCAGCTGCTTACAGGATTGATATTAACGAGGTGTCCAGTTTCTCAGTGCTTAGCATACTAATATTGTTTGTTATCTTGTTTATAATGGGCCAATTAACACCGTGTTTTTGTGTATTGATAGAACAGAGAGATGCTGAATTCTTTCTAAGGATTTGGATTGTAGCATTCACTAGCAGGATAAACACATGGTGATGGTCGGTTAATATTTTATGAATATTTCAAATCATGGAGAAAAAATAAGCTGAAAGTATTATTTTTTTCTTATTTACAATAATTATTGACATCATTAAAATTATTGTTTTCAAGAGAATTGACATGCAACATTTATTCAAATGTGACACTGATTGTGAATTTCAGTGAATATTAATGCAGACAAAATATTCAGTTACATGTATGGTTGTTTGTTTAATTAAATTGGCCTTTAATAAAGGTATAATTTCAATGTTAATACATAATTCGACGATTACTGATTTTAAGCAATATCAACTATATACATGAATATAAAATAATGATTTTACAGTTACGCAAATAAGTAATATTTTCCCCTTTATTTATTTAATTGCAGCAAATAGAATGGTCTCTTGAAAAGATTTAAATGGCCGAGTCAATCAATTATGACAACACTTAAAACAAATCCACCACATAATTAAGTTAGAGCGAAACTACAATGCATGCTGTGGCTGATGAAATGCATAAAGGGATTAATAAAGAACATGGCAGCGTCTCAAAAACATTATCAACACACCTACGCAAGAACTCAACAAAAGGTACCATGGGACAAAAGAGGACATCTCAGCGGACGGGACAGACATAGCTATTACTGAGGCTATTTCTGCGCAAAACACTGGGAATTTTTTTAATTCCGCCCTCACAGCAGCCAGCGCAGCCAGAAAAAGGTGCATGAGTTGCTACATTAGACTTACCAGCAGTGCTAATGACTCCGTGTTCATTGGTTTGTTGTTCTATTCAAGAAAGGTGGGCTCCGACATTTTTACAATTTTCTCATTAGGAGACAAGCACGTATTCTCTAATGTATGGGATTAAACTCAGGGCAAATGAAGGTCCTTTGAAATCTCAACATGGCTATGGCCAGAAAAACAGCTGTATTTTGTAATACCAATGACATTCATTCGAGTAATAGACTTAAAGAATTTGACTAATTGTGTTAACCTGAAACATTTCACAAATGGTCACCGATTTAACTGGATGGAATCAGAAGACAATGTTACTGATCTTAAGTAAACAGACACACCGTTTCTGAAACAGTTATGAGCTGACAGGAAAACCATAAAATAGTGAAATAAGTAAAACTTAAATAAAACGTCATGAGAATGTCAAGTATACAGACTTTAAGGAGTGATTTTCTTGTGCACGGTGCTTGCAAGTCATGTTAGTTGTCTAGGGACGACCTTGACGTGTTGAATAAAAAATATGAACACGATCATACGTGTTGTTTCTGGTATAAACAGTACCATGTTAACAAAACAATGAGACAAAATGTGCTATGTTGTAAAATGACACAATGTATACTGTCTAGTTTTGAAGATTTATTCAGAGTAAAAAAGTACCAAATGACAAATGGCACATTCTTGCTGTTGGTAAGAAATGTTTTTATTGTGCAGAAAGGTACTGTACTGAATGACAAATGGTACCTTTTGCATTGATCAAAGTACCAGAATTGTGAGGGTAAAAACGTGCTATATGTCATATGGTACCTTTTTCCACTGAAATTATTATAATTTGTTGAAAAATGGTGAGGGTAAAAAGGTGCCATGTGTCAAAAGGTACCTTTTTCCACTGATCGTTTTATAATTTCTTAAGTGCTAAAAAGTACCATAAAACAAAATAAATTAAATAATACCTAATTAATGAAGTATTCAGTACATACTTCTTTCAAAAGCTTACTTGCATTCTTTCAACTAATATATAAAGTTTTACTATTATAGCTTTTATTTCAGCATAATGAAACACTAAATTGTGATTTTCTCGAAAACATAAACAAGTCATAATTATGGCACCTTCTTGCACTAAGGGGGCGATATACCCCTGTTAGTACTTGTATTTAAAATTTGGCATTCAGAAGGTGGAATCAGCAGAAAGGAGGCTGCATCCCACTCAAGCTTTACTGGGATGGTAAAACAATTATCATATGCTATTTGAAACATCATACCCAGCATTTAAGCATGAACATGTAGCATAACTGACTAGAGAGCCTAAGTGCACAGTATGAACATGTAGCATAACTGACTAGAGAGCCTATTGTAAGTGCACTAGGAACCAAAACTGAAGCTTGATGATGTCTGAAGCTTGAAATGGGAACATTTGCAACAGTCAAACAGTTCATGGTTATTGCCACAGATTACTAATCGAAGTTTAAAGTATTTTGCAGGTTATCAACACTTCCATTTTCTCCAAAATAGATGTAGAGAAGTAAACGAACTGACTTGAATATCAATACCACAGGCTTTTCAAACGTTTCTTGTATTTCTTGCAAAATAACCCAGAAATGATGTTATAACAATAATGTATGTTCTCCCGGCAACAGTAAACATTTAAATGCACTGTAGAAGCACATAAACCAGAAATACAAACACTCATTGCCGTGTATGATGTAAATCGAAAACACACCCAGACACATGTGGGTGGCAATTTCAGACCTTTTATAAGCCATGATGACAATTTTATGAGAAATTTATAATAATGTATTATATTGAGGGTTGAGCATCAAAACATTGTATCTGATATAGTAATGTTAAGCAGATACAACACTTTTGCGCTCTTCCCTCCATATGTAAGAGGATAAACGTTACAGAATATATCATGATCTCACACGTGGGACTCTCACGTTTTGCTATAATATCATTTTCTAAAATAAAATGTCACATGCGTCACCAGTAAAATAATTTTTATGAATGGAAAAACGTGACAATTATATATTTCTACCTCACTTTTTACCTCAATTCTAAACGTTGTTCTTTAGATATTTATTCCAAGTCACATGTACATGTATAAGCTGTAGAATAACAACACTAGAACTGTGAAAGGTTTAGCCATAGAGGGGGACTATAACCAGTGCTCCAGTTAAGCTTTTGTACTGGGGGTAAATGTTCGCTTATTGCTGAACATTTGGGAGTAAATATACACTCTCTCCAGAATGTATGGGGGTAAATATACGCGCTATGTACAGTTACATCCAACAAAACATTACAATATGTGCAAAAACAGAGAATTATACCATATCTCAGAGAATTTTCTTTGTTTTGCTGTATTCGATAACTGAGATATCACTGGAGGGCGGATTCAAACCGTGCAATAAGTAGCGTGCGTATAAATTAAGACTAAATTTCAAAATCCCGCACCCTTAATGTGGTATAAAGAACTTGTAGCATACTATTACCTAAATGTGTTAATTATTTAACCTCGTCCTGCGGGCTCGTTAAATAACTAACATATTTCGATAAAGGTACAGTACGGCTCTCGCATTTTTTGCCTTTTCCCCAGTGTCGCCGCGCAGTATTTTAATCTAGCGCAGAAAATCGCGGAGTTTCTTTTTACCACCGTGGCAAAATCCCCGCGACCGATCACGATGAAAGAAAATCCCCGCGTATCTCGAGACTCTTATCTCGTCTTATCTCGTCTTATCTCGCGGTCGACTGCCGCGGACACTTACGGCGATGTTTATATCGATCGCGGCGTTTACTTTCTTGTTGCCATTATTTGTTTAAGGCATATTAAACTAGTTTTCACATTTAATGTGTACTTTAAAACCACGACAAACTTATTTATGTAAATAAACATCATAGTTTAATATTCGTTTTAAACCATGTCATATATCAAAACACCATAATGTAACAAAGAAACATTTTGTAGGTAAAACCCATATTATATTGTTCGATATTCTGCTTCTCACATCATTAATATTTTTATTTCTATTATTAGTGCTAGCAGTAGAAGTAGTAATTGTTTTTTTTTTCTTATTATTATTATTAGTATTATTATTAGTATTAGTAGTAGTATTATTATTATTATTATTATTATTATTATTAGCTGAAGCTGCATTATGTGAGGACCCGGGTGTTTCCCAGCACCCCTGCCTAATTTACTTTTAGACTCATCAAAAGTTGGGACGAATTTTGAATCATGCACTCAATTTCCAGATATTTATCTTTTACTGAAATATTTTAAATTTTGGTGTGGTCTTGTCTGTGGGGAAAAGCCGGAGTACCTGAAGAGGTGGGGAGAAAATCCCACCTCTCCGGTATGGTGACCAACAACCAAACTCCCTTGCGCAGAGTGGGGAGCTAACTCGGGCAGCCTAGGTGAGAAGCCAGTGTACCAACCACTGCGCTAGCCGGACAGCCACTACCTCCTGCTGAGTTTTTCGACAATAAAATGTTCATCACCTCGGACGGTCACGTTCATCTTTGTTGACCGCGGATTGTGGCGTTCCGCGGCGATTTTCAGGTCTATAAAGAGTCAGCAGCGACACTGCGGAAAAGGCAATAAAACGCCCGAGCCGTACCGTATGCTACAATTATTACTACTAATAATAATCATTAACATCATTTTAATATAAACATGTATCAGGTAAGAATTCCAAACATTTTAAATTGTCTTTTTCTGCAAAATTTCTTCGCCGTTATATAGAGGATACGAAAATATCTCATTGGCTGATATCGCTGCAGACCGTATTTGATTTTGGCGTTACGTTTGCAAACATGGGGAATATTGTGCGTAAATGTACGTCCAGATTTTATATTCTATGCGTATTGTATTTGCATACAAGTTGTATTACCCAAACTTGTATTTGCTATGTGTATCTTTCGACTTTCTGTGCGTAATTTATGCGTGTACGCGCCTTATCTGGGCCTCTGCTGTAACCCTTACAAAGTGAATGGTACACGTACATTTGTATGTGTTCAATTGTAATTTTCTTACATGTATTTTGGCAATATTTTAATTTTTGCAGGGTCTACAGATATTATGCTAATTAAATGTTCTGATCTTTGCAACTCACAGTGTAACCGTTATAAGGCTCAATATGACTAGGTTAGCCATATTCATCACACGTTTTGAATTTCAACTCATTTTGGGGGTATTTTATAATGATGAAGAAAAGTTGTAGCCAAACTTAATTTTCTTCAGCCAAAATGCTTACTAGTCAATATAAGCCAGAGTGAACCCAAGTCAATAGTCTTAGCATGATTCCAGTAACTAGTCAAAATAAGCCAGAGTGAGCCCAAGTCAATAATTTTACATGATTCAAGTAACTATGACTTTTGTGCTCCTGATTTGATCTTATTTGTACAACTTTAACCTTTCGAGATTTTCATGGTGCACGTATGGTATTAGTTTTCTTTTAACATTATGGCAGTGTCTTTAACCTTCTCAAATGTAAAGTATGTCACAAGATCTGATGTCTGTTTATTAGGATAGTACTTTGAAAACATATATTTTCAGTCATTTACCCTACATGGTTTATTCATTACAATTCCACCGTTTTTTTACCATGTTACACAACCTGGTATTTCGACTATAATATAACTGTGATGTGGGATCTTAACACATTTTCCTGGAAAATGTATTACAACATTATCATGCTCCAGAGACTGTTTCAGTATCCATAGCAATACCACAGCGAAAACCCAAACTGAGAAATACAAAGAAACTATCAAGGATGGTATTTCAAGCTATGTTCAAAGTTCATAGACTGAGTAAGGTATTTATTCTAAAACCAGAAACTGAAAACATCTGAGGCATGTCATGGGAAAACCGAGCAAGTGCATAAGGTGACGTCCCAGACTGCACAGGCTGATCCGGAACGACACTTTCCGCTTTTATGGTATTTTCTGTTTCAAGGAAGTCTACTGTAGGTGGAAAGTGCCACCCTGGATTAATCCGGGATAATCTGGGACATGCAAAGGCTAATCCGGGATGACACTTTACGCACATGCCTTAAGCCTGGTTTTCCCATGACATGCCTCAAATATATGACTAACCTAGATCTGAAATCTTATTAAGAATACTAATAATATAATATTCTTCCCTAAAAATCCTATGAATTCCCCTTGATGTCTTTGCGTGTTTGTATGAAAATGGATTTCCAAATATTAACAATCTTTTCAAGTTTGTTGTGGTTTCCAGTCTCAAACAGAAGATACTAAAAAAAAAAAAAAAAAAAATTTTATTCTTTGTTTACTTTTCTTTGTTTACTTACAGTACAGCTCACGCGAAACCAACAAAACACTCGGCTAAGCCGCGGACATAATTTTTCTACCGCGGCGAATCGCCGCGGCGAAATGCCGCACGCCACGGCGAATCGCCGAGGCAACAAAACACTCGGCTACGCCGCGGACATAATTTTTATACCGCGGCGAATCGCCGCGGCGAAATGCCGCACGCCACGGCGAATCGCCGAGGCACTCGGCATCGATCCGCGGATTGCCGCCGTGTCCATTCACGCGGCGGGACACAGAGGAGAAATTTTACACTTTATACATGTACAATGTACATGTATAGTGTGTAACTGTACTGTCTGCATATAGGCATATTCAAACAATATGTTATAATTAGGAGATAATTGTCATCGCTAACAAAACAACATTTAAAGTTATTGGTACAATTAAATCTTGGTTCTTGACGTGGCTTCAAACTGCTAATTATCTCAGCTCAAACATGTTGGCGAAAACAACATCTATGTGCGAAAACGGCTACTTTGCGTCCTGCACGTCTTGTATTTACATTTTAAAAGTTCATCATGTCAAAATAAGTATTAACACCAACTTAAAGCAAATCAAATTGCCCTCTGATATAAGTTTCGTATCTTGATCAATATCAGTTGCAAAACGATCAATTTATAAAACGCTGACTTTGTCGACAATGACGCTCCACCCACTGAATTTCGGCTGACACGCTGACCTCGCGTTATCTGTATATCTGCTTTGTCATTTGCGGATTGTAAAGTTCACATGAATATTAATGCGCGTTCTTGAATTATTTTTAGAAATGATGAAATTTCTATACTATATTCCCCAATACTAATTCGGAGCAAAGAACACGTGTACGCTGTAGCGAACGCCTAGTAACAAAGTTATTTTTAGCAGTCGGTGTCGAAAATCTATAGTAATTTTTACGTGACATAAATTTACCAAATAATACACTTATAACAATTAGATTATTGTGAACCGGTGCCAAATGCTATATATTTTTTCATAACACAAAATTTTACCACAGAAAATATTGATATCACAACAACTGCAACAATATAAAAATGTAAATTTTATGTATCACTTGAGAATGTCGCAAAAACGGGTTTTAAATCGAATTACGGCAAGTTTTACGTACACTGTACTTTGAAAACAACAACACAGTAAAAGTAATTGTTTCGGAATATACATGTACATGTAATTGAATTATTTAACAAGGTGATACGCGGGATGCCTCGGCATCATGCCGCGGATTTCCTCGGCGAACAGACGCGGATTGCCGCGGCGAACAGACGCGGATTGCCGCGGCAAACAGACGCGGATTGTCTCGGCGAATAGACGCGGATTTCCTCGGCGAACAAACGCGGCCACGATGGTAGACTCCGCGTCGACTCGCTGCCTTTGAACGCCGCGGATCGCGGAATTTGTTGGTTTCGCGTGAGCTGTACTGTATTTTTCTAAATTTCCCTAATTTCCACAATGTGACATGATCTATATACTACCAAAAAGCCCCAACCCCCCCCCCCCTTTCTGCCAATGGCTGCCAAAGACACTGATGAGTTAATTAAGAGTTAGTACAAGGAAAAAAAGTTACAATTATATATTTTGAATGCAGTTGTTTTGGAAATCAATATGAAAATAAGTTGCATGGTTATAAGAGAATGACAATCGACCATTAATATCAAACACTAAATATAAATATTTTAGCAGTGTTTCCAGGAAAACAATATGATCTGTCTAATAAACTTTCATAAACAGATTATGCTATTATTGGTAAATATTCTGCAGTAATGTCTGAATCCATAAAGCCCCGGTCACGCTGTCATGATTTTGGCTAAGATTGATCGTGGACGTGTTAATCGTGATGAGTCGGGATGCGCAGTGTCCCGATTGTGTCTTCCTACATATACCTATGGATGTTGTAGGACGAGACTACGAATATCAATGACACTTGTAGGTTTCCGCAGCCAATTCACCATGGTTTCACCAAGATATGATACGATCTGTTTCGGTTGTAATACGCTAGCGTCATGTATACACTACCGTAACAGATTATTACAGACTATTGTTATCGTTCCTCCTAAGATTGTAGTAAGATAAAAGAAGATTCATCACGATAAACCTACGAGTAGCCAATAATTACCACGCTTCACTACGCTGCATGACCTGTTACCCCTTTCAAGCTTTGTCAGTAGTCTGACAAAGTTGTATCAGCAGTTTTTGGTATTTGTCCGTAGTAACTAACAGTTCATAACCAGTGTTTTACACAACAAAGATTTATTAACCACAAAATGACAAAACATTGATATTAATAAATATATAGCAACATTCTGTATCAAATTCTATGTTTGTCATTAAAATTCAGTATTACAAATCTGATAAAGCTTAAAAATGGTATGTGCTTACTACAGATTTCTCAACAGTGCTTGTCACGATATTTTTTCAGGTGCCCCGGTCCCGAGGGGTGGGTTAGGCAGGTGCATACGTCAATTTTTGTCCATGCAACACGTGTCAAATGACGTTATCTGATGCGTTTAACCTCTTAAACTATTAAACCACTTAACTATTCAACTGCTTTGTCAGAGTTATGGGCCTTTATCACTACAAAAAAGGGTCAAATTTTGCTAAAATGCTGGTCACAGTTATGTGCCTTGCCCAGTGACCTTATATAATGACCTTGAAGGCATGTGTTAAGTTTCAACTGCATAACTGTAGTAGATATAAAGATATGGAGTTGTTGCACATAAACTTTAACCTGGTTTTCTAAGTACAAAACGGCGCACAATTCAGCTAAATTGCAGGTCAGAGTTATGGGTCTTGGTCAGTAATCTCTCATAATGACGTTGAAGACATGTGTGAAGTTTTAATGGAATATCTGTAGTTGTTACTGAGATTTGGACTTGCTGCACGCAAACCGTAACCAGAGCATTATGCAGACACCGACAAACGGGTGAGTAGTAAAGCTCAAACTATTAGGTGAAAAAGTCGAGCTTATTACCACAGTAATTGTTCTTGATTGACCCTTTGTGTTGTTTTTTGAAATAAACTATATGTAATTACACCATATGCAAAGGGTCATGAATCTTTTAGAAAAACTATGTTCATTATACTGTACCTGCTCGATTTTTTATCATATGGCGGGTCCACACAATCAAATGCAAAGATGTTGAACTTGTAGTGTTTTCTCTTCTCATAGTTGAGTTTTTCGCCTTCCTGCACTTTGAGTATACCCTCTCCTGTCTCGCGATTTTTAACCTCGACTACAAATGGAATGTTTTTTCTGTTGGAGACAATCTCATAGCGGCATATCAGACCTGAAAATACAGATGACATTGTTAGGTTAGCAGGGTTGTAATTTCACTTGCAGGAGATCAGGAAACTACTCCATTCCCATTGATGGATGGGTTCACAAACAAACGAAACAGATTTGTATATTTCTGTTAGCTATCCAATGGGACGAAATCGCAGCTACATGTGTAAATACGGAAATACTGACACGTCTGGTTAATTTAAACCTGTATGTTATACGTAGCTCAATTGTATCGACAGCCTGAAGCTTATTGAGTGACATTCTTGCCTCTCTTATGGGTAGAACCAGTACTTGGTGTCTTTGAATTTAGGCTTGCTACAACTCTAAACCCCTCACCTGAGTCAGGATCGACCTCATATTATAACACCTGGCCTGTGTTCACAAAGTATTAACTGCAGGATCAAGATAAGTCACAAAGTATTCACTGCAGGATCAAGATAACTCACAAAGTATTCACTGCAGGATCACGATAAGTCACAAAGTATTCACTGCAGGATCAAGATAAGTCACAAAGTATTCACTGCAGGATCAAGATCAATCTTAGCTGATCTTGATCTTCCAGCTCAACTGAGCTGAATCTGAAAAATATTTTAGTTTTGAAATAGCTATTGTTCTAGATTAAATAAACATACAATTTTGTTGTATTTCTATTAAAGTCTTCATATCAGATAGAAACATACCAAAAGATAAGTTCATAATCATGTATAATATATATATGAAAAACAATTAAAATTGATCCAGATTATTAGTGAACGCCATTTTTGAGCCTGATCCTAAAATATCTGGCTCAAGTTCATCGTAAACCTGAAAATCAGGCTTAATATGTTTTGTGAACACGGGGCCAGATCTCAAGGCTGCCACCATTATAACGGCACACAAATTACGCCACTGCAAGCTGGAACAGTTATTTAACAAATTTTTACTAATTGTGTAAACACAATTGACAAACATTGACACAAATAACAAGTAATATAGACCATGTACTACTGTTAGTTCAAAGAAGTACATTTTGCGGGACCTATTGTATGCCTAAACCAGAGTACTACTTTAACTAATGAATCGCAAAAACAATTAATAACATAGAACAAATTGAGGATTAAGTGTGAAACTGTTGTATCTGCTTAACATTCCTATTAGGAGTTACACTAGTTTCACAGTCAACCCTGAAAATAAAGTGCCTTACAAAATACCCTGAGAGTAGGGCATAACAAAATTATCAATAGGTTCATTCATAACTAATGAGAATTACAAAACATGATAATGATTATTTCAGCACGACATCTGGTGCACTAGATTGATTTATATTTTGTAAATGGAATTAAAACAATAGATATCATGCAGTAATAGACGTTCTTAGTAGTAACTTTGGAGATGTCAACTAATTGAAAGAAAATTATCTTTGGTTTAAATTGGCAAAACAATTGAAAACTTTGGGGATGTCAACTAATTGAATGAAACTTATCTTAAGTTTTGATTGGCAAAACACTGAACATTTATCAACAAAAGAAATATGGTTCAGTCAGTGTAGCAATTTATAAGCATATTTAAGAATTACTAGTATGAGAAATCTTGTCAACTGTATCTACAAACAGATACAATGTTTGTCTGTTAATTATTCAATAAAGCCATCCACTCAGCCAATGCAGATAAACCATAACATTTCTCATCTTTCAAACCACCTTTAAACAAAGGCAAGTACTTGCAACCATTATGCCAATGAAGATTAAAATAGTTGAGTTGGTGTAACAAAATACTGTCTCTCTAAATGAACCTACTCCTTGTCATTGGCAAAGATTTTAGAGACTGACTTGAATAATTAACAATCAGCAAAATACATTTTTTGTAATAATGAGCGAGTATATAATAAACACATGAAAATAATGTGTTGGAGTATGAATTTGTCAACAAAAGTGGGGTATTTTACAATATAATTTAAGAGAAGATCTGGAGCACAATCATTAATGGCAATAAACCTTGTTGTTCTATAGAGTCTATTCATGCTGACTATTTATATTATGACGGGCAATATGACTAAGTTTTTTAGTTTTTTTTCCACTTTTATTTTATCGCTAAAACTACATGAGTTTACATGGTTCGATTGATTCACTTACTTACATTATAATTGATTATTTTTTTTGACAAAAGGCTAACGATCACTAATTTCTAAACTCCTTAACACTTGTTTTATCTTTCCCATTTCAACAACCCCTCTCGTTAAGCCGGAGTAGCTGCCCCTTTATACTAGTCGACACACCCATTTCTTGAAATTGTACTATGCTAATTTTGATGGGAAACAGTATGATGTGAAATTACGAGTTTAAACCTATTTATTTTAGCTCGATTGTGCCGAAAGCAAGAAGCTTATTGAGACACTTTTATGTCCGTTTCCTGGGTAAAACCAATACTTGGAGGTGTCACTTGAGATGAAAATGTCTCTTTAAGATCATTTGAAAGCTCCCAGAGTAGGGATCAAACTCACGACCTCCTCATCGCAAGGCAGACACCACATCCATTACACCACTGCGACTGGTTAATACTGCAAATACTCGTACAACCTCCGCGCAGAGATTTGACTGGTTCCGAGGGTAGCTGTAATCAAATCCCTGCCATCATAACAAACCATGTGATGATGATCGATTTGAATCTTCTAGATATTATTTTTGGTTTTAATTAGTTATTCTCATTTTCTGATTTCATTATTGACTGCAAACGATATATATAAAAAGTCCAATTACGCAGAAAATTTCACTGGGTTGCATTAAATAAGTAAAAGTTACAAACACGTATTCCTTCCAGATGTGGAAGGATTTTACTTGTGATGGCAGTGGTTACCGTTAACTGATAGGGGAGGTACCCACTGCAAGGAGTTTGATACTCTTATGGTAATACACTGAAATTATTGAATGACAAACAATGACAAGTCCTATATATAGCAGAACTATGGAATAACTGGTAGCATTTCAGGTAAATGTACCATTGCAATGCTAATTATAACTGCTATCACTTCAACACACCTCTCACATACTACCACTTTAAGCTTTACAATGTCTTTCTCTAATTTCACACAACAGAGAGCTTTAGAACCCCCCCCCCCCCCCCAATGAAGATGCCATCAAAGAAATTGTCTAATTAATCACCTACACAGTCCAAACATTGATTTTCACATCCAGATAGGGCATGAACCAATGTACACATGCATCCATGACCGATGTGCATGCATGATTAATTACACATTTTATAATTGTCCTGAAATATTTAAAGCGTTAAGTAATATGGAAAATTTCTGTTGTATGCGGGTATTTTTGATTTACTGAGAATAAATATAATTGAAATGTCAATTAACTGACAGAAATTTTTCATTGCTGTTGCATTTTGTGAAATAGCTTTTGATCACATGAAAAATCACAATCCATACATTAAGATAGTTAATGTTAATCGACCCATGAAAGACTGAAAATTACAACATTATGGTATTGTGGTCTTTCCCAGAAATTGGTGTTTTGGTGAATGATAAATGTCGTAACAGCATAGATCCAATTCTTTACAAATAAAACACAATTTAAATGCCAAGTGCAATTTTCATGCAATTGAACAATTCTATATAGTTTACGATAATAAATCATTTCCCATTTTACTGTTTTTGCAAATGTAAAAATTTAATAATGTTCACCCACCCTTGGCACACACCCTTCCCACAAGCGCATTTACATGTAGTGCTGAAAGGTCAACCAGTTGCATCCAAAGAAAGGACTTGGCTTCTATACATAAGGTTCAACTGCATGATTCCACTGGTCTCACACTGGTTACCATGCCAACAAGAGCCTGAACATTGTTGTTCTGTTTGCTACCTTGTTAACAGTGTGCGTCCATTAAGTACATGCCATATTGTGTACAGTACACTAATTGACTTGACTTGGGGGGAATCTTGGTGCATTGTGGTAGTTGTAGAGTGTCACAATGCAGTTGTGGTTTCACATCAAATTCTTCCCCAGTGCTACACTACCTGACAACAACAATTTAGCACATAGAAGCATTACAATACAGGTCTATGAATGATAAAATATTTTACAGCACATGTGCACTACCCTCTTCCTTGATAAAACAAGATTCGCTCTGTCAATTAGGGACACAACTGTTGCAAAATCGAGGGTCAGGGGCAGTGATTTCATAAATACTTTAGCAGTTGGGGAATACTTTAAGTCACCCCACCCCCCTGCAACTCGGAAGGTTCACCATGTTTATTGTTTGTTTGTTTGTTTATTTGGATTTTTGCCGTGTTTTTCAACAATATTTCAGTCATATAATGGCGGTCAGTATAACTACTCACACTTTTCCTGTGTAAGCTGGTTTACCAGTACTGAGTGCACATACTCGTGCCAGTAACTGACAACTGCCCTACTTGAATCAGAGGTAGGGGGAGAATGGCCGTAGAAATAATTTCATGGCCAATCCCCACACAAGTTATGGTGCCCGGGCCTGGGAATCGAACCCGGGATTCCCGGATTTGTAGTCCAGCGCTATACCAACTGAGCTAGCCGGCCCGGCCTTTCACCATGTATGTTAACAGGTGCAGCAAATTTACACATAATTTGTTTAAAAGGTTTGGAATTCAAAAAGAAGAAATCAGCAAAAAGAAGTATCAGACCACTGATAAATTATTCCTGTAACCACAAACATCTACCGTGCTACTTTCAGGAAGCCAGGTGAGGCTAGCTCAGTTGGTAGAGTGCTGGACTCTCAATCCGGGGTTCATGAGTGCGAGCCCCAGCCTCGCCACATAACTTAGGCGTGCAATTGGTCATGAAGTAATTTCTACGGCCATTCTCCCTCTAACTCTGATTCAACTAGGGCAGTTGTCAGTTACTGGCATAAGTATGTGTACTTGGTACTGCTAAGACGCTTAGATCAGCTAAGCTTGCCCAGGAAAAGTGTAAGTAGGTTAACTGACTGCTGTTACATTACTGAAATACTGTTGAATAGTGGGGAAAAAATAAAAACAAACCTTCAGGAAGCATTCTGCACCTTTTTTGACCCCAAGTCATTCCCTTGTACATTATTCAATCTATTCATTCAAGCATTGAAAAAGATTATCTGAGCCTCTAATTAGCTAGTTGTGCCTAGAACAGATCCAATTCCATTTCTACACCATAAAATGAATCTCCAATGAAATTTCAATGTCAAAGTAATAAACACTGACAGGAATTCTGTAAACATTTGAATGAACATAAAGCACATTTATAAACAGCCTTGTCTTAAAACCAGATGTTGTACATGACTCTGTACTTTCTGTTTATCAATTTGCAAAGACTTAAAATGAATTGTGTTGGGTTTTATTGAAAAATATATAACAACTTTTTTTTTCTTGTCAACAAAACAGCAATTTATTTCTCTCAAAAAGAATCCACACAAAAACAAAACATCAAGTATCAAGCTGACTCAATAGAATGCATTTTGAAAGATTTAAAGTGTATAAAATTGCTTTAAACACATAAAACTTCTATTGTGGGAAGATTGAGTTGTCTTTAAGCACTTAATGTTCAATTCCAGGAAAATGTCCAGAAAACATGTTGAGGATTGAGCATGAAACAGTTGTATCTGCTAAACAGATTGTTGTTACTGCATCACAGGGCTTGCATTAATGGAAGTTTGGGAGTAATTTACTCCCAGTATTGTAACAGGACTTCCAAAATTGCAGCCTTGAAGTATCAAAAAGTCAAAAAGAATGCTTAAAACCTCGAATATCCAACACTTGGAAGTGAGGACTTCCAACATTTTCACCTGTGTGCAAGCCCTGATTTAATAACTCAAAGTTCACAATAGGTCTGAAAAACAGCAACATGAAGAGAAACTCATGACTGAAGTACAATAATAGCTATACTAAAAGTAGTGATAATTGTGCTGTGAAAATTGTAATGTACATATTTATGTCAGGCAATACTGTCAAAACTTCCAAATATTATTAGCAAAACTTCCAAAATCAGAGGCCAGGATGTTCAAACTTACAGTTTTCAAAAGTTAATGAAAGCCCTGGCATTAGATACAAAAATTTCAGGTGCCTATTCACGCATTGAGTAAAATTACTTCATTAAAATTTGTCATCAAAAACAATGTAATAAATCAAAATATTACCAAAATAATGTGGGTTACATTGACATCAGTTTATTATAGCGGCAACAAAATCCATTTTCCAGTAGCTTGTCCTTTTAAGACTGCAGCCAGGATAGCCGGAGTCATTAGCACCGAAAAATCAAAAGCATATATCGATTTTGACAAGGTCAACTCACAGTGGTCTCCCCTGCTTCGCTGCTATTTAGATTCAGTAGGGGAGATCACTGGGATTTAATACACCAGTGACAGCCCATTAGAACAGCATAAATATGTATGCTTACATTGCCCAACGTCTTTTCACTGCAGTCGTTTTAATTAGCAGCCTAATTTCAAACAGCTGTGGGTCGTGAAAAAAGTGCTGCACGCCGTCCACGTGGTGGGTGTTCACCGTCACTGTAAGTGATAGATCAATACTAACCTATACGACAACAACGTTATCGATACCGCGTAACTGCTTTCGTGTTTAAGAGGTAAAATAAAGGTGTCTACAACAGATCTTTACTGAGTAAAAATGACGCATACAATTTGCACATCCTTCACGAGTTTATAGACACCTAATTGTTTTGCACTACAAAACTTTTATACAAAAGTAAAGATTTCACAGTTGATTGCGCTACATTTTTTTATATCGCGGTTGATGCGTCCACGCTTTCCATGCGGATGACGTGACGTTGTGATTGTCAGCATAATTTTCGCTGGCTTTTTTGACCTAACCACGGGTTTTACATGAACAACCTGTTCATACTAAATGTCAATAGAATATGTGTGTTTGTCTCGTGAACAGTAAAATTCGGATAGGCGTTTCGGATTTGTGTCGTCATAGCGTAGTCTCATAATAATTAAATGTATTGTATATTTTATGTTATGAATGTTTTTTAACAAGAATCAAAACGGTTAGCAAATTATGTTTGCTGTTTGAGATCACGAAAACACACTAGTGTATACATGTATACAATATAGTGTTTTATCCAGGAAGGCAGAGGGGCATGGCGCAATATATTCAAAAAGGGCATTTTAGTGCACTGTGTCCTTTTAAAAGGGCACATATGATTCAGTGTATTGGCTATGAGTATCATAATATTATTAACTATTAGTTTAAGTGATTTATGTATTTTCAAATGCACACACACACCTTTGCAAAAAAATACAGAAATTTCAGAACAAATGTTTTATGAGTTATATATTTTCATGCAATAAACAGTACAGCAAAATTTTTACAGAATATATCTACAAAAATAGAAATCTGTTATAGAAATCAAAAACAGAATCTGTAATGAAAACGTCTGTGTGGGGCCATCTTAAATGAGATGTCAGGGGATATTTAGTAGGGGCTAGTATTTTCTTGACATTTGGGGCCCAAAAGGTGTTGACAGGTAAGTCATATTTGACACGCATACCAATATACAACTTGTTTCCCTTTCACATCTGAAGTCTCCAGACAGGGAACCCCATTGTTTGACTAGAAGTTACGCTACTAAAGGTTCTGTCAATTAAGTACATTTAAATAAAAATAATATATCAACTAAATGTATATTAGTTTCTACACATGCATACAATAAGTCCATTTTTCAGGTGTCAATATTTGTAATTTTACATTTACGCAGAGCTATAAGTATTTGCCAATTGAAATAACATATCGTATTAATTCAAAAAATCAATCCGTAACGAACACAGATAGTAAGAGCGGGAATGTCAAATCTACGAATTGATGTTATGTGTGTTAATCGAATACGCATCATCAATTAGGCCTAAATGTCACCACTTTAGTCGGATTAAAAATCAGGTTCAAGAACCAAGCTGACAATAGTACAGCAATCACTTAAATCAAATCGCTTATAACTTTCTGTCGGCAATAAATCGAGCACAGTAATCGATTTAATCAAATCGATTAGAAATGCATGTATGCAATAAATCGAGCACAGTCAGAGCGACAATAACAGAAAACAGCGGGTGCCCTTTTCTCAGACATACGGCCGATAAAGTGGTCAAGAGACAATTATGACCGTTATCGATTAGGGCGAGTGGCGGCTTTTGCCTTTGAAAAGGGCAAAGTGGCGCATCAAAAAAGGGGCATGGCGCCGCGCCGCGCAAAAAGGGCCTGGATAAAACACTACAATAGACTATACATGCACAGGCCTTTCCCCAGGCGCTTTAAAAACAGCAGTACCCCTGTGCCTTAATTTCCAAATCCATCTCACCACAAGGCTTAAAATCCCAAAATCAGTCTGCAGCACAGCACAATTACAATAAGCCTCTATCAGCAGCTCACTCAAAAATCAATAACAGCAGACCATTTCAGCCAGGTAGTTAAAAGCACAGTAAGAGGTGTATACAGCATGCTATTTTTAGATCATATGAAAGCAGCTAGGGAGTTACACAATGTTGTGACCCAAGTGTCAGAGTGTTAGAGCTAAGAGGTGATGAACACCATGTGGTAATTTTCAGCTTCTGTGTGTTTTGATTAAAGGCCATAGTCAACAGCAGATTAATTACTTCAACTTCTGTTAGCTACTGAATTGGAAGTACCTGTTAATAAATGTTCAACCACTCAAGGGTGCTTTAGAGGGTCCTTGGGGATGACCACTGACATGGAAAATGTTCCTCACCAGAATGTTGTTGTGTAAGTAAATTAGCATGATGTAATGTTGAGGCAAGGTGTATGAAATATGAAGTCAATCATTCTTAGTATGTAAGACCATCTTATATCATGGAATTTGGACTTGAGAACTACTGCATTGAATTGGCTTATAGGCAAAGTGTATATTTCTAATTTTATAACGAAAAAATAACAATAGATCTAGATCTAGTCTAACTTAGGTGGAAAGACAAAATGATGCAGTAATTGAGTCAGTGGCTCTGTCACTGCAGTCTGTTTCCCAGCATGCACAGAAACATGTAACATAAAGCCTAAGTCTAGTCATCTACTTCAAAACCTTTCATTTGTTCAGTGTAATTAAATGTGTGCAGCACACAAAAAATGTTTAATACTTTTTTTGCAGATTGTGACAGGGGATTCTCAACCATGAACAAGGTGAAAACAACACACATATCATATCTCTCCAACAAAGTTCTGAATGCTTTGTTAGCAGCCTCCACACAATGACCTCTTCTCAGAAGAACAACTTTGTAGTACCAGATATTGGAAGTGAACACTATGCATTGTCACTTATTGGTGGACACATGGCACCAGCAGAAACCACGAAGAACAGCTTTCTAAATTTGTGTACAGGGCTTGCACTAACATGACATGTTTGTGTTGGATATAAGTGTTGGATAGTTGAAGACCTGAACATTTCAGACATGAAATAAAGTATAAATAAAGCTTTGTTTAAGGTCATTTCTAATTTTGTGAAAATATGCCAATCACTTCATTGAAAGAGGTATACATTTAGGTAAACAGTGTCATTATATATTTCCAGGGGTACATTATATATTTCCAGGATACATTACTTTTGCCACTTGTGTTTTTGTGTTTCTTTGATAAATTGTATAGTGTGTGTATTTATGATAATGTTATGTCATTGGGAAACATGAGAGAGAAAACTTTTCAAAGGCTGTTTATTTTTCTGCTTTTCTTAGCTCTGAAGTACTGTAGATTTTGATTTAGTACACATAAAAAATATTTTTAAAATCTAAAGTGGAGGGGGTACCCCCCTCCCACCCTCACCCCCAACCACGGGTATTTGATAGATTGATTATTATGCTAAATGCTAAGTCTGTTTCTGTTTACAAGTGCTGTTTACTCAGGTAACTTGGGTATTACATTACAACACGTAAATTCCATTGGCACAGTCCTCGTCTCGACAGTTTGTGATCTTTTACCTTTTAAGGCAAGCAATAGTCTCAGAGTTTCAATGCTTTGATTTCCGTTGAGGACATGATGATGACATGGCCATACAGGGCCTTCTGTTGAGATTGGGAGCCAACTGGCCATACAGGGCCTTCTGTTGAGATTGGGAGCCAACTGGCCATACAGGGCCTTCTGTTGAGATTGGGAGCCAACTGGCCATACAGGGCCTTCTGTTGAGATTGGGTGACTTGGGCTGGGGCACTGCAAGGGGAAAAGAGGACATGATGACAAGCCAACTGGCCATACAGGGCCTTCTGTTAAGATTGGGTGACTTGGGCTAGGGCACTGCAAGGGGAAAAGAGGACATGATGACAAGTCAACTGGCCATACAGGGCCTTCTGTTGAGATTGGTGTGACTTGGGCTAGGGCACTGCAAGGGGAAAAGAGGACATGATGACAAGCCAAATGGCCATACAGGGCCTTCTGTTGAATTGGGTGACTTGGGCTGGGGCACTGCAAGGGGAAAAGAGGACATGATGACAAGCCAACTGGCCATACAGGGCTTTCTGTTGAGATTGGGTGACTTGGGGCATCTTCCATTTAAGAACATAAAATTTCCATCAAACTAGCTCCCAAAGAATTTTTTTCGTTTATATAAAAAAAATGCAGTTTTTTTAATATAGAGGATAAGATTGCTATTATACTAAGACAAAATCATGAAAATAAAAATTCTAGCTGACTTTTTTTAAATTTAAATCACATTTTAAATTTTATGTTGCTAATGTCATAATTTGACAGAATATTTGACGGATATTTTTATGTTCCCAACTTTAAAAAGTTAAAAATTTAAGCGTTCCCATTTTTGTAATAATCAACATTTATCAAAAGTAACAAAAGATTGAAAACTGTATGTAAAGGAAGTACTATCTCTGCATAGAACATGTCAGATACTGATTTATTCAACTTCAATGGTGTTGCATTAGTAGGCGTCAAAGAATGACGACAGCAACAATTGTGTCTGTCGAAATATGACGTATGCAACAAGTAAGTCCGTCAAAAAATGAGCATAAAGAGCCATTGGTAGCAACAGACGAAAATGTGTTCGTCAATTTACTACATACATCTCAACTATAATATGTTTTCTCTGCTTTAAAATGTATACAAACATATATAAGTACTTAATGTTGCCATCATCAACAATTGCGAACGTTCAAATCGTTTGACAGACACATACTTACACAAAATAATTTGCATCACGTAATGATGTGCATCGTGTCGGCCATGTTTTTGCATCGGATACGCACGGATTTAATAGCAGTTTCTTTTCAGGGGTCAAGTCAAACCGGTCACAAGTAAAACTGGGCAACGACTGTGCGAACGTCAATTACAAAAATTGACAGAAATTACGATCGCACCTTTTTTTACTTTAAATTTCTGATTATGGCTTCAAAACTTGAGAAACCATCTGTATCTCAAGAAAGAACTTAGATTAACACTGTGTTAGACTCCCCACCCACCACATACGTACACAATAACCGAGTAGATGGACCGTTTTTTGCGAACGTCACTTTTTTGACAGAAATTCATTGTTCATAATCTACATAATTCTAAATCCTTTATTTTGCAAAATAATTGAAAAAATGAAATTACAAAGCAAAATGAATGCAAAGCAATACATACCCCAACAACAAATTCTCTTTGTTGGACATAAAAGTGTGAATTAGTCGAAAAATGCCTATATGGGCCGAACTGGTGAAGAAGCTGGGAGTTCAGTCCGTCAAAAAGACGATGAATTTTTATCAATTTTTTATTTATTTTTTCACATCAGTGTAAAATAACATCGGCTATTTTGATATTTCTTGATTCTATTGTTGTATTATATTAACATAATTTTTTTTTTCTCAGGGGAGCAAATTTAATTTAAAAAATCACGTTTTATAAAATTTGACGGAAATTTGACGGAACTTTTACGTTCTTAAATGGAAGATGTCTTGGGCTAGGGCACTGCAAGGGGCAAAGAGGACATGATGACAAGCCAACTGGCCATACAGGGCCTTCTGTTGAGATTGGGTGACTTGGGCTGGGTCACTGCAAGCGGAAAAAGAGGACATGATGACAAGCCAACTGGCCATACAGGGCCTTCTGTTGAGATTGGGTGACTTGGGCTGGGGAACATGATGAGAAGCCAACTGGCCATACAGGGCCTTCTGTTGAGACTGGGTGACTTGGGCTGGCATGATGACAAGCCAACTGGCCATACAGGGCCTTCTGTTGAGATTGGGTGACTTGGGCTGGGGCACTGCAAGGGGAAAAATGTTCGCCTTGTTTCTACAATTTCAGGGAATAAAAGAGTTAAATGTTCAATTTTTTTTAACTACAGTCAGGGTTGGCACGAATAACCCACCCCGGGTTTTCCCAGTGGGTTTTACCGGGTTTTCCCGCCCCGGTCAATACTCTGAAAGTGAGTAATACTGGGCAATACTATTTTTTCTTCAGTTAATTTGCAGTTTTAATTGTTTTTATAAATCTAAATACTCAGTTAACTTATGTCATTAAGAAAATGACTTGTATAGTTTTGCAGATCCAGTATATGCATAGTTACAGTATTTTTGTAATTGCCTGCACATATCCACTGGTTCATTCATTCTTTTTTTAAGGCAAGTTGTTTATCATATATTTTCTATAATGTTTGTGAACTGATTCTGCTTGATATTGAAATATGTCTACACTTATTTAAGTTATTCATCCTTCTTTTTTTCTTGCATTGAAATATTCTTTTTTTGTGTAAACAATAAAACTTAGGGAGGCCTTCTCTGTCTGGACAATAACGCCAACCTGGTCAATATTATTATAATCTGATATCGGGCAATACCGGGGATTACTGGACGAATCACTTATTTTCTATTTTCACTACTTACTTTCATTTTTTTCACTTTAAAAGCAGGATAACGATAATGATGAAGCAACGAATAAAAATAATTAATTTTATACTGATGCACAATTAACAGCAGGAATCAGTCTTAAGGTGCCAATCAATGCATGTTTTCACGGTTTGGAGAAGGCCCCTTGACATGGGCCTTTGCCTGATCCCTCATTGAGATAGGTCTAATGTTTATTCAAGGGGTCCAGTTTAATTGTTTTTGAGTACTTGCATCTGTCAATTCAATAAATGTTTGTGTTTGTTTAAGAGGGTGTACATATTGTGGATGGGTCATATTAATGAGATCACGATGTTATGTCATTAATTTAGATATTATGTCATTAATTTAATGTACTGCATGGGGCTGCATTAAGGTCTTGTTGCAACATGATATTGACTAAAATATTTTATAACAACAATATTTTTGAATTGTCAAATTTCTCTTATACATTCGTTTCTTCTTTTTCTTTCATAAACATCATTCAGTTACATTATACACTAGTACATACTGAGAAAAATTAAATGAATGTGAGTAAAACCACAGAAGCCAAGTAATACTCAGTATTGTCCAGACTGACCAAAAAATCCAACTTAAAATTTCCACATGAAATAGAAATAAACAATGTAACTTACAGTATATAATTGTTAATAGATATGTGTTTATAAAGTAGAAACTCAGTATTAGTATGTAATGTAAACATAATTATGCAATATCTTTTTTCCCCAGTATTGCTCACTATTGCCCAGTAAAACCCTGTAAAACCCGGTTTTCCCAGAATTACCCACCCGGGCCGGTCAATACTATAAAACCCGGGTTTTATGCCAACCATGACTGCAGTAACTGTTGATTTCAATGCTATTCAACCTGATAACAATAACCAGGAAGACTAATGATCTAATTTTGAACCTTCCACTTACAAAGTGCTGTGTACAATCAAAACTTTAATCTGCCTCTAGTTCAAACCTGGGAGAAATTGTTCACTGAAACCAAAAATACTCACCAGCATTGAAACTGACTGACATAGGCATGAAATTGTTTCTATTTGACTATTTACCTAAAGAAATTTGTCAGCCAGGGTGAACCCCATACAGTACTACTGTTTTCAATAACAGTCATAATTAAGTCGACCAACGATCCACCTGCAAGAATACAGCAAACTATGTGCAACAAGATCTACAACAACAAACAACTAATCCAACATAGAGAACATTTCTCAGAAACATCGATCAAAGCAGTAGTATTGTCAACAGCAGAATCCCCAGTTTATTGGCCTACAACTAAGTCAAGAGTTGTTATTTTCCATCATGGAGAAAACCAATAATCCAGTAACGGACGCTGAAGTAATTTACTGCTCCCTTTGCCGTGTATGAAATAATAACTGGTCCAATAACTTTCGTTACAACACTTACACTTATTGACAAAATCACTTTAATGACTTTGATGCAAATACAATTTACATTTAATGACATTACAAAAACAATCAAACACCAACATTTTCAACAAGCTGACAATTTTACCCTACTTTTTTGAAGACATGCATATTTAGTCTAATAAACAATTACTTTATTGGAAACTTTTGTATCCACGCAAGATTTCCCATTGCCAAACGTTCAAGTATGATATTGGCCAACGTGAAGTGGATCTCTTTTCTTAGAAATCACCACTTTGAAGAAAGTTGACGATCAACACCAAAATGTAAACTGACTTGATTATTAGGACCACCTAATTAACGTAAATAAAATTGTAAAAATTGTGGAAATGTCCAACGTTTATCCACATATGGTACATAAATGACATATGGACAGAAGTCAATCCGGATTGGGTGTACATGACGGCCACAGGTTCCCTATATCTTTTTTCAAATAAATATCTAGAAATACTGTAATGGCATGTATTTAATTGTATTAATACAAGAATGAAACCAACATAGTGTAACCAAATAATGTTGTATGCTGAACTGTTCTTCAAACGTGTTTTAAGATATGTAGCATAAAGCTATGAATTGTCAACTTACTCTGGCAACATTGGTATTGCTGCTTGTACTTTATTGAAAAAAAGTAAATGCATACTTTGTGCATTGATATGACGTCTTCTATTACATAGACACTCATAAAATATTCAGCGCTTCAAACACTGGTGTGAGGTAACCATTGGAAAAGCTCAAAGACACCTCCTCCCTTCATGACTTATTCATTCTGAATTCCATCTGATTCCATTGCATGTCATGCTTTGTCAGGCAACAATTACCTTGCTCAATGCACAGATATTCACCTCACCATTTGTTGGTCCTCTATCAGTGCTCATGATGATTATTTTTCGTAACCAAAATAATATGTGGCACGTCCTGAGAAAACCGGTCTTAATGCATGTGCGTAAAGTGTCGTCCCGGATTAGCCTGTGCAGTCCGCACATGCTAATCCAGGACGGCACTTTCCGCTTTTATGCTATTTTCTGTTTCAAGGAAGTCTCTTCTAAACATAAATCCACTTTAGGCGGAAAGTGCCTTCCTGGATTAGCCCGTGCAGACTGCACAGGCTAATCCGGGACAACACTTTACGCACATGCATTAAGTCCGGTTTTCCCACGACGCGCCTCATATTTTTTGCCTGGAATATGGCTAAAGTTAGGTGGATCTGAGCATTCCTTTAAAGACAAAATTGCAGACAAACAGAATTTTCTTTAGTCAAATATTGAAATATGTAAACATTGGCTTAAATTTGGCAGTGTATAAACTATCGAAGTGCTTGCTACATACATACACGAGTATGAGCTGAGATTTCTGTTGATTGATATTTTGAGATTTAGACAAAGGTTAAGAATTTTGTAGTCATTGGGGCCACAGGATTTAAGGAGCAGTGTGGAAAGCTAGACATTCAAAAGCCACTGAGACTGGGTGCAGACAAATTTCATTTTTTAACTGGAGTTTTATTGAATGAGTGAAACAGTTATACATGCACCAGTCTATTTACAAAATCGAGTGAAAGATAACGTCTAGATCAGAAAATCAAAATACTTGTTTTCAAAACGATGATCAACAAGATTTATAATAAATCAGTTTTAAAGATCAGTCTGATCCCCTTTCAATGATGAGATTTTCCCTGGCCATGTACAAAGCAAATAAGTGTAGCATGTAATTAAAGGAGTAAACATTCATGGCTAACAATGGGGGATTAGAATATATAAACATATTAGTGGTTTGATCAGACAATTGACCATAAGCCTGCAGAATTGACCAGTGTTTTTTGTCACCTGTTGGAGGAAAGATGGCGAGGCCCTTCAGATAGGGAATTTTACAGCAAAAGGGGATTTTTTTTAGAAAAGCATTATTACGTGTTTATATTCTACTTTGTTAAAAAACATTAATGAATTGTTTTGCTACAAATGATAGCTTAGATTATGCACTAACTTGGTTTGATGAAAAACTGCTGGGATTATTTACAAAAATTCCTGTATCTTACCGGTAGTCAATTTTTGTCCGATTTTGGTCAATTATTTTTCAAAATAAAGCTTACATTCTGGGCAGATTTTCAAGGTTAATGTAGGGGAAAAATATATACTTTTTACGCAGGGGAATGGGGGTCGAATTTCTGCCCCAAATTGGCTCTAAAACAAACACTGTTGACAGATCACTGTATTTATTTTTATACTGCCTAATCAGCTGGCACTCACTGCCAAACAATGAGGACTGGACATTACTTCTGAATGGCTTATTGTGATGCTATGATAACAAAAGTTTGCTGATAGGTCAATAATAATATAACCGTTACTTAAAAGTCTATTTGTTGAATAATTGGCCGAAAGTCATAGAATCAAGCTTTAGATGCAATTACGACAGCTAAATCTTAATGCTAACCTAAGCACCAGAAACAGTTTAGATCCTAATCTAATTGAGATCCTAACCATACTGGATGATGTGCTGACTGATCTAAGATACAAAATCTTGACTGATAACAAATTCTAGCAGCAGTCACATAACAAACATATACAATACATATAATATACAGTAATGTAATTTACCAGTTATGACACTGCTTTATAAACAACGCAAAACCTGTCATACATGTACAGTCAACCATGTCTGACAAACAATAAATGTGTGTTCCAGTATTATAAATAACATGCCACATACATATTTTATGTTAGTTTGAATTATTTAAATAAATTATGAATGTATAACTGAAGGAGTTAAATGTAGCTTCATGCATCATGTTTAACCAAATTGTTCCATTCTAATTATTATATTATAATAATTGTAATGCAATAATGGGACCAGGAATCATTCGGCATGTCTAATTCCCGACTACCAGAAATCACATTCAGTCTAAAGTCCCACATATGCCTGCCACTCCACCACCCCCCCCCCTCCCCTGGGGGAAAGAAAGTATTGATCGGTGCACTATTATTATATTGCTTTTATGTTATGTCAGCTATAATTGAATTATCACATTGTTTCGTAATCCTGAAATAAAGTGACAACTATCAATAACACAAAAACATGGCACAATGACAGGTGTTCCCCTCACAGCTAAGTATCACATACACATTTAATAATAATCCATAAATACAACAAATAACTCTACATTGTGTGTTGATTAAATTTTAATGCTTAACTTAAGTTCTTTTAATTGACAGACGTTCTTTAAAAACAATTTACCAGTAATTAGGATTTAATTTGATACAATTATTTATTTATAATTCTGTAAATATCATCATCTAATATAACAAAAGGCAGACCATTGCATACGTAGTAAATCTCATAACTATTTAAGTCTACTATTCTACAGAATTAATAGCTAAATTGGTATAAAACCAAAAGGAATGTTTTTTAGATTTGTATTTTAAACATATCATTTAATGAAGGCATTTCCAGACATGGCTGATGTTCATTGAACATTTAATAAAAAAAATTAGTTTGTACATGTATATAAATTAAATATATCACGAAATTACACTTTTATTCAACTTTTCCCTCTAAGAATCAAAATACGAATGTTAAACTTGCTCAGAAGAAAATACAAGTACCGTCTTTATCCTAATAAACGCGCCCGGGCGCGATGCAAATCACGGGGGGGCGCGTTTATTTCACCCTCCTACATGTATAATATAAGCCAACACATAAATGTGCTAATTTGAGGAAAAATTCATTGAGCAATCGTAAATACCCGGTATTCATAATACACGCCATTTTGCTGTTTTTCCAGAATAAGACACCCTATTATCTTGCAGGCTGAAAGGGCCGTTGTGGACATCACAGCGGATAATGGTAACAGTAGGTGTGATCGAGATAGCAACAGTTTTGATAGCAATTAAAATGACTGAATAAATTATTTAAAAATGTCTTTGTGTTTTCACACTTGTATTTGAAAGCATTCGTGGAGTAATCTGAGACGCAATTGTTTTAAATTAAACAAGTAATTAAGTCCTATAAATTAACCCTACGTTCCGCAATTTGAACGACCTGTATAGATCCGCATTTTAAGCGTCCGGTGTCAAAATAATTTCATAACATGAATTTTACATTTTGACAATCAAAATCACCTGTCTGTTTGAGTTTAACGGTAAGATATATTGAATTTATATTTACAAAGTCTTATTTCAATTACGTTCTTGCCAAGTTACCTGTATATTAAATAATAAGTATGTTCCGTCAAGTAAAACGTCATTTATTCACCGCTCACTTGGCCCTTGGCAGCCGAGAAATGGGGGCGCTATTATTATGTTCACTGATGCATTTTATTATAAGTACGGGGGCGCGTTTATTAGGGACGGAGCGTTTATTAGGATAAATACGGTACTTGATTGTATGTGCATTTACAATTAAAAATCATGTCTTTGATGATAAAATTAATGTGGATTCAGAGACGTCAAGCAACAACCTACAAGTAGAAGCATTTTCCACACATTGTTAACAACGAACATTGCTATTATGTATTACATGTACGTAGTCACACTCAGCATCATTTATTCCCTCTTTTCATTGACGGGATCCCGCAAAAGTCCCATTCTCAATCCAAAGCATGAGGTACTGGTATTTTAACAAATTGAATGAAAATATTCCCAAGCTGTGGTGACAAAATACAAAATACATAATTATGAGGAAAATAGAAAATATGAATTTAAGCTATATGTTATTACATGTCTTGTAATATTTATGGACAATAAAACCCACTAAAATTCAGATTTCAGCAAATACACCACTTGTTTAGTAATTAATGTATTAAACTTCCTTCATGAATCAGTTTTTGCCCCATTAGCAAGACTTAAATACATGTAAAGTCTCAATCTCATTGGTACTGAACACATTCACAAAGGTTTGAAAAAACTCACTGATAGCCAGCAGTCCAGCAATTTTTAAGGACATCCAGAAAACTGACAGAGTTACATGTATCAGTATTTTCAGTTTAAACTAAGGGAAAAACCTCTGTAGATTGTTTGAATTTAATTATAATTTATAATGGGCGCTAAAAGTGATATGAAATAAAGTCTTATTTCTGTATTTGAGGCGCGTAGTGGGAAAACCGGTCTTAATGCATCTGCGTAAAGTGTCGTCCCGGATTAGCCTGTGCAGTCCGCACAGGTTAATCCAGGACGGCACTTTCCGCCTACAGTGGATTTATAGTTAGAAGAGACTTCCTTGAAAATAGAAAATCTCATAAAAGCGGAAAGTGCCGTCCTGGATTAGCCTGTGCGGACTAATCCGGGCCGACACTTTACGCACATGCATTAAGACCGGTTTTCTCGCAACGCACCTCATTTTAATTATTTCCTGTAAAAATGTATTTTCCATTTCCTAGGGTCCAATGTCACCATAATAAAAAAAAAAATCTCCCAATGGCTAAATAAAATACTGAGTAATAATATTTTGATCTAGGTACTTACGTGCTGAGCCGACAGTGTCGTTGTCTCTCGCGAACAGCTGCGGCTCAAGGTGCACCACGGTTTCATCCTCCCGTATCGTACCCTGAAACTGCGGTATATCACGATTGTTCCGCACCGAAGATATTATCTCGGGGGCATAAGCATTTGGCTCTGAAAAAAAAAAAACACACAAATGATGCACAAGTATTACATTTAAAACATATACAAAGTACATGAATCAGTGAAATAAGCACTTAAGCTAAGCCTAGCAAGTCCGTATAATAATACAGGGCTTTCCTTTGACCCGAGCTCCCGGGTTTTGACGCGTGGACATTTCAAAATACGCTTGTTTGACTCGCTAGGTAATTACTTCATGCGTCACTTTTGACCCGGGGCAATTTCCGGACTTGCGTCATACAGTATAATTCGGCTGGCTGATTATCCCAATCAGTCGAACAGCCATGTCAAAGCTGATAAAACACTCGGCGATTATTGGTTGGAGGCGGAGTCAATCCTTAAAAAGACGCTGTCAAACAGCGGTCCAGTTATCGTGTAGCTCCGCCCATTAGGCGGAGTTTTGTAGCTCAGAAAATCTATATTGACCAATTAAAACGCAGTTATATACGCTTCCAATGACGTGAACAATCGACATATCGGCGTAATATACATGTATCCACACTTAAATTAATGTACATGAGTCCGTTAGAGTATGTTTATTCCCGACCATTTAATGTTTAAAACACAATTTACTCACCACTACCGTTTTTGATAATATCCACATTCCTAAACATAAAGGCATTGTTTTAAATTACTTTGCTTTATATTTCGGGTAAAATTATTAATATATTTCCAAAATTTGGAATCCGATTTCAACAAAAATTCGGACTCTTATGTAAAATTTCTTATATCCGAATATCGACCATCCAATTTTAGTGTTCGAGTGTCATAAACACATTTTTAATAGCATGTGAATTTCATGTAAATCCTTTGTTTTCGAGAAAAGCGCGCGAAAGTTATGCTGCAACAAACGACGTCACGTTCCACGCATGGAAAGCGTGCATGTATCGACCAAGTGCTTTACCAAATATATACATGTCATCGAGGAATAAAAAATTTGTAGTGCAAGAACTTTGAAACCTTTTCTTTTTGTATAAAACTTTCGTAGTGCAAAAATTTTGCGATCTTTAGAATTTGAATAACTATTTTATTGCAGTGTATTAATTAAACTTTTTAACAGCGAAACAATATTTGCGGACCGTAACTACGCATATTTTTGGGGGAAGTAAAGCCTACGTTTTATTGTTGTACATGATATGCGATTTCTATATATATAAAAATTATTGGTATTTTTAGTATGTAAAGAATATGCTAAAATCGTCTTAATAATTATAATAATAATAATAGATCTAGTAATAATAAAAATAATAGATCTAATAATAATAATAATAGATCTAATTATAATAATACTGGATCTAAGAATAATAATATAATAATAAGAAGAAGAAGAAGAAACTAAAATTAAATAAATTAAAAAGAAAATAATAAGTTAATAAAAAATAATAATTAATAAATTTAAATAATATTATTAAATTATAATATAATTAATACATTAATACAAATAATAATAAAAAGAACGAAAACGAATGGAAACTACCTACAAATCATCGACTTGAGGGTTTATATATGACTCTTGGCAAATTTGATTTTGACTCGTGAAAATTTGACCCCAAGAGTCATTGACTCTTGAAATTCAAAGTCTAAGGAAAGTCCTGTAATATTGTTACTGAAGAGCAAGAAAATGCTACAAGCCCACCATATAATTATATAATGAGAATTAGAGGAAGCCCAGTTCAAATTGAACACTGTGGGCTTCCAAGCTAGTACTAATTTCAACCACTGTCTCAGATACGTTCTACCTCACTTTCTACATGCTAACTAAATGTAAGAACTTTCACTTGAATGACATTCTAACTAACTTTTAAACACTGTAAACATTAATTGTTGACACTCGAATTATATTAATTATCAGGCTGAAAATGAACATAGCATTTTTTCAGCAGTAACAGGGCTTTTTTTGCTTCTATAGTAGAAGCCGTAATAAGGCGTCATCCCCTCAGAAATATTCTTCCAATGCAAAGTTTTCCCCTAAAAATGATCTTACCCCAGGATCTTTCATTCCCCTGCTTTGAATTTTTCCCCCAAATGCCAAAAATAACGCCATATTTCCCCCAAATGAGGGCAAAGGGCCCCATCCCCAAGAAGGGAAAAAAAGCCCCGAGTAATGACTAGCGAAGAACCAATATAACAATAAGGCTGAAAGTGATAAGCGACTTCTGATGTTGATGTCAAATTGATTCAAAATTGTTGACAAATTGTTTACATAGTACCGTAAGCCAGAGACGTATCAATATATTTTTAAAATCTTTGGGTAGTGTTTCACTTAAAATTTCACAACAAAACTAAAAGGTTTAATAATCAAATAATTGAAATTTGGTACAGAAACAAGTTAATCGACCATCATGACAAACTACTCCAATTACTCTGGAAGTATGTACATCAGGGCCTTCCCCAGGCTGTTTTAGCGCCCCGGTATCGAGGCGCTTAAATTTTAACTTGAACATATCCGGGGTGCCTAAAATTGGTGTTGCGCTTATAAACATTGCACGGGCACTTGTATTTTATCAATTAATCAGCTTTGTTGACTGCAGCAGACCGACCATTCCTGCTGTAAAAGCTAATCTCTTATGTCACAATGGCCGTTTTTCTCTCGAGAAACATGTACACCCACTCAATAAAGTCGGTGAACGATCAAAGCGAGTGTCACTTCGCCGAACATTTTTTTAACAATTTACAGTTATTCCTAAGCCGCAGTGTAGGCGGACTTTCATCTCGCAGTAAAATCAATGTAAGCCAATAGAAACGCTCTGTTTATCTTTGCTATGGAATGACGTCACGTTATGATTGACCAATAGGCGCATATCCACACACAAGCAACCTTATACGAGGTCCATGCGTATTATCGACCGTAAAAAGATAGCTCACCCTTTTCGTATTTTATATTTTATTCACTAATTTATTTGATGAATTTAATAACTTCAAAAAATAAACTGCAAAAGATCAGTCAGAAATACGCTAATAAGAAATCGTAATGGGAAAAGCCTATCCAGTGTTACTGTTCGTTGTAATTTCGTTAACACAAGCTGTATTGTTTATGTACATGCATGCCATGTAAAACCCGTGAAATGTCTGCAAGAACAAAGCAAATATTCGAGAACGTCAAGAATGGTGCGTTTGGACATGAATTCACTATGCGAATGTGATGCGCACTGGCCATAAACATCTGGAAAAAATCAATTTCTAAACAAAAATGACGTCTTTGCTTTTAAAATTCTAGAGGTATACCGTTCAAACGGCAATGTTTTGTTTAAGGCTAGAGGTATACCGTTCAAACGGCAATGATTGGTTTATTTCATTTTGTTTAAACGTTTACATCAAATTGAAAACGTAATAGCCTTAATTTTAAGAGCTAATACGCATCAGATAACGTCATTTGACACATGCCTTAAAAAAAATTTCAAAGTATGGAGGGGATACACCTCCCTAAGGCTAAGCCACCCCACTCGCGACTGGGGCGCCTGAAACAAATCCTGGGGAAGGCACTGGTACATACATTACTCCGGTTGTTTTTCATCCATTTACAATCATTGATTTTTCATGTTTTCAAAAATTGCTTAGAATCAACCGATTAAGTCTAATTATTTGGACTAGACTGAAAGACAAACATGACATGAGATTTTACTGTCGATGAGAAGCACTTTGACACAAAAGTACTTTTTTCTAAATATGTATACATGGCTAAAACATAATCAGTAAGTGACGAAGTTATAAATGTGTGTACTTTTTAATGGAAATTTCAATATACGGAAAAATATGACAGTTTTCAATTGTCAATATTGACATGAAATTCGGATACCACTAGACGAAATTGACAATTAACACCAAAGGAATTTCGCCGAAAACTCACCTGACGTAGAACTAACTAATCCAAAGTAAACGATATATACGGATAAAACAAAACGTTTATCCATTACGACCCTAAGTCATAAAACACTTGATATGTTCTTAAACACTGATTTCCTTTCTATTTGTGTCTTCACAACAAGATGTGTATTAATACAATATGGCCGACAAGTAAATATATGCAAATTAGATACTGATGTCATAATATATCATTTCCGGTTTCGTTTTAAGTCTGACTCATTAGAAATGGAGAAAAAGATATTTATAGATCTATATAGATTTTCTAGCAAAAAAGCACAGCCAGCTCGTACGCATTCTGACGTGTTAATTTTTAAGCAGCAAAATGCTCTTTAATACAATATAAGATATTAAGCACGTTCATACTCTTTATCTATTCATCAAAAGAAGAACAACTCGTCATACGTGTTCAATTGGTGATTGAAAGAGTTGTCGTTTATGAGTCAATGTTGAAAAAAGTGTAGGAAAGCATTCCGAAATAGATTGTATTAATTAATATTTAACCAAGACCTTCACCACCTGCACAATGGCATCTGTTCACGCAACTAATACTTCAAGACATCTGTTATGCAGACCTGTACAGATATTTATGAATGGGGCGTTTAGACTGCAATGTATAAAATACATGTATAATGCTAAGTTCCCACTATCGTGCGATCCGTTACGAATGCCACAACTGGCCACTCGTAGCTGATCGTGGTTCAGGCTTCGATACGATGCGGTGCGAGTCCATACGTGTTGATACGATGTTTTGCGCTCTGGTCACGATTTGTCAATTACAGGTGCCACGATCTGTGACGGTCTGATCTCCAGTTTAGATACGATTACATACGTTACGTTGGGATTGTTTCGATCGAGTCCACGATTGGGTCTCGATCTGACACGATCATCACGTTCTAGTACGTTCAAATAAGTGCCGATACGCTTATCACGAATAAATGCGCTCCGTTTCGATAGGATGCGATTGTGTTCGCGATGTCTTTCACGATCATAATTGATGATCGATGGAGACCAAGATTCGAGCTACGACTGGACCCGAATGATATAAATACAGCCCGACTGACTAATCACTTCATTGTTTCTTGAAATTGCAACACATCTTAACAGAGCGTGGTGCTCTTTATTGTCTACGATCGATCCCGATCACCACGATTTGGATGCACGATTAGATACGATTTTATACGGTGCAATAAGATCTGATACGATGATCCAGATGGACAATTGATCGCAGTTGATCGTGTTAATCGTAGATAAATTTTTTACCGTTCAAAAATTTTCTACGATTAACATGATTGCCACGTCCGAACTCAAGATCTGATAATATCTGATAGGATCACCACTTTTGGTCCACGATTAAGAACACGATTTCAATCGTGACGCGAATCGTGATAGTGGGAACATAGCATAACGCCATTCACCAAAGCAGTGGATTTCCTAGACAATACGTATGCATAGTTCTGCACTTTGTTGGAAAATGAAATCACGAAATTTTATAACTACAAAAAAATTCATTGAAAATAAAACCTCACCTTCGTAAAGTCTCATTAAAATCAAAATCTTCAAGTGTGTACATGTCCAACAACACGTCGCTAAGGCAGAATTGTTGATAATGGGTTTAATATTCTAGACGGTTTCATAATTATAAATTTTCGAACAACCATATATAATTTTTTCATTTCATACTTTAATGCACGGACAAATTTACTGGACAAACTTGTAGTGTCACGTGGCTTCTAAAGTGTGTCACTTCTGTAACAAAAAAATATCCCTACCCCCCACCCCCACCCCCATCATCAATGCGTATACCACGTCCCTGGAAGTGGGAGATACAACTAGTCAAACGTCATATAATTAAGGGAATTATTCACAGATTTTGTATTTTTGAAAATGTCATAAAATGTCTTAATTGCAATAACTAAAGCATCTGGACGAACCAAAAACAAATATGATATAAAGAAAAAAAAATTCTAAGATTTTCTGTCGCCGGGGCACGAGCCTACGACCTCTGCTTTTGAATTACAGCGCATTCATTTACTAACAACATCTGAATAAGTGTAGTGTATGTCGCTTTTACTGGAGACCATAGTAAATGACACATAGTCCCATCAAATGATTGTAAAGAAACATGTCACGATATGGACTATTTGTAGAGAAAAACAACACACCTAAATTTATGTAACTATAATATACTTACATCATTGTACTCCTTTTTGTAGCAGATTTTGACATAGTTACATTCACCACACCAATGCGCCTTTGACGGTTATATAAATTCCCATTTAGGTACGGTCCAGGTGCGCCCCCTCCTGGATCCGCTAGTTAATTATCATGAACACTTAAAGGCATAGTTTTGTAATTGTAGCATTTTTTATTCCTGAATGTTCGAAACAATGCTTGACCTTACCGCGTTTGTAATGTTCGTTGTTTATTTCCAGGTTCTTATAAGCGCCAAAGCAACATAGTTGTAGAATGACAGAAGCCCTTTTTAGAGGTTTTAGGGGATGGTGGCGAGTCCTTTCAAGAGGAGAGTTTAACGGTAAAATGGGAATTTTCGGGAATTTGTAAAATCATTATTATATGTTATAGATTATTATTATACATCTGCTATGTACCGTAATATAAACATACATACATTGTTTTGTAATACATTTATTAAATTTATCCAACTGGGTTTCTTGAAAAAAAAGCAAGATTGTTCAAGAAAAATGCTCTATCTTGGCCAATTTTTTCCGATTTTGGGTCATATTTTTTTTAAACATGAAGTAAAAATTATAATGGGAATTTTCAGGTTACAATAAGGGCAATATATATATATAGCTCAAGTATAATAACAAGAAAAGGATTTATTTTTTTTAAACACAGAAAAGAAAAAAAGGTGTTCCCACCGGGATTAGAACCTCAGAACCCCAGTTTAAAACGCAAACGCCTTAAACACGAGGCTATTCCGTTTACTATATTTATCTCTTCATTTTTCGGCGTAGCTGTCTAAGCTCACTTTTGACCTAGATTTCTTGCGATAATTATACAGCGGGAAAATTGAATGCCAATATAATTGGGCAAATTTTTTAATTTTAGGGAATGCAAATTTCAAACAATGGTTTAACGTATACCAATATTAACTGTTGCATACTTTTGGGGATTAAAAATTTACATAATTGTTTACATAAGTGTTAAATTAGAGTTATAAACATATCTTCGACATACACTCTAGGAATGAACATAATTATGAACAAGTTTACTCATTGTATGTCATGATCAGAATGTTTATAAATATTCATTCACATAATGAAATAACTATATTGTTTAGCCAACGTTTTATAATCGGCGCGCTCTATAAATAGCCATTACAATGCTACAATTCACGGGGACGTTTGGTTTGTGGTCACCATACCGGACAGGTGGGGTTTTCTCCGGGTTCTCCGGTTTCCCCCCACAGCACAAGGCCACACCAAAATTAAAATCTTTAAGTAAAAAATAAATAGCTATGATTCAAAATTCGTCCCAACTTTCGTGAGTCTCTAGTAAGTTAATTAGGTAGGAGTGCTGGGACACACTCCGGGTCCTCACATAATGCAGCCTCAGTCGCAGAAGGACCTCATAAACTTCGAAATACACACACACACACACGCACACAATTCACGGGGACGACAGTCGGTCACAACGTACAATGTTGCCTGTTGAGCTCGCAAGCACAAAATATAAAGTGGTAAATTTCTGGTATTTTTCTGATAAATAAGCAAAACAAATATTAGCAAATTTGATTGAGCTTATATTTCCTATTATTTTATCATTGTGTAAAAATATTATTGTACGCTGTAACCAAATATCTATCAATAAACAAAGATTCGTGTTATCGCGAGTTACCGTCGATTCTCGCAGCCCCCGAGATTTCAATCACGTGATAAACCACGTGATCGGATCTGTAATTATGGCAGAGTATATCGGTAGTTTCTTAAAATTAGTTTGAAAGACTTGGAATATAGATGTTTTTAAATAAAATGAAATAAACTTTATATTATGTACTACATATTTTGTTTGATTATAGAATATAGATTATTCGATTGATGATGGACGAAAAAAAAACATCGTTTGATCGGCAAAATCGTCTTTAGTGTAATCAAACCAAACCTATATTTGCGATGGGAAAATATTTATTGTTTTTCATTATACAAGTGTTTTGACGCGTGTCATTTTATGTAATATCTTCTCTACACTTGTTAAGCCTTTTGGTGTTCAATGTTGTTGTTTCGGGGTTTATAGTCCTTCCGCGCCTGAGGCTGCATTATGTGAGGACTTCATGTTGTGTTCAAGGCATGCCAATTAACGCTTTAATCCATCGGGACATCGTCTCCCATGGAGAGAACGCCCTCGAGTTCTCACTCACGAATTCAAGACCATTGTCTGGCATATATAATTGAGACAATTAAATGTTATCAGAAAATATTTTGAGAGAGAAAAACAAGCACAAAGCAAAAAGGAAAAAAATAAACAAGTATAACACAATATAGATCGAAAGAGTAGTAATACTATGTTTATTTATGGGTTTTTTTTACAAATTGCTGTTTGAACAGTTAAAACACTATTTTTCTTTCCTGGTGTATACATTGCGGTATCCTTCAAAATGCGACTTTATTTGGGAGAATCCGTCAAGAAATAACTAAGTTTTAGTCAAAGGCAGGTTAGATACTAAAATTCAGTTACAATCTTGCTGTCTCAGCCTGAACTCTTACATAGCCTCGCTTTAAATATTAATAACTCCGGAGCTATTAAAAATAAAGTAATAATATTTGTTTCTTGGTGTACAACTGCAAATTGCCTTCAAAATAAGACTTTATTTTTTAAAAATCCGTCCAGAAATGACAAAGTATTAGGCAATGGCTTGGTATATACTTTTCATTAAAAATCTTGCTGCCTCAGTCTGAAATCTTACAAAGCCTCGCTCTGAATATTTCTTGAACTATTTGAGATAAAATCACAATGTTTATTTCATATTATTCAGTTTCAAATTGCGGTCAAAATGAGACTTTAGTCAGCAAAATCCGTCCAGAAATAACGAAGTTTTAGGCAAAGGCAGGTTAGATACTTTTCAATAAAAAATATTGCTGCCTTAGTCTGAAATCTCACATAGCCTCGCTTTAAATATGAATAACTCCGGAATTATTAAAAGTAAAATACCAATATTTGCTTCTTGGTGTCCAATTTCAAATTGCCTTCAAAATAAGACTTTATTCAGAAAAATCCGTCCTGAACTGACAAAGTATAAGGCAAAGTCTGGGTATATACTTTTAAATAAAAATCGCCTCAGTCTGAAATCTTACAAAGCCTCGCTCTGAATATTTCCGGAACTTTTTAAGATAAAATCACAATGTTTATTTCATGTTGTTCAGTTTTAAATTGCCGTCAAAATGAGACTTTAGTCAACAAAATCCGTTCAGAAATAACAAAGTTTTAGGCAAAGGCCGCTTAGATATTTTTCAATAAAAAATCTTGCTGCCTTAGTCTGGAATCTCACATAACCTCGCTTTAAATACGAAGAGTCCTTATGCCAAATGCCAAATAGTGACCTGACCCAAAAAAGTAGTACGCACAAAATGTTTTGCATAAAATTGTTCTTTCACATGTCCCTTCTAAGAAACTAAATGATGCAACTTTGTCATCATTGAGCATTTTGATATATTCAAGATGGCTTCCAAGATGGCTGCCAATATGGCGGCCGAAATTTTTTAAACGACACCCGTCCTTTAAATTACATGAGAACATGAGAAAACAAAAACAGTTTGAGCATATGCATTGTGTCTGTAGTTTGCAACACCATGAAAAACATTTTTTTAATTTGAACATTTTAAGTCAAATACCAGTTGAAAAATCCAATATGGCCGACAAAATGGCTTCCGAAATCTATTATTTCTCAAATTAAATAGTATCTGTAAGATGTGAATAGATTTTGAGAACATAATTAGTGATTGTATGCTATTTATGAATAATAGAATGAAATTAATAACACAAGTCCATGTGATATCAATATTTAGCTATGTTAATGGCAATATTTTAAGAACACTTACTTCATGATAATCTCCATTAGTAGTTATTGTGTAATCAATTTTCTAGAGTTATGTTTTGCCGAGTATGTTTTTCCTGCATTATAACAACCGTGACATGACAATTCATAGCATTTATTGAAGACAAGCTTCAATTATTATTTTATCTGCACCTAGAAATGCCTAAAAGTGCTGAAGGCATTTCTGTTACTTTTTATTAATGGGGCTGCAGTCAACTCATACAATTGACTTCAAAAGCTTCATATAACAAATTCAGTCCAAAGAACTGGACAATCACATGTTGTAATAATTGATGGAAGTGGCATCCTCAAATCGGTGTATATTCTGGCCTTTAAATGGTACTGCATAAAATGTCATAAACAACTACTGGCGGCATGTCTTCGACCAACATTACCAATACAACATCAAGAGTAGCACACGAAACAAACTCGAGGAAGCAGTCATGGGGTTACCAGATTCCCTTAGCCACATGTTGATAATCACTATTTTTTTCCATTTAGAAGGGCTCCTAGTTGTTCCTGGTTTTGTAAAAATGCATCTGGTATTCCAAATTTTAAGCGGTTATGATATTTGGTACATCACCATGAGAGAAGTCTCAGTACCAAGAAATCTATTAAAAGCATACTTTGGGGACAGTTTACGTAAAGCCCATAAAATATAATGCAATACATCTTAAATTGGCATAACTTCTAACGAACGTACATGACGTTTATTCGACTAACGTATTTTACAATGTTCTAAAACGCTTAGTACGAATGAAATATACACTTTGTGTAGTAAATGTATATATACTCCAGAGGCATCACTAGCTATTGCATACAGAATATCTGCGATAAAAAGTTACCAAAACATTATTTTCCCTATTTCAATGCTGTTTTTTTTCTTCATTTTGGTCGGTAAGATATTAACTAGAAACGATTTCTATTAAATTTTATATTTAGCAAACATATATGGACTGCTGATTTATAGCATATTTTCTTGTGGTTATAGGCTTACGATGATAGTTACAAATAGTAAAATACATAACTGTTGTAAGGGTGATTTCTTATCAACCGCTGGAAGTATTTTGGCCAAACTGTTTACAAAGCCTGTGAACCTTCTGTTTGATGATTTTGATGGTATTGTGTACTTTTGAATATAGTGTTGATACTTAATATTATTCACCTGTTTGATTAATTGGTATTTGGCATATGGTATTTTAGCATACCATTGCTTACCACACAAGGATATTAGTAAAACTGATACTTCCTAAATACATTAAATGAAGTGAGGAGGTCAGATATATTTCAAAACTAAAATTCAAAATACAACAGTGAAATGAATTATCCTGAAACCTCTCCAATAATCTTCATTGTCAATAGTTACTAATTAAAAGTAAATAAGAATTGTTATACTAATTCAACTGTCAACCCTTTTTAACGAACATGAGACTAAGATACCATACCAACATGCAGAAGATGCACAATTGCCACAGTAAGAACAGCGGCATCTGTAAAACTAAAACAATTCAACAAGTAGTTACAGAGAAATATCCATGACAAAAAGCCACACAGGTACTTTTTGAAAATATAATCAAAAGAACATCACACGGTGAAAACTCATCAAAAAAGGAACATCTTGCAATGTGTTCAATTCCTCTTGATATTAAAGCCGCAAACAGTTATCATTTAATATTTTACTAGTGGTTGAACTGCCTATAACCGGCACAGAAATAATCAAAGGCCAATATCACATAGAGGCTAAATATCATAACATTGTGCTCATTACCTTCTGGTACCCTTAACATAGTATTACATTGAAATCCCGTAGTTCGTTCTTGAGAAATAGCTCTGACCAGGATAATGCACGAACCCTCTTGATTTACGGTAATTTAAGAGTAGTCCTTATATATATACACTGGTCGCTATGTTAATGTGTAAAACAGATGTATTTGCAGATGAACACAAGGGGACATTTACATCAGTTGTCAAAATCCTTTGCATAATCTGAGGTCTGTTGATTCGGCCTCTCAGGCAAACATGTAGCTCCAATATGCTGGCATACATCTGCATAAATTGCAGGCTGAGGTTTGTTGTATGTTGCCAAAGACGACTACAGAAACACGGAACCAGTTACTTAATGATTCGTGTTCCTTGCAATAAATATGGCTATTGGCTTGTATTAAAATATACAAATATACAACATTATTCATTAATAAATTCCTAGTTTTTAGATTTAACTTCCAATTTTTCTTCTAGTTTTCTATGGTTTAAATTACTAAATTTCTCCTAGGTTTTATACAGACTGTTGAAAAGCCTGTGACATTCACAAATGCATTCAGAGGACAGTATATGACCCAGCTCCACCTAACATAGATCCTATTAGCTTTAGACGGAGCAAGAATCCAAAGTTTGAGATTCTCATCCTAACAACAAACCTTGATGACAACCCCCCCCCCCAGCCCCAATTGCGTTATGCAGCTTATCTGCCTACGGTTGTGCATCAGAGCAACCATGTGTAATTTTCCGTTGTGGTTGTTACTTGCAACTAATCAGACAACTGTCAAAACAGGTTGAGGAAAATCAACAATCCACCAGTTTTCAATCGATCATCACCAAACTTTATAAAATTGTTCTGGGCATAATGTCTTGGTCAAATTTGATTATCAACCATGTGTAATTTTCCGTTGTGGTTGTTACTTGCAACTAATCAGACAACTGTCAAAACAGGTTGAGGAAAATCAACAATCCACCAGTTTTCAATCGATCATCACCAAACTTTATAAAATTGTTCTGGGCATAATGTCTTGATCAAAATTGAAGTCCAACAATTTTCATGCGATCTCCATCAAACTTGATGAACAAGTTTAATTATGCTATGTTCGACGATTAACCAAATCGCCACAGGAACTGAAGAGTTATGGACCTTTATTTATACACAATTGGCCTTTATTAGCAGTTTACGCTCTCTGTGTCCAACTTGATATTTTAACCTACACGGGGCGAAATGTTTTAAAACAGCGCTTGTACAATTAAGAAATATTTAAGCATATGTTTACATAGCTATCAATAGTATTATGGCAAAATGGTATATTTAAAATGATCAAACCAACAAAACATGTACTTTTCCGATTTGGTGGCCATTTTGTCGGCCATTTTAAATATTATTGTTCATTTTATTTGTGTCGAATATCAGTTGAATGTTTGTCAACATATTTTCTAACAACAGATACAATATATACTTTCAGAATCTTATAGTTATGCTAAATATTGAAAGATAATTGCGAATTTAAAATTCTGGCGGCCATATTGGTCGCCATATTGAATTTTTCAAAATGCTCAATGGTGACAAAGTTGCATCATCAAGTTTCTAAGTAGAGACATGGTATTGAATCATTTTATGCAAAAACAATTTGTGCGTACTACTTTTGGGGGTTTATTGATCGGCATACTGACTAGAATGACTCCGGAATTATGAAAGGTAAAATAACAATATTTGTTTCTTTGTGTACAATTTCAATTGCCTTCAAAATAAAACTTTATTCAGAAAAATCCGTCCAGAAATGACAAAGTATTTGGAAAAGGCAGGTTTGATACTTTTCAATAAAAATCGTGCTGCATAAGTCTGAAATCGTACAAAGCCTCGCTCTGAAAATTTCCGGAATTATTTAAGATAAAACAATTTCATGTTGTTCAGTTTTAAATTTCATTCAAAATGAGACTACATGCAGCAAAATCCGTTAAGAAATAACAAAGTTTTAGGCAAAGGCAGGTAAGCTACTTTTCAATAAAAAAAAAACTAGCTGCCTTAGTCTGAAATCTTACATAGCCTCCCTTTAAATATGAATAACTCCGGAACTACCAAAAATGAAATAACAGTATTTGTTTCTTGGAAAAATCCGTTCAGAAATGACAAAGTATTAGTCAAAGGCTGGATATATACTTTTCAATAAAAATATTGCTGTCTCGGTCTGAAATCTTACAAAGACTCGCTCTGAATATTTCCGGAACTATTTAAGATGAAAACACAGTGTTTATTTTATGTTGTTCAGTTTTAAATTTCCTTCAAAATAGGACTTTAGTCAACAAAATCCGTTCAGAAATAACAAAGTTTTAGGCAAAGGCAGGTTAGATTCTTTTCAATAAAAAATCTTGCTGCCTTAGTCTGAAATCTCACATAGCCTCTCTTTAAATACGAATAACTCCGAAATTATTAAAGGTGAAATAACAATGTTTGTTTCTTTGTGAACATTTTTAAATGTCCTTCAAAATAAACTTTATTCAGAAAAATCCGTCCAGAAATGACAAAGTATTTGGAAAAGGCAGGAAAGATACTTTTCAATAAAAAAAACTTGCTGCCTTAGTCTAAAATCGTACAAGGCCTCGCTCTGAATATTTTCGGAACTATTTAAAATAAAATCGCAGTGAAAATTTCACGTTGTTCAGTTTTAATTTGCATTCAAAACGAGACTACATACAGCTAAATCTGTCCAGAAATAACAAAGTTTTAGTCACAGGCAGGTAAGCTACAGTACTTTTCAATAAAAAAAAAACTTGCTGCCTTAGTGTGAAATCTTACATAGCCTCCCTTTAAATATGAATTACTCCGGAACTTCTAAAAATAAAATAACAGTATTTGTTTCTTGGAGGTTAATCCTGAAACCGAGAATTGCAATAAATGGGGAATTCATAAACTTACTGCTCATTCATTCCCGCTATTATTCTCTGACAATGTTAATTTGTTAAATTTGCGTGACAAATTCATGTAAAACTTACGTTTACGTAAATTACTAGTATTAAGCTTATTCGTGTATCACTGGTGAAAACATGGGGCTGTATATGATCGGTTTATTCACGGTGCAGATATTAATAATTATTGAGTTTATCTCAAACTAATTTTGGGGGTCGATACGTTTTCTTATAGTGTCCGAAAAATATAGTGTCCGAGAAGTCTCCTTAGTAGGGACCGAAAAATCTGGGGTCCGAGAAGTCTCCTTAGTAGGGAACGAAAAATATGGGGTCCGTGAAGTCACAGCTTTGTCCTCTCGTATTATATTTAGGGCCAAAAAAATGACATCTCAATATTAATTTCTACGCCGATTGTCTTTTCTTAAAGACATTTCTTGTTTGTAAAAACCGGCTCTCATCGTAGATCACAACTGGTTAGTGTGGTCAACAGCTGCAATCTTCTGAACATCACAAATATATAGGACATTCTCCACAACTTCCTTATTGATGCGCATACCTCTATTACAGACTAAAATTAGCACTTATCGAAAGAAACATGGCATATTTTGTACCTCAAAGATTACGTATTTTATATGCCTTTAACACGAGATTTAAATAGGAAAAGGCGGATTGTGAAACTATGTTGTGCCCCTAAACTTATCAATATCGAGAATCCAAGACCAACTCAAAAGGCACAGTTTCAGATGAGGTGGTGCGGGGGGGGGGGGGACCTGTGTTTCCAGCTGATCCCAAATCGCATACACGTACATGTTTAAATTTCTTAAATGTTGTTCTGTGACTCGAAGCCGCAGGTGGTGCCCCTAAACTATCGCTAATCTAAGACAACCTCCTTGGGCAATTCGTAGCCACGCATTCACGGCGGGGAATAGGGGGCACTAGGGGCATTTGTACGCAGCTGACCTCAAATAGATCCTTATCGCGTAATCTGCTTTAGTAACATCGTAGCACCATTGCTTGCGTGATATGTCCACTCGGCACTGCTACTAGCAGATTCCGACATATGTATTTATATATATCAGCTATTGCTTAAAACTAGGGATGTCAACGAATACTCCAATATTCGATTATTCGAATACTTGACCGAATATTCGAATATCAGACCACTATTCGAATAACAAAATAAAAAAATTAAATGAAAAAACCGTTAAATATTATAAACCATTTCAGTTTAATTCTCTGTGAACACAATCTGTTATCATGGTTCGGTTTTGCTATTTTGACACGTCGTTTAACACCATGCAGGCATGGGTGCACAACTTATGAAAACAGATTATGATACCTGATCAACTGGCTCCCACTCACTGGGGACAGACATGTGCATCGTCTGTAGAACAAATTGTTTTTATAAGCAAACACCAATTTAAAACAAGGTAAGATATCTATTTGTTGAGTCGGCATCTACATGATTTATATTTTGAGACGATGCCTAAATATATATTCCTCAAATATATTTTGAAATGTAACCACAGTTTAAAAATACATCCATATCAAAGTGTCTTTTTATATTACACCTTTAATACAACTACGCGACTTTTATAAAATCTGGATGAAAAATCTTCGTTATGTTTTGATGATAATGATGATGAAAATCTCATTCGGGACAAAGTAATGGTCACAAAACTTACTACAATTTCATTTTAATTTTGCTAAATATATAAGTTTTTAAAACTAAAAGTAATTAATTTGATATCAAGAAGTCAACTATTTTTCATTTTAAATCTTTGAAACTAACCCCATAGATATGGGATATTCGCCTAAACAAGGTATTCCATGGACGCGTCTGCGCCTTGCGTTTGCGTTCCGCGTGTTCCGTCACGATTCCGTTAACGCATCATTTATCAGTGATAAGTCTTTAAATAATATTATGTAATTATAACTAACACAATTCAAATAGATTCATACTTCTGCAAAATATAAAGCAACAACATCAAAAACAGTCAACAGTTGCATATGTGGTAATTTTTTTTATCAACAATCATGTTCCACAAAGCAGAATTTTCGCAAATGTGCATACATGTAAATTCGATAAACTTCACTGAAAGCGAATATTTTTAACTATTGTTTTAGGAGATCACATTTTATAAATGATTGTATTAATCGTATCCAAATTGTATTTTTTGTTGAAATTAAATGTAATTTGTTAATATATTATGCCCTTTAGTTCACTACTGGAACGCACAATCGCATTTTGTGTTGACGCATGAACGCAGACGAAGATATGGAATACTTCAATCTGAGTATCGTATGTTGCGTTATTATCAGAGACGTATGACGTAGACGCAACACGTTGGCCGTGCGGTTTTTCTCGACCACGAGTCGCCGCAACGAATGCTACAGACATTAACACAGACGCTTTTAAAAAGTTGAGGTGACGGCCGTGCGTCAATCACTCATCGCGTGGACATAGTGCGGTCAACATATTGGCACCCTGGCGTCGAATTGTCCTTAGGCGCAAGCACGCACGGTGCACTTGCGGATGCCGCACGGCTTCCTTGCGTAGCATTTACAGCCCCATTGCAATAAACGTACCCGCGAAGCAAGAATAAAACTGACACCTAATGGTTGCCGTTAAAAAAAGTGGTTTCTTGTACGGTGACAGAACGACGCCATGTGCTTCGCATAAATAACTATGTCATTGTTCCACAGTATCGCTTTTTCACGTGTGTTACAATAATCAAAAAAGCTACTTTGAAGTATTATTAATATATTATTTTAATTTATCTATAATATCTTCCTGATGTACATGCCAAATATGAAGTCGTAAATGGCATCAATACATGAAGGATCTTTACGAAAACTTGTTGATATTTGTGTTGGTGCCAAGATACGTTGCTGTCTTGCGGTGACCGTGCGAAAAACTTGCGTTGATCGCGCCATACATATGTGTTTGTCGTGAGTCATTAAAAGTAATTCACGGTCACCACGTACGTTAGACGCACGTCAGGCGCAAGATTCAAAGACACAGCTGCCCGTACGATGTCCGCACTTAGCCCGTACAAACTCAACAAGATTTTACATAAACGCATGCTTTTGTCTTGAGCTCTCTAAACGTGAGATCGGTCGGCGCCTTGTTCCGCGGTTTAAACAAGCCCTTTGAGTGATATTTGAATATTAATGAAAGTGATCCTTTGTGCATCATTCGTTTCATACAACTGTTCCACATGTGTTGAATGAATGAATGATTGAATGAATGAATTAATGAATGAATCACGAATGAATGAATAAGAGTCTAATTGATGCTAGGTTCACTGTAACCCCCCCCCCCCCGCAGCTCCTTCCCATGTCTGGAACCGGCCCTGCATTCTGCGGTCCGAAAGGTTAAAACTGGATCATACATTTCTAAAACATTTAGTACACGTATTGTATAAAAATAGTAGTTGTATTTGATTTAGGCTCAGATCTTTCTACAGTTTACTAGTAATAGCTGCAGTGTTCTTTTACCGACATACGTTAGTTATTTAACGAGCCCACAGGGCGAGATTACATAATTAACATATTGAGGTCAAAGGGTGCTACAAGTGTTTCATACCATATTTACCAATCACATCGCAACTTTTTAAGATGCCGATCCCAATGCGCAGTTCCTAGACGTCACGTGATGTCTGACATGCTTGGCATGTGTGTCAATCATGAGTGTAGTTTCCAAATTTAGCGCTATCGAATAAGTAGCGTGAGGTATAATGCACGCAACTTATTGCACGATATTGCAGTTACCGCAAAACGAAGAAAACTATATAAAGTATGGTATAGTACTGAATACGTTACACAACGTGCCTTGTGAAAGGGCAATACACTCTGCTAAACTGTGTATATACGATCTTATAACATATGTAGTGACACGCATAAAATTAACAAAATAATGTTTACTTACCATGTATTCTGATTTAAGATAGAAGAACTGTCAAGACGAACCATAGCCTTTGAACGAATGAATGGCTAGTTTGTATTCACATAGTTTCCATCATTACAACCAAAACTCAAAAACTAAAACTACTATGAATCGAAGGTACCGATAGTCTTACGTTACACAAAGATGCATTTCTAATCCTAGTGGAACCGTGTAACCCATTTAAATGGTTGTTGTTTCTTAAACACAGTGGATAAATGAACTGTACGCCGACCGGATATTGCGATTGGCTGTCAATAGAACAGTGTAATTTTCCAAACATGGGTTATGAAAAAGAGATAATATTTTGGATGCAACACAATGAATTCAAATGGATTTTTATGTATCTTGTTTCAGGCAAATGATCTGTTCTGTAAAAATCATCCTGAACAACTCAAACAAGCATTTGACAGTATAATTTCCTCTTAATCATTACAGTGTGTAGCGAGGTCAGCTTCATAAAAGAACAAAATTAGGAATTTTCTTCTTGTTTCCTTCGTTTTCATGCATTTGTATTTGTGCTGTTATCTATATACCATCTTATTGTAATTGAGTTTCATAATAAATCACGATATTGAGCAATTTACAAGTCATTTAAAGCGGAGCTTAAAATATGCCGACTGTACGTTTCTTGCAGATGATACTGAACCGTACTTGCGATTTAATGAATATATTCTTACCACGTCTTGCGAATATTCTGTACGTTTCCTGCGATGATATGAAGTGCTTTTTTTCGTTTTACAGGTGATTACGTGCTACTGTGTTGTATTGCATATTAAGATTAATACAGTAATTGCATTTTAAAGAAACATAACGGAGGCTATAAATGGAATGTAGACATCATAACTTTTATTTTCTTATTTAATTCGTGTGTAGATATAACCATCAGTGTCCATGTGTGTAGAATGGTAAAAAAACTACAACAGAAAGAAAGAAAAATCATAAGAGTGAATGTTTCAAATAGTAAGCAATTACGTATTACACACATGCTTATAATAAACCAGTAAATGGAATATTTACCTGGATTTCGAGACGAAAATGCACAGTGTTAACAATAAAATTTCACGAAAGTTTGTTTAAATACTATTTCTATAAAAAAAACAATTAACAATGCACATTAAAAAGGACAGGAAAGCAATTTCAAGCATTTATTTGACTACCAATACGTCAACCTCCGCGCAGAGATTTAACTGTGTCCCAGCATAGCTGGTTCCGTCCCTGCCGGCACGAAGTTCCACGTGACCATAGGTAAACATTTATCGCGAAATAAAATCGTGGGCAAGCATATGATAAAAACGTGGACAACGTAAAATCCTTGCGTTGTTATGTTTATTTATTTATCTTCTCTTTCTTTTCTTTTTAACTCTTAATATATATACATGGACCAAGAATGCAACATGTCTGTGTCATTGTTATGAAAAAAATAATGATAAAATTAAACTTGTGTACAAAATAAATCTTCAATCTCCTCATAAATGGTCTCCCCTAAAAACTTCCAAATCTGTAAGTTTTTAACTCGTGGTGGCAGTGGTATTACTGAATAGTACAAATGGGGTAGTAAATACTGCCAGGAGTTTGCCAATACATACGTTGTGAAACGACATGCAGTGAAAATAACCGCGAAGTACCAAGGTAAAAAACAAACGGAAGCAACTTTTACAAAAGTATGCAGTCAACAAAAATGTTTAGCGAATGACGACATTTACTGTCAGGTTAACCTGACCTTGAGAACGAAAAGAAGGCATAGTTTTTGTCGTCGACAGTTGATTAAATATTGCAAAATATGTCTTGAATCCCAAATAGATAATCACAAGGAACGGTACAGTACAATTGCGAGTCGTGTACAGATCATTTGTTGATTTCATGCAAGAGACATACAAATTGTTCACCTTGCATACTTTACAATGAGTTGTGTACAAAGCTAAGTTTCAGGTAGTATATGTCACCGTTTTTGCAAAGTAAGTACATTTTTATTTTTTAAGATTCTTTATGTCGAATATTCATACGAATATTCACTTCAATGCCAAACAAATAATACTAATAAGTGAATTCGGCAATGTTTGAACGACGACATTCATTCGATGCATCCCTATCTGTAAATAAAGTGTTCCTTTATATGATATAAAACCTCCAAGAGCTCAAAGGTGTTGAAAAATGCAAAATATGTCAGAGTTCACCTACCCATGTTTTGAATTTTATACTGTTCTATGAACATCCATTCGCAATATCCGGTCGGCGTACTGTTCGTTTATCCACTGTATTAAAGATACTGAACTCCAGATGGGAATTAAACTGTTTTTTTTTTCGTAGTTATGCCTAAACCTTAAAACATGTCTAAAACCAAAACTTTTTGTATAGAACACGATCAAATACTGTCATAAACTGTATATTTCATTGCAAAATTGAAGTTGAATATAAGCTCGCACTCTCCTTGAACCCGGTATACACGATTTAAAAAATACCGCGGCTTTCCCTTATACAAGCACCTGATTCAAATGTGCGCATGCGCGACACGAAAAACTAAACTGTCACGTAATTATCCTTAATAAAAACGGCGCTATTTTTAAATTACTCGATGGGTTATAGCGTCTGCAGACGCTATGGATTTAAGGACGATACAAAGGACGAAAACTATATGAAATAATCGTTTTTCAGGTTATTAAAAACATACGTGTCTAATTTTTAATGTGTTCTACACGATTATGTAAGAAAACCGTGTATGTTTGACAATTTTCTTTCGTTTTTACAATTGGACCATTAGGAGGTCAGTCCCTTTAACGATTCAATGTATTATTGCTACTAGAAAATATATAATTGAGAAAAATGGAAATTTGTTGCGTTTTAAAGTGTGTCCTTATTTATGGGAAATACCGTCGATATGTCCCTTTAAGGACGACTCACTCTGTCAATTTAGTACTGTGATGCAACTGCCCACAGACGTTGCCACAAATATCGAGCATATGCAGATTAATTTAGAATTTCATCCTATAATTGTATCGTATATAACATTTATTCCATCGTCACGCTTGCATCGACGAAATAACCGGATAAGATAAGATGTAGTTCCACACTGTGGAATACAGCAAACACGCACAGTATAATGACGTCATTTTGTTGATTGTCGTTACGTCATTTTATGTTTATCGTGTTATTTAGTGATGTTCTTTCGTTTATTTATTTTTAAATAAAGACCGAAAATGATGGGATAAATAGAATACCAGGTACAGATACGTTTATTTGCACGGCACGGCAACGTTACCCACTCGCCAACGCTAGTTGTTCAGGTTTTCCAAGCTTCGCTAAATAAACTTATCTTTATTAAACACTTTTGTTATGTTCACACTATCACGATTCTCTTCACGATTGAAATAGTGGTCTTAATCGTGGACCAATCGTGGTGATCCTATCAGATCTTATCAGATCCTGAGGTCAGTCGTGGCAATCGTGTTAATCGTAGAAAAACTGTGAACGGTTCAAACATTCTCTACGATTAACACGATCAACTGCGATAAATTGTATGTCGGGATCATCGTATAAGATGTTTGTAGAATAGGTCGATTTTGTATTCTGTATTGTATCTATTTATATACAAGTATCATATAGTGTTTATGTCCCTTGTCTACTAGTATTTTGTAGTGTTTATGTCCCTTGTCTTGTATATGTCCATTTGTGAGATTCAGTCCCCTGTCCTGTGTGCGTCCAGCCATGTACTGTGATGTCATTCATGTATTGTCCAGTCAGTATGAACGGTTTATAATCAACAATATGTTGATTGGTCAGGTTGGAAAAAGCATGTGATAGAGATGTGAAATTACTGACCATGCCTTATGTCCATTTTTGTAAAGCGTTCAAGTTGCTCATTTGCTTTCATTGCTGTTTTTTATACATCCAACCTGGTGAGTGTGCTTGTTTTTGTTTTAATTTGTATTTGCATTTATTAATGTATTTTTATTGTAAATGCAATTTATTGAATGAAATGCATGAATTTTCGTATATTGTATTCTGTATTTGTTTTGTGAATATTGTTATATATTGTCATTCTATGTTATTTGTTGTAGGTTTTTCATTTATATATTATATATATATATAAATTCCGATATATTGTCGGCGTCGTAATTACACAACTCGAACCTCGAGACGGTGTTTGTTTATCTTCACCCCACCCCACTTCATGTTATTGCATCGTTACAAAGCACGACAAATCGTATTTAATCGTGCATACAAATCGCGGTGATCGGGATCGATTGTAGACAAGAAAAACACCACGCTCTATTGAGATGTGTTTTGATCTCAATAAAGACACAATGAAGTGAATAGTCAGTCGGGCTGTAATTATATCATTCGGGTCCAGTCGTTGCTTAAGTCGTGATCTCCATCGATCATGATCGTGAAAGACACCACGAGCACAATCGTATCCTATCGTAACGGAGCGCATTTATTCGTGATAAGCGTATCCGAACTTATCTGTACGTACTAGAACGTCCTAATTCGGGGAACCCGATCGTGATGATCGTGTCAGATCCAGACCCAGTCGCGGACTCGATCGAAACAATCCCAACGGAACGTATGTAATCGTATCTGAACTGGAGATCAGACCGTGACAGATCGTGATACATGTAATTGAAAAATCTTGACTAGATCTCAACAGAGCGCAAAGCATCGTATCACAACGTATGGACTCGCATCAGATCGTATCCAGAAATCTCAGAAAAATACCACGATCAGCTACGAGTGGCCAATCGTGGCGTTCGTAACGGATCGCGCGATAGTGGGAACCTAGCATAACCTAGCTAGTATTCTCTCAATCTCATTAAAATCAATCTGGAAGTCCCTGTGTCAATCTCTGCAAATAAAAATCAAATACATGTATGTGTGCTTTGTGTTTGTTTCGTGTTCGCAATCAATGGACAGTTGCTCACTTGCCCATATTAAAGTGTATATGCACGATCTTTCATACCAATTAGTTTCAAAATAAGCAGATATAAGTAACAATAAAACTTGAAAGCCAACAGAAAAAACAACAACATAAAAAGGCGAAGGAAACACTTCAATATGAAATAATTCAATAATTCAACAATAACTTTTGCATCATTTATTAGTGTTGTGTAACCTAAACCAACTGTCAAGTCAACGTATATACATGCAACAAATAATTGCTCTTATAAACATCCGTCACCTAAAAATATTCCTTCTAAATATTTATAATTAAATATTTTATATATTTTACTAAGCTATTGTTATCCCAAAGAATTTAAAATAATGAATTGGTTCAAGACCTAGATATAAGCAGAATAGATTGTATCATGTATTGCCCTAAATGTTGGGACACAATTTTTTTATTATGTCCCTAAATATTGGGACAATAAAAAAATATTTTTAAGTGTGCCAATACGATACGATATATCACTTCAAAAACATCAACATTAACGAAAACAATTTATTTTATCGAAAAATGCAAATATATATTTTCAGTCGTTACAGACCCGTTTATCCTACAACAACGGCTACATTCGGTTTTGAATGAGAAAGTAAGAACTGCGCTTGCAAACTCCCAAACTCCTCGCAGTGGTTACTTCCCCATTGGTACTCTTCCCAGTTACCACTGCAATCACGAGTTAAAAACTGACAGATTTGGAAGTTTTCAGAGGATACGATTTTGAGGAGATTGAAGTTTTATTTTGTACAAAACGTTTAATTTTATAATAACAATTACACAGACATGTTGCATTTTTGGTTCAGGTATATATATTAAGAGTTAACATGGAAATATAAATAAATAAGTAAACATAACAACACAAGGATTTTACGTTGTCCACGTTTTTATCATGTGCTTGTCCACTATTTTATTTCGTGCCAAGTTTTTGCCTATGGTCACATGGAACTTCGTACCGGAAGGGATTTAAACCAGCTATGCTGGGAAACAGTTAAATCTCTGCGCGGAGGTTGCTGCATTTGTACCAACAGTCGATCTGACTCGTCTAGACGCTGTATGAACATGTATTAAATAGTTCGCTGCGCAGCGAAGTATTATTTTAGCTTTAATTTCTTTCATAATACGCATTTCTGAACACAAGCTATTCTCAACATTTGTTATAATATTTAAAAAATATACTGACATCATCATAATCATCAATGGATGGTTTTACACAGTAATTTTATTGCAAAATCGTACAGTCCCTCTTTAATAATGGTTTCTCTAATGCAAATGTGTTAATTTCCTATATGTGAATTATACAACAGAAACAATTATGCGACCTAAATGGAATCGTATGCAGATCAGAATCTATGACGAATAAACTGAAACACAGAGTTCAGAAAGTTCAAAACGGAAGCGAGTCTTATCTGCTGGAGACGGAACGGAAACTTTTGTCAACAAGTGCATAAACTGGTGTAAAAAGTAGCTCAACCAATCACCATTGTCTTGTCCGTATATATAAGGATTGCTGTTCTTGTGTGTCAGAAGGATCGAATACTTCAGGTACAGGTAGGACGTTCACTTTTGCCTTTCTATTATATTCCATGTTTTTATGATGCTAAAATAGTTGTATCGATGGATTTAACGTACGTTTTTTTTTTTAAATACAAATGAAATATTATCGTCCTACTTATTATGTTGTGTACTTTGATGAGTTTGTGACCATATTAATTTGAACTCAATACACCAATAATCTGACACAAAAGCACTCATGTTGTTCTTGTTTTGCAGTTAATAAGTCGCTTTGTTGATAATTTCATTGGAAACGGACGTCCTTGTAAAAGCTTAGTCTAAGTAGAAGCTAACAAAGTGTACTCATTGTATTCTAGGACCATGCGCTTACTATTGTTATTGGGCATTATGGGCTCTGGTTGGGCCGGGGATATCACCATTACCAACAGTTGGAATGGCGGTTTCCAAGGTTACTTCAAGCTCAACCCCTCCACTACCCTCCACGGCTGGAAAGTCCATCTCGTCTTCGACAAACCTATAGATAACATAGAGGTAGGTGCTGGGTATTAAGTTGGATCTAGGATCAGAATGGTACTGGGTTCTGCTCAAAAGCAGCAGATGGAAAGCTGTACCATTTCTTTGACATTTTCAAAATATTTGGTAGACCTATTTTTTAAAATAATTTTTATCATTTTATGCTTTCAATAAGATTTGTTTTCATTAAATGTTTAATATTTGCATTTCTCTGTTAAAAAAGGAGCAGGATGCAGCACTCAGCTATTTTGCTCTGGATCTTTCTCTACAGTATATTTCGCAATTCCAAACCACTCTCATTGGAAAATGAAGTTTTGACACGTCTATAGGTTCTGCCTATTTTATATCTGTACGTTATTTGATATGACCATAAATACGTCCTTTCAATACTATGGTATGTTTGACATGGTATTAGACCTGCCAACAGCATCGATTATTTGACCTCGTCTAAAATATTGATTATTCGAAATGATCAGTGGGTCTGCCCACTTTCATTGCGTTGTTTATTTGACATGACCATAAATACTACCACTTGCATTACATTGATTATTTGGACTGGCTTATTCCAAATTATCTTAGATTTCTAATTTTTATTGCGTTGATAATTTGTCAGGATCATAGTTGTGTCAAGTGTTTTTAAGTCATGATCATTTCATAATGTGGATCATTGTCCACTACCATTGATCATTCCATTAAGATGCATCAGTCCTTTATTGCAATGGTTTATTAGACAAATAATCTCTTTGGTCTGACATTTAAAAAGTACAGAAACGAAAACTTAAAAAAAGTATTTATTCTTTCGGCTGAGAGTGTTCTACCTTTTATTGTCTCAGATCTGGAGGGCCGAGGTCGAGTCCCACACGCCGACGGAATGGGTGGTACACAACATGAACTTTGACGCCGACATAAACCCCGGCGCCGACTTCCAGGTGGACTTCGTAGCACGTGCATCGGGGGACCAGCCAGGGCACGGAACGTTCTCCATCGAAGGTTCGTTAACGTTTTGCAGGCAAAGTTTTACGTAAGATGATCGTTTTTACCAGTTATTGAAGTAAGAAAGTGTTCAAAAAGCTTGAACTTAATGATCATGGCTCTTTTGATAGGTGTTCAAAAATATTTAATATAATGGGCATGACTTACTGATCACGCGTTCAAAAAGAGTTAACTTACTGATCATGACTGCTTGGTCACGTGTTTAGAAAGGTTTATTGTAATGATCATGACTTCCTTGTTAAAAGTGCGTAATTAATGACCATGTCTCCTTGAATACGTTTTTCAAAAAGGTATAACTTGATGATCATGACTCCCTTGTCATAGTTTCATTTTTTATCTGATGATAATTGTCTGTGTTATAGTAATCAGTAAACCTGATAATGTAATATGTTTGTTTTGCTTTAAAATTAAAAAAACAAACATTGTCAAAGCAAGATTGGGTTTGGTTTGCTTTGCGTCTGGCTTACGAAAATAAGACCTCACGTGTTCACCTTTGCTATATGTATAATATTTGTTGTATTATAAGTTGTGTTAAACTGTGAACATTGAACAGTTTATACTTGTCTGCTCTGTTCCATTTTTTGTTTCTGACGCATTTGATAAATTATCAAACAGTAAATAAACTATATTACACAATATTTGAATGTGTTTGTGACCATACTTTGAATATAATTATGTTTTTCTCTTTGTCTGTTATTTTATATGTTGGAAATAGGTTTACTAACTCCATATTATGCAAACAAATATAAGTTATTCAGAAAACGCTCAAACATTTGCACAGTTGATATACCTAAATTTGCATTGCTATGTTACAAATATGGCAGGCTTATCCTTGAGGACAGGTTACGAATGCCATGCGAACCGGGACAACTGATTTGATATGAACAAGCTCGCATAGGACGAGGTTACCATTCATAACTGCTTAGGCGTAAAAACAAATTATGTTTGTTTCAGGTTACCCGACCTACCCTAAAAATATGTCCTGACCTTAGAACATTTTATTGAGTTTGTCAGATATTCTTTTTGTGTTTTATTGACCTTTTTCCAATAATTGAATGCTTATTGGATAAATAAGTGTTTCGTCTTGATAGCATATACTTCAAAACAATGTTTAGGGATATTTACAATATGTTTTTAATATTCATTTAGTTTTAGAATCTTAGAGTTGACCATTTACCAAATAAAACTAATAATAATAAAAAATAAATCCCTACCTACAAACCATAATTTGTTTGGGCAGGTAACCTGAAACAAACATATTGTTTACGCCTTATATAAAAGCAAGACGTGCCTTTGTATTGTAGCAAAGGGGCATGAATATCTTGCGTATTTCAGGCTATGAAAACGAACTGATAATAGTTTACTGAGACAATGTTAAATGAGTTGAAACATATTAATTTAGCCAAAATCATGATATAAGAACATGTCATCTTTGCATAGCAATACATTAATGAGATGTTGATTATTATTTTAGTTTAGGCCATGTATCATACCTGTACGTGTAATACATATTTTGAAGGAGTTTGGAATTATTTTTTTTACTAATTTGGACTCCTGAGAGATAGAGTTCACAAAATGAAATTATTTCAGTCGCATCAACAACAAAGAACTCTTTGAAATTATAATATTCGTGCACATGTTATTCCACTGTTCTCAGATCCGAGACAGTGTCGGGACATGGACATCTTGATAAATTCAGTTTTCTTTGAATATTCAAATTCATTCTGTCCACTCTGAGGCATTTGTTTACGATCGGTGTCTTGACAATTTCAATTCTGCTGACTCTTTCTTAAGCGCTAACATGTGACCCGATTCGTATAAAGTGCCCATCTTGGCATTATATGTACATGTACTAATTTTGGCACGGAAATAACAATATCATTACCACCTACGCCCGTGTGTTAATTAGGCTGTGCACCTTGTTAAACACTCAGATAGTTTTAAATAAAAAGCATATTTATTCACAAATATGCATCATACATTTCACATTACAATAATACGCATACAACACAAGCATATATTGTGAAAAAATGGCATGCAAAACTATATCTTATATATGATCATACAATACACACAATCAGTTGATTTTATTCTATCATTTGGGTTTGTCAAGATTTTCCACTATGTGGTCTACTTTTTAAATGCCATATATATAATTACGTCCAATAATTGTACGGTGTTGGAAGGGTCTAATTACATAAAATCAAAATATGTCAATTTTCTTTACGCATCTTATGAACGCTTTGCATCTAACTGATAAGGTTTTTCTAAATGGTGCCCGTCCTCGATGTGATTTTAAGCATGTTATTCTTTCATTCATTTATGATGAGAATACGTTTCGTTAGATACAAAATAAGGTGACGTTAATGGACTCATTGGACATACATTTGTATATGTTACGTACAACGGTGCAGTTCTGATATCTTAAGATAGGAACTGGGGGATGTACACGCGATGTAATGTTGTACTTACATTTTTTAAATAAAATGATAAAACTAAATGGTCCAACGTGTTCCAGTTTGCATATGCATAATTAAAATGATATTCTTCATGGTTCCTATTGCCCAAAAGGTGACGGCGGTAGCGGAGGCGGCACAGCAACAAACCCACCAAGCGGCGGCGGGAACACAAACCCTCCTGGAAACCCCATGACTGGAGGCCCAGCCCAAACCGGTGGTATGTGTAGTGCGATTCAGTGCTACAAATATTGATCATATATTTTTTATGTAATTTTTACCTCATAATACGGTGCACAAACTGCAGTACTAGTATCTTTTATTGTGTCCTGCCTATTAACCTTCCTATTCCGTCTGCTGTAAGTATAGAAACGTGCATTGGATAAATAGATTTTTACCTCACAATTATTTACATCACAATAATTTATGAGGTACACATTTTTTTAAATGAATATATTTAATATAGTAGTATGTTATGCCCGTTGACTTTTATATTCCACATACATGTAAATGCTACGGTGGCTACCGTATCTATTTTGTTTCATAGAGTCTCGCATTTGTGTTTTACAGGATCTGCTATGAAATACGACTACGCCCAGGCGCTTGGCCTGTCCATCCTGTTCTACGACGCCCAGCGTTCCGGCCGTCTGCCGTCAAACAACCCGATCCCTTGGCGTGGAGACAGCGCCGTTAACGACGGAGACAGCGGACATGACCTCAGCGGCGGGTGGTATGACGGTACGTAGCTACAAAACTCGATTTAGGCTAGATTGGACACGTTCCTTATTTATTTGTTTGTAAAATCTTCATGTTTCGCTGACGTTTTATATAAAAAGTGGTTTAAAATATTACATAGGATATGATTGAACAACATAAACGAATGAATTAAACATAACCGTAGTTTTACTTCACAGTAGCACCGTCACCATCCATAATCGCGTTACAGCACTTCTGCGCTATTGCGCGCTCATCGACACTTTCAAATATGCGTCGGGAGATGCACATATCAGTTAAAAATCAAACATCTATAATCTATTTTAAAGCCGGTGACCATGTTAAGTTCAACCTTCCGATGTCCTCCTCCTCGTGGATTCTCAACTATGGTTTCCTGAAGTTCACAGACGCGTACACTTCCGCGGGACAGAAGGACATGATGTGTGACATGGTGAAATGGCCGCTGGAATACTTTAAGAAATGCTGGATTCCGGACCAACAGACGCTGTATGTGCAGGTACGAAAACGTGCTTGACTTACACTTGAACATTGTAAAGTTTCTAATGGCAAAGCAAGCAATAACTACAGAATTGGAATTCAAATAATTACGCGGTGATAGAGATATCGCGAAGCAACAATATTTAAAAAAAAAAAAAAAATTATATGCTGTTTTTATCATTATATAATACAAGTTTCCAAGAAACTAAAACAATTGAATATGTATACATTTTACTGATAGCTAAAAGTAATTAATTGGCAGAAGTTTTCATAGCATAATATTGGCATTCAGGAGATGCCATATGATTCAGAATAAAACAAGTAAACGAGGTTTATGTTTCTATAAAACAAGTTAAATTTAGTTATCTGTCAGAACAACTATATCGTCTGTAAACTATAGAGTGTCCTAATTAAGTACTAATGTCAATAGTCAATAAGATGTCATGTGATTATGTCAAGCACAGGGCTGGTATGTATTAACTTTCATGTCGAAAAATAAAAAAGGAAAATTATGCAATGTTGTACAACATGTACTTTTACATGTATGTTGTTTTAGACAAAAATTCATATCTGAAAATTTTAACAATAAAACTGAACCATTATCCAATGTGCATCAATACTTATGTACTTATCATGCTGAGTTCCATTGAACAGTATTTCAAACACGTATTCTGTTTTTTGCCTTATTTTAAACTTAAGTTAAACTTAAACTTAAAGTTAAGAATGAGTAAGAATCTATATACCTCTGGGCTCAGGTTGGAGATGGCTACGCGGACCATGGATTCTGGGGACGTCCGGAGAACATGAACATGGGCAGACCTGCCTACAAGGTGAACACTGGTTGCCATGGTTCCGATGTTGCCGGGAATACTGTGGCTGCCATGGCATCAGGATATCTGATCTTTAAGGACATTTGCGGAGGTAATGGATAATTAATTCTGAAGTACATCATTTTATACTAGTAGATCTTAAAGTACTTACTTGTGTGCGATATTTGCAATGCCGTTTCTGTAGGGGAAGAATTGGTGGATTAAACAGCATACACATTAAGGTAGAACAGTAAAAGTAACATATTGCATGAATTGTAAACATACTTGATAAAAAATACCCAACATTTCGATTAAGAAAACCAGCTTACTTCTCAATCCATTCAATATGGACATATCACACTTTCTGAAGTGGTTGTTTCCCTAAACGTGTCTGTATGAAAAATATCCATGTATTTTACTCAACCTTGTTTTTATGCAAGTCAGAATCGCAAAATAAACTTAAATGTTGTTCTAATTTTCCAGACACTGCATTTGCTGACAGTCTTCTCGCCGCAGCGAAGAGTTTGTACACGTTTGCAAAGAACAACAGAGGCAAGTACACCGACTGTGTCACTCAGGCCAGGGATTTCTATGGGTACGTACGTATGTAATTTTATTCCTGTTATGTATCTTTTGCTTTCCTTTCTATACAGTTTCTGTGTACAATGCTTGCGATTTTGCCATGAATGATGAATGCATAAATAAATGGTGCATGCAATTCACCAATTTTGTTTTGTCTATTCTACAAAAAAATTTAACCACTTTCTCCGTTATTGTTTATTGGTTTTCTCCATTACTTATATTCACAAGGACTACAAAAGCATGCTGACACGCATTATCATTTGATCTTATTGCAGGTCATCTGGTGATGCGGACGAGTTATCCGTCGCTGCAGTGTGGCTGCACAAGGCGACAGGGGAGAACTCATACCTACAGGAGGCCAAGACTTTCTACCCAGCTGGAACGGCCTGGGGATTCAACTGGAATGACGCCAACGTCGGCGCGGCTGTATGTTTAATGTTTTCAACCATGAATTGCTCCGTTTTTATCAGTGTTTTAGCTTCAGCAAAATCTTGTAAACAAGATGGCCGAAACGCTCACCACCTGAGTACTGGAAAAGATGAAGACCATACTGTTGTGACAGGTTTGAAAATTAAGGAATCTCAATCATGCACATATATGCGTAGAGGTGGTTAGATCGGTTTCGATTCCATGCATCAGGCAGCGCACTGGGCTATACTGGTTTGGCAGTGCAATATGTTCGCTTAGGGTTCTTTGCTCATTCTGCTCGATTATTGTCTGACCCTTTTCATTTAGTCAGTGACAGTCCTGGCTAATGCAGAAACAGTAGATTTTGATGTCTTGTTACAGGCAATTTCGGAGAAATCGTTGTACTGCGATAATTGCTTATGAATAGTTTGGCCATTTCTTGATAATTTTCTGTCCACCGATGATAAACGATGTTAATGCAGGCTCTGGAGCAATCGATGTTGCATGTGCAGATAATTTCATGCGAGGTTTACACTTGTTGTAAATCCCCTTTTATCAGTTATTAACCAAATAAGCAAATTTAAGTCTTTTACAGGGTCTGTCATGTAAATGCAAAACTGTCTAATATTTTCTGGATTGTTTTCAACGTCAATAAACTCACTCATTTTACATGAACAAAATAGTAGCAATGCATGCATGCTAATCGGTTTGTTGTTAAGACTGTATAAAATGAAGTATCCATTTTTGCATTTTTTGCACAAACATGCGGCATTAACTCTAGTGTTTGTGGTCCGATCTGGCCAATGTTTGGCTACTGCTCACACTATATGATCACGCACACACTGTGGACGTTTGGTATAAATTGGAAAAAAAAATATCCAATGGCGATCAAACATTTTCTGTCTAGATTGCCACTTTTGTTGCTAGGTTGCATGACTTATATGAATTATGGCCAAAACCTTTGAAGGCCTAAACTATTTCAGCTCTTACTCCACGAAGTAACCAAGGAGGGCACATACAAGAACGACATTGATGCATTCGTGCGCAGCTACATGCCCGGCGGCAGCGTTCCCATCACGCCGTGTGGTTTGTCCTTCAGAGACAAATGGGGCCCCAACAGACATGCTGGTAACATACATTAATAGTTTACAGGATTTTTAGTTAAATCACAAGTACATAAAATCGAAAAACCAAATCATGAATATGATGAAATTCAAGAGATTCAACGTGTAAAATACGGGTCAAAGCTCTTAGCAGCCATATGACAGCTATATGTCTTACAAAAAATATCATTGTATTGTCTCATTCAGTTTAGTTCATGTATATGCAAAAACTATAAGTAGTATGCTTACATGTAAAACACAAATATAAGAATAATCATTATAAATTACAAACATATTTTACATGACTCGAAATGTGTATATCATTTTCAGCCAATGCCGCGTTTGTCGCCGCTGTCGCGGCCGCTGACGGCTTAAGCCCCGATGAATACAAAACGTACGCCATGAGCCAGATCAACTACATCCTTGGCGACAACAAGCTTCACATCAGCTACGAGATTGGCTTCGGTAACAACTTCCCAAGGAAACCTCATCACAGAGGAAGGTAACTAGTTGAACAATATTTTTCTATTAACGTTGATTTCTGACATTTTATTATTCTATACATTTTGTTTCTTGTTCTCGTATTAAAACCACAAATAATACCAGTTAATCGGTCACAACATTAAACAGCTTTTGTATTTCTGTACATTGTAAATAGTCTTGAAGTTATTTCAAAGGGCTATAGTCCCAGCTGCTTTAAGCAATGTGTCTAACTCGACATGTTGAGACTATCGATATTTAAAGGCACTAACAAGGTGATACTCGTTAAACAAAACATTACAGGTAGAAGTTTAAGATTGAGATAACATTACATATAAAATAAGGCATTATAAGCTAAACAGAATACACGTTTTCATTAAATACATGGTATTCGAACAGTTTGAAGTTCAGTTTCGTGTTAACATTTGCAACACTACGAAACTAGCCGAAGTTCCTCGTGTTTTATATAGAATATCGGTGCATAGTCGGATTTAATCCGTATCGCCACGAAATTCGGCAGTAAATAAAGCTAGTGTTTGTCAACAGTTTTACTCGGAGGATTTGCAATAAACAGTATACAGCAAACCAAATGTTTCTGACATAGGTTATATACTAACGTAAACACATGCTAATACAGACGATAAGATAACCGTTTTATTGTAGATTCTGAATTAGGCCATTTTGTGCGGCTTTAATATTGGACTTGACACGTCCGTTTGTTAACCATTTTCTCAAGTTGAAAATACGCAGATGTTCATTTTGTGCGGCTTTAATATTGGACGTGACACGTCAGTTTGTTAACCATTTTCTCTTTAAATACATGCATCAAGTTGATAATAAGCCGATGTTCAGTGTTTGGATGTTGTATAATCATCACAGCTCCTGCCCCACTAACACCAACTCGTGCGACCCAGGCAGTGGCGCCGACAATCCGAACATTCTAAAGGGAGCTATAGTTGGCGGCCCTGACCAGGGAGACAACTACGACGACAGAAGGGATGATTACGTGAAGAACGAGGTGGCCTGCGACTACAACGCTGGCTTCCAGGGAGCGTTAGCAGGTACGCAACAAATAAAGGCGACCTTTGAAAAGAATCTTGTAAAGTTCAGTGAATATATTAAATCTTTTCACTCATTTACCCTCTTACTAAACCACTCACCATCTACTTCACTTACATCCAACACATATCTCACTCATTTACCCTCTTACTAAACCACTCACCATCAACTTCACTTACATCCCACACCTATCTCACTCATTTACCCTCTTACTAAACCACTCACCATCTACTTCACTTACATCCAACACATATCTCACTCATTTACTTGAACTTCATTTAGACACTCCATGAAACAATCACTCAAACACTTCCTTAATCACTTACGCAATAACTCTATGAACCACTCACAAAGTCACTCACTCTCTCAAATATCCACTCTCAAACCACTAAATCAGCCAGCACTCAACCAACCACTCTCCAAATCATTTACTCAAACACTCTCTCAAATACCCATTCAAATACCCACTCACTTACAACTCCCTGAACCACTCACTCAAATACTCACTTAACTACCCACTCACTTACAACTCACTCAACCACTCACTCAAACACGCAACTAGTCCCTCAACATTTCACACAAATATTCGCTTAACTCCCCAAGCTCTCCCTTAATAATTCATTAAACAATTCCCTCAACGTTACACCCACTCGCTCAAAGATTCAACCACTCACCCCACCACTCACTTACTAGCTTAGCCACTCACTCAATCTTTCTCGCTCAATATTCTTTAGTGAATAGATTTAATTAAAATGTCGCAACTTTTGTATACTTGTACTTTAAGTGAGACTATTCATATTCATTAATAATTTTAAGTCTTAATTATTATTAAACATAGAACATTACTTATGAGTAGCTTACCATTAATGAAAGGCAATAGATCATTCACATTGAGCAAAATCATGTGTTAAGAGAAATTTCAGGTTAAGACAAAATGGTCATACCAAAATACATTAATTAAAGTATATGAATGAAACAACACAAATAAAATGTCTAATATAATATTTAAATATAGCACACTCTTAATAACTCACCGCTATAGTATATGTAAATGTATGTTATATTTCACAGGGCTGTATCATTTCGCTGTTAACAACGCTCTTCCACCAGCACCGGCTGCGAAATGTTAAATATTATGCTGTATATGCGCAAATTGCCACCATGTAAATAAAGCTATGTCACTTATCTTCATTGTATTATGTTTTCACTGAGATAATTATGTTAAAGCATGAACACATTTACCTGACGATGACCTTTATCCATGAATATATTAAAACAAACCGTACAAACCGTTATATTAAAACGATGACGATATTAGTTTCCGTACTGGAACCGAGTTAAATCGATGAAAGAGTATCCCACTGAAAATACAAACTCCTCGCATGGTTACTTCCCAATTGGTACTCTTCTCAGTTACCACTGCAACCACGAGTTTAAAACTTACAGATTTGAAAGTTTTCGGGGTGACGATTATGAGGAGATAGAAGATTTATTGTGTACAACATTTATATTTTATCATTATTTTATTTATAACAATGACACAGACATGCTTCATTATTGGTCCAGGTACCGGTATATACATTAAGAATTAAAATGAAACATAAACTATAAATAAATAAATAAGTAAACATAACAACGCAATGATTTTACGTTGTCAACGTTTTTATCATGTGCTTGTCCACGATTTTATTTCGCGCGAAGTGTTTGCCTATGCTAACGTGGAACTTCCTGCCGGCGGGGATTTAAACCAACTATGCTGGGACACAGTTAAATCTGTGCGCGGAGGTTGTGAAAATACTGTTACAGTTTCAATAAACTTGTGAAACACATGCACTTACATAATTAAGTATGAATATAGGAAACAAATCGAGTGCGTGAAATTCATGCTAACGAGTATCCAGTTAATGTGTTCCGGCTATTTGTCCTTTGCAACTAACGAGTATCCAGTTAATGTGTTCCGGCTATTTGTCCTTTGCAACTAACGAGTATCCAGTTAATGTGTTCCGGCTATTTGTCCTTTGCAATGATTAACGCTTCTTGTGTGTAAGTTATGTTCTGTTGTAATTGAGTGATTACTTTATACTACATAACCAGTCACTGATTGAACGAACATTTGCTATTCTTATAACCATGGTAAAATTAACAGTTTTTTTATTAAAGTCATTGACCATATACAGCAACACACCGGCTTTATGACTTCAAAGTATATTAGGCATAGATTAGTATGAATGTGAAAAAAAATTAATGTGGAGGGCATAGAAAGCAAACACAAATAATAAAAACGACATGTCTAAGCCACGAAGGCGCGTTATTCAATTTGCAATTTATGTCAGATCCAAATGCAGATCAGACCAAGACAGTTTCACTACTTTATAGATATTTTGATGCCAAGATACATGCCTTGTACGAGTAGTACATTCCTTACATATTTATTTTGCAAAATGCTTCACAATAGTTGATGACTAGCATAGCAATCTGATTAAAATCTAATCCTAAAATACGCTACGCATTAGGATCTGAGGACGACCAGTAGAAAGTCACGTTCTGACAACCTTTCAGTCGGCCAATCAGAGCCTTGCTTTCATGGTATTGAAAGTGAAAGTGAAATTAGCTGGGATCCCAAAGGGGAGTTATTAACTGTCAAATTGTTACCATGTGAACACAATTTTTGAGTCAATTTGTGGGATATACACCACACAAAAAAACGATTTGTGGCAGAAATTACTATTACATGCAACCTTCCTTTGCTATACGTAGAAAATAACAGATCAAGTTGTAAATTACAAAACAAAACAAACGACACAATGCTTCTCGAAAGGAGCAGTCAAATTGGCTGAGATATAAATAGCTTTTTTTTAAATTCCAGATTTGTGAGAAGAATTAATTCAATGGGCCGTCACCAGATCTTCCTTTTGGAAGAGAGTGCGCTTTAGACAGAACGACTAACATAGTGAAGGGACGTCTGTTAACCCTTAATATGGACAATTTAAAAATTCTATTTTTTAATGACAAAAATCTTGATTTGCGAAAAATAAATATTATTTAAAATTAGACCAAATCAAATTAAGAATATGGCAATTAACCAAATGTTAGAATGTAAAACTGCAAGAATGAATACGACTGTATACAGTGTTGAGTGTTAACTTAATTTCAATAATACACCACTATAAAAGTTTATTATTATTATTATTATTATTACTATTATTATTACTTGTAGTAGTATAAGTAGTAGTAGTAGTAATAGTTGTGGTAGTAATAGTAGTTGTAGTAGTAGTAGTAGTAGTAGTAGTAGTAGTAGTAGAAGTAGAAGTAGAAGTAGTAGTAGTAGCAGCAGCAGTATCATTAGCAATAGCAATAGCAGCAGTATTAGTAGTATTAACATTAGAAGCAGTAGCAGTAGCAGCAGCAGCAGCAGTAGTAGTAGTAGTAGTAGTAGTAGTAGTAGAAGTAGTAGTAGTAGTAGTAGTAGTAACCGTAGAAGTAGCAGCAGCAGCAGCAGTAGCAGTAGTATCAGCAGCAGCAGCAAAAGCAGCAGTAGTAGCAGCAGTAGTGGCAGTAGTTGTAAAAAGGGTTATGTCCCTTTAGGTGTGGACACACTCCTAACAAAGAAATATGAACAATAACTCGATTTTACTATTAACAAGAGCTGTCAGAGGACAACGCGCTCGACTATTCCAAGTTTTTCAGTTTGTACTTATTTTGGAAAGTGGGAGGGGCATAAATTTGTTAGAATACAAAACTTTTAAGTGAAACCTTGTATACTTTATACATAATTGGAACAAAAACTTTAACCACAAAATGTATGTAAAAAAAGTGTGCATAACTCTGTCAAAATACAAAACAGAGTTATGGGTAATGTTGCCCCTGATACTAGAGTTGATGACAAAGGTTAGTTCCAAGTTTCAAGTGATTAACTTATGTAGTTTTGAAGTTACAAAACGTTTGAATATAAACTTTAACCAGAAAATCTATATGAAAAAGGGGCATAACTCTGTCAAAATACAAAACAGAGTTATGAGTAATGTTGCCCCTGATACGAGAGTTGATGACAAAGGTTAGTTCCAAGTTTTACGTGAATAACTTATGTAGTTTTGAAGTTACACAACTTTTGATTATAAACTTTAACCAGAAAATCTATGTGAATAAGTAGCATAACTCTGTCAAAATGTCACAATACAAAACAGAGTTATGTTGCCCCTGATACTGGAGTTTATGACAAAGGTTAGCTCCAAGTTTCAAATGAATAACTTATGTTGTTTTGAAGTTACACAACTTTTGAATATAAACGTTAACCAGAAAATCTAAGCGAAAAAGGGGCATAACTTTGTCAAAATACAAAATAGAGTTATGGGGAATGTTGCCCCTGACACTTGAATGGACGACAAAGGTACATTCCAAGTTGCAAGTGAATAACATATGTAGTTTTGAAGATTGAAGACTTTTAAATAAAACCTTTTACAAATTCAGACGCGGACGCCGACGCCGGGGATAGTAGAATAGCTCACCTATTCTTCGAATAGTCGAGCTAAAAATGCTAATTCAACGTCATGCATTACAACAAGAAATACTGGGCGCAAATGAACGCGCCACTAGACATACTTCGAACTATTTTAAGTGTAAGACAAGTCTCATATATATTTTCGAATGGCATGACATACATTTTACAACAAAGTAATGATTATAGTAGAATATATTTGTCACTGACTTGGCATACATTTTACACCAGAAGAATGACTGACATTACATACAATCTACTACTAACATTCATTTTACAATAAACGAATGATAAGAACATCGCATCTTCACTTATGCTACACGTACTTGAAACACCGACATTTGAATAAGTATTTAAAACTTATTTCCATTGGCAGCAAGTCTTTAAACGGAACATGATGGCTGACAGTACGTCCACTGTTCAGATTTTAACACATTGTGTTTCAAGATATGGAGGGCCGTTGTTAATTTGGCAAGTTCGTTACCACTAACGACAAATAAGGAAACGTCCTGAATCTTTTGCACAGGATGACCTATACGAATCGTTCATTTAAAGGGACCTATGTCAACGAAAAGGGCTTCAAGTGGGTATTTATTTTTTTAAATCTAATTAAAAAAGTTAAAATATTAATAATGGCGTATAATAACGGTTAAAATAAAGTATATATAATGGGAAAAGTTACCGCATTCTGAGTTAAAAATCCATAGGTCTTTGTTTGGCCTTTTTCATGTTTACATTCACAATTGTGAGTATTTTGTATACCCATAGTTTACATTTTCTTACAAAGCAGAATAGCGCAGTTGGTTAAAGCGTTGTCTGCTGCGATTTTTTTTTTCATATAGCACCTAAGTCGTGTATTCGATACCCGCTTGTGTTTTTTTTTTATGAAAACATGTTTGCTGATTCAATCATCAATTGAAATGGATAGAATTATAACGCTTTTCACTGGTATTTTGTAAAACACGTGTATCACTTACATATCGTTAAAAATTCAACACCATGTTTGTAAATCAGAATGGTCGAGTGGTTATAGCGACAGTCTTTTAAACCGGCGGTCGTATGTTCGAGTACTGGCAATGCAACTTTTTTAGTCCAGTTGCTTTGGTTTTTAGAAGTTAAGACATTAAACGACTTTTTTCGAAAATGTGAACATATATGAACATGTCACTTTGAATTGGTGCACACACGTGCAGTTCAAGATATAATGCTGAGTAAAACTTGTGTGGGGATTGGTCATGAAAAAATTTATACGGCCATTCTCCCTCTACCTCTGATTCAAGTAGGGCAGTTGTCACTTACTGGCGTGTGTTCACTAGTACTGGTTAACCGCTTAGATCGGCTAAGCTTGCCAAGGAAAAGTGTGAGTAGGTTAACTGTCCACCGTTATATGACTTAAATACTGTTAAATACGGCGTAAAATCAAAACAAACAAACAAAACACAAACAAAACCACCATGTTGTCGTTGCTTGTGAAAATTATACAACTTCTCCCTTTATTTTTCGTACATAAGTTTTTGAGAAACTAAGCTGCACAATTATTGGTTGCAACATCCACATGTAAAACTGCATGTAATGATGCCCATACACCGCGGGTACGTTGTGTGTTAAAGCATGGTTAACAGTGGTGTATTTAAAAGATAAAACATCGCATTAGCATAAACTCATGCTCTAGTTTTCTAGATGTAAGCCCATGCAAACACATGTAATCGCAATTTTACTAATGTAGATCTTTCAGTCCGTACATAAACAATGTTCTACTTTTAGACGTTGACATTCTTTGATGCAGACAGTGGAGCATTATTGTGTGACAAAATAAAGTGCAATTACAGCAATATTATTATAACAATAGTATAATAGTGTTTTCTTTATTATTCACATACACTGTACATTGCAAAATACTATTTTACGCTGAGTTTTCATTTTTTCAACTGTACAATATTAAAGCACTCCGAAAGTAAATTTAAGATAGGCAGTATTCCAGATTAAACTAGTCTCTGTGTAACTTATCATCTTTGGGCTGCATAGTTTGGACAATTAAAGCGAGTGTAGCAGTACAAGGACTACAGCTTGGGTAATATTGTTTGAAATAAATTTTTAATTACGATGTAAAATATAATAATAATAATTATTATTATTATTATTATAATTATTATAACACTAATACTATTACTACTACTACTACTACTACTACTACTACTACTACTACTACTACTACTACTACTACTACTACTACTACGACTACTACTACTGCTACTACTACTACTACTACTCCTACTACTCCTACTACTACTACTACTACTTCTATTACTACTACTATTACTATTACTACTACTATTACTACTACTACTACTACTACTACTACTACTACTACTACTACTACTACTACTACTACTACTATTTATACTACTACTACTACTACTACTAATTCTATTACTACTACTACTACTACTACTACTACTACGACTACTTACTACTACTACTACTACTACTACTACTACTACTGCTACTACTACTACTACTACTACTACTACTACTACTACTACTATTATTATTACTACTACTACTACTACTGCAATTACTACTACTAACAGTATCATTCGAGTATATTTTATCACAATAAAAAATTCATGTACAAATAAACTTGTTTACAGCTATAGTACAGCTATAGTAATTTATTCTGTTTTTAGAATCTTTGGACTACTTTTTTAACTCAATCCCTAAACTTTGCATTCAAGACTAGAAATAACAGTTGTACTGCTAGTTTTTGAATTCCACAATTTATTATACAGTTGCTGTTAATTATTTTTGCAAAAATATATGATGGGATGAATATAACACTAGGATTAGTGTTGAATATAGAGAATTTTATCTTGCACGGCTCGAAAATCCGAAGCGCTCGCCAACGCGCTCGCCAAGGCTGGCGCTTCTGGTTTTCTAAGCCTCGCCAGCTACACTTCTCTATATTCTCACTAACCTAGTATTCTCTATATAACATTTGTTGAAAACGAACACATAACTTTAAAACTTTTATCTGCGAGAGCATTCTTCACAACTAAACGAGTGAAATCAGGCTAGGGCAGGTTTGGAATTTAGTTCATGATGCCGCATATAAAACATCACAGTCATAAACAGATAAGTCAGGAGGACGTTTGGTGGTAACCAGGTAACTCCAGGTAAATCTGAATACAATATTAATACAGCATTGTTATTCAAGTATCTGACCTGTCGCAATTGGCTATAATTTGGGTGCTTGCCTGATTAAGTGTATATGATTAAACCATTCTAACAGCTTCAAATTCTTTTGAGGTTTTTCATCTTGATAGATATATCTGAGCAAAAATGTCAACATTGAACAATTTGAAATTTGAAATTGTCTTAACACTAGTGAGTTTGCCATAGATTAGCTTGCTTCTGATAAATAATTAAAATACTACTAATGCATTCTGATATGCTATAAAAGTGCAACTGGTAAATTATTAAAGCAGAGCGCACTCATTGCGTCCAATCGATCTCCGTGTATGCCGTATTAAATATGCAATTGAAGATGGTTTGAACATGTAATGTTGAAACTGCAGAGCCTGTGCTGTCTACATTACATAAAAGATGCGATTCCTTTTGGTCATGGGCCTGGGATTGTTAGCTTCGACAGCAGTCGGCGACAAATCAAATTCCCGAGCGGCCGGTGGGTAGAATTCCAAATTATATACAATTATACTGTCGTATGAACGTTATACTTGATTGGTTTATGAGGATGAACACATCTCAACCAACATTTGCCGAACACTCATATTTCAATACATTAATGATTTAGCTAGCAACATATGTAATTGAAACAAACATAACTTTTGAATGCTTAAAACATATTAGATGCCATATGTTACCAACCCAAATTATATAGCTGATGGCAATAAACATATTCTTTTCATTCTGGACTCAAAGAGATTCATACTTCATTTGCGACAAACTTTTCGTATAGGCCATGCCACTTAAGTAGTAGGACTGGTTTTCTCCATGATATCGGTTATGCTTACTTTTATTGTTAATCCTCTTAAATTAAAATATCTTATATCTACAGTCTAATTATTTACTTCAAGTTTTGCATATTTTGTAATGTCATAAATCTATTATATACGTTTTGCATTCACTGTTTGTACTGGGAAGTAGTCCTTCCACTCTCAGAGTTATTGCTCCACCAGACAACTTTTTAACAAGGTACAATCAATTGGAATACTATGTGTATTCCACCTATATTATTTCACAGTACTAGAAAGGGTATAATAAAGTATTGAACGTTGTACCTTCTTGTTTAGTATTGTTCCCTTTACTACTCTTTAGGTGCTAGATCAAAACCCGGACTATTACACTTCAATTTCACCTGAACAACTTGCAAAGTAGCTTAAAAAATACGTGCTGTAAGTTTGTGATATATACATCTTCCAAGCCTATGACACTAACCCTCAGCAAAAGCTATGAAAGCTACCATTGCTAGTGGCAACAACAACTGGCAAAAGATTTTTATAACGCAAGCGCATATCTTCGTCCGAATAGGTTCCGCAATGAAATACAACTACGCACAGGCGCTTGGTTTGTCCATCCTGTTTTATGACGCCCAGCGGTCCGGACATCTGCCTGCGAACAATCCTATCCCTTGGAGAGGACACAGTGCCGTCAACGATGGTGACAACGGCCATGATCTTAGCGGCGGCTGGTATGACGGTAAGCACAGTTTGAGCATTTTTAAATTGTACTGCTTAAAATTAGGCACAGCTATTTTTATATAAATTAAAACTTTATACTACAGAGTAGGAACGGTGATTCGTAAAATAGAGAATACTTGTTGTTATAAAGCTGGTGACCACGTGAAGTTCAACCTTCCAATGGCTTTCTCCTCGTGGGTCCTCAACTATGGTTTCCTGAAGTTCACAGACGCATACACTTCCGCGGGGCAGAACAGCCAGATGTGTGACATGGTGAAATGGCCTCTCACATATTTTCTCAAATGCTGGATCCCAGCCCAAAACACTTTGTATGTACAGGTACGGTCAATATATTGTTGTTTCTGACATTTTTATTATATTAATGGCCAATTTGTACTTATGGATTAGATGGAAGTCAATAGCGAATAAGAGATGTCAAGTATTAACACAGCCTGTGCACTAAATTCTATTTAGATTATCATTATGTACCGGTATAGAATGACCCTCGTTTGAAGACGATAGCATATATACAAAGAAACACTGATCTCCATTATTTTTCAAGTGTGTTTTAAACTGGAAGGAATTCTGATTGTAATGATGTTTTTTAATTATTATTAACAATACCTAGTTTACCATTTGGATGTCAATGGAACGCGACCCATACGTTTGTTGTATTTTTCTCGAAAAAAGTTATGATGTCAACGATTTTAAACCATGAGTTTCTCAAAATATATTGATAGTAATTTAGTACACATTAATTAAATATATAAATTGTTGATTCAATAATCAGAACTTATTTTTAAACCATAACATAGACATTTGTGTAGTAAGGCCTCGAAATGGGTAAATAACCCATTTTTGTACTTTAGGGAGTATCAATACGCTATAACGTTTTTGTATTGGGTACATACAGACGCGTTTTGTTCTTTGATTTCTTAAGGTCGGGGACGGCTACGCAGACCATAGCTATTGGGGCCGTCCTGAGAACATGCATATGTCGAGGCCAGCTTTCAAGGTGAACACTGGTTGCCATGGTTCCGATGTTGCAGCCGATACGGCAGCCGCCATGGCTTCTGGATATCTGGTTTTCAAGAACATTTGTGGAGGTAACATGTGTACATGATGATGTCAGTAAAGGATTGTTATCATGCTGTGGTCATAATTTTTAAGTTTAAAAGCTAAACACCACCGTTTAAAAATTACACATGCACATGTTTTAAATCTCCTACAATTTATTAAGGCCTGATTTCTAAATGGCCAATAGCATTGTCAATTAAACCACGTTGATTTGCCAATTGCTTCTTGTATGATAGTCGTTACATCCGCATCATTTGTTTTATGTTTGTTTTGATTTAATTGATGATGTTACAACATTACGTAACGTAACAGTGCATGCCAATGATCTGTCGATGTTTTTTAATGTTCGTTACCTCTTTTTTTTCTGTTTTGTTTTGTAAAGCTGATACAACAGTACAAAACATTAAAACAACCTAATTTAATGCCACAGCAAATATTATTCGGCAATAATTGCCCACCCAATAGTTCACGTGTTTGACAGGAAATAATAAATGTTTAAAATTTTGTTCTAATACAACTTTTCACATTTAATATATAATTTTTGGTCTGTCTATATATCATTTTTGGATTTTACCAGTTATCACGTTCATATATGTTAGCACTTTAATCCTTATTAGAATGAGAAAGAACAACTGGTGATGGGAGTAATCAAAACATCAAAGTACGGGAGATGACGGAAGATAACTTTGAAGAAATTGGCTTATAGCGTCCACTCAATATTTAAGCCCATCATTTGCCTATTTTGATGAATGAACCCTTTATACGAACTGCTTTATTTAAATCAATTAAATGACGTAATTTTTGTTAATTTGAATGAAGAGTTTTACTGTTTGGTCTATTTCGTCACATCTCAAAACAATATAAATAAAATTTGGTTTTAAAATACCTATGTGCTAGAAATCCCACTGGAAAATGAAACTCACATGGAAAAGAAAAAAACACACATTAATTATTGGTCAAGATTGATTTCAACGCATTCTAAATGCATAATAATATCTAAAAATATAAGAATACTTATTTTTAAGTTTGTGAAATTTCTGTTCGGCAAAGCCGTTAAAAGCCACTGTTCGTTGTTATGGGTTCTACGCATATTTAGATGCACGTATAACATTGTTAAACACTGCCCTGTATTTGTTATGTTCTCACAGATGCCGCTTTTGCTGGTACCCTGCTCACCGCGGCCAAGAGCTTGTACACATTCGCCAAGAACAACAGAGGAAAGTACTCCGACTGCGTCTCTCAGGCTCGGGATTTCTACGGGTAATTATAGGAATTGAGGCGTGTCGTGGAAAACCCGGGCTTAATGCATGTGCGTAAAGTGTCGTCACGGATTAGACTGTGCAGTCCGCACAGGCTAATCCGGGACGACACTTTCCGCTTTTATGGTATTTTCTGTTTCATGAAAGTCTCTTCTAAACATAAATCAACTGAAGGCGGAAAGTGTCGTCCCGCATTAGCCTGTGCGGACTGTACAGGCTAATCCAGGACGACACTTGACGCACATGTATTAGGCAGTGTTTTACCACGACACGCCTCAATTTCTATTATTGCTCTATCTGGTGGTCATATCATAATGCTTCATGAGCTTGCGATTAAGTAAGATAAGACTGGTATAACAAGTTAAATAACGATTTTATTTATATGTAACTTGTCCTAATTGCAATATGAGCTCGCGAAAACTATTGTTGCATTTACTATTTGATTTGCTTGGCCAATAATTTATGCAAAACTGAGTTATCGTTAGAATATTCTGTTTTTAGCCATTGTGCTTAAAAGTTAAGAATACAAAATTATAGTTCTTGAATCTGAAAATGTAAAGGAAATAAAATAACAAGGAATTTGTATTGTATCACATAATACGTACAACAACATGCTTAACTCATGTATATATTCGCAATAACGCTAGGTCGACCGGAGATGCCGATGAGTTGTCTGCCGCTGCTGCTTGGTTACACAAGGCTACTGGAGACAATGCGTATCTAAACGATGCCAAGAGTTTCTATCCGGCTGGAACGGCCTGGAGCTTTGCCTGGAATGACGCCAACGTTGGCGCAGCTGTATGTTTTCTGTTTGTTTTGTTGTTGTTGTTTTTTTTTATAACTTTTCCCCAGATTCAATAAATATAATAGAATCCACAAATACATTTTGTTTCTGCAGATTCATTTTATGACTTTTGGTTAATTAAACGTTTATCAGTAAATATGCCAACATCATTTTAACCTGTGTTGCAGTTATATGTTATTTTGACCATTTGGCCATGATAGTTTTTTTGTTTACTTCGACCATTGTAGTTATTGCTATTCGAAGCAACCAATGAAGGCAGATTCAGGAACGACATTGATGCATTCGTACATAGTTACATGCCCGGTGGCAGTGTTCCGATGACCCCGTGTGGATTGTCCTTCAGAGATAAGTGGGGACCTAATCGTTATGCAGGTGTTTATGATGTTAAATACATGATAAATATTGTGATGAACCTGAATCAAAATCCGCAACTCTTTGTCAGTTATATAACATAAAATAACTTACAACAAGACAACATAAAAATCATAAGCATAATCTTAACAGTACGAAGTGAATTTTATTCGACATTTAATGCGCACTAAACATTATTTGAAAACGGGTCTGCAAAAATATCGCCAACAAGTTTTCAGTTTTACTGAAAACGAAGCTCAAATAAAAATTTTGCCCCTAAATACTATATGTATGGTATATTTGCCTATTTAAGCGAATGCTGCGTTTGTGGCCACCGTCGCAGCCGCTGACGGCATCAACCCTGACGCGTTCAAGACATACGCCATGAGCCAGATCAACTACATCCTTGGTGACAACAAGCTTCACATCAGCTACGAGATCGGCTTCGGTAACCACTTCCCACGGAAACCTCACCATAGGGGAAGGTGCGTGCAATTTGTTCTTACTTCTAATTTAGTTACAAAACCACACATATGTGTTCTTTTATAATTTAAAATGGCTAGAGTACTCAACGTGTAAGTAACATAATTATGCTCTATATTGAATTATTCAATATTTATTTCATAATATGGCTTCACCAAGGGTGAATGAAGGGACGGGATACTAAACAAACCAAGTGTAAATAGTAGCGTTTTAAATATGTCACAGTTCTTGTTCGACCAACACCCAGACATGTGATATGCACAGCCCCGGGGACAATCCGAACATTTTGAAGGGAGCAATCGTTGGAGGCCCGGACCAAGGTGATAACTACCAGGACAGAAGAGATGATTACGTACAAAACGAAGTTGCCTGCGACTACAACGCTGGTTTCCAGGGAGCATTAGCAGGTGCGTTTAATTAAGATAGAGAGGTGCAACAAGCAAGTATCACTATCTATTCATGCATAACATGTGATTGGTTCACGCATTCGTACACCACGTCCAGGAATATTGTGATACACACCATGCACATCATTTGAGTTCATTAAACGTCAAGATCCCTAGCCATTGTCACAGTGTGATATACTTTGCAAAGGAATGAAACGTTTTATCTCTACTTTATTAACTCAGTAAGGTGAAACTAACCCAAATACAATGAATCGTCGATATAACCAACATGCTCCATATACAAATGAACAAACCTGTCGTGAGTTAAATTTTATAACTAGTTACATCTAATTGCCTTACATACTATTCTTGTGTGGTAAGGGTGTGAAATCGTTTGAACATTCAGTAGCACGTATACAAATTGAACATTGTCACTGATCCAGATTCAAACAACTCTAAGGGGGCTTGTCATTTTAGGACTTTAACATTTGAACCTTGTATTTATATATCCTTGTATAAAAAACTGTTTCCCATTCCACTAATCCGTGTACTACATGTAAGGCTGTTTTGTCATTTCAGGCTTGTACCATTTCTCTGTAACCAACGCTCTCCCTGCCGCCCCGGCACCCAGATGTTAAAGGTGCACGTCGCCATCTGTTTGCGTTGTGGTGCTTGTACGTTGTTGCTCCAATAAAAATCATTGGACAAATTAGTGGTCCGAATCAGTCTTAATGTCTTAGTCTATATACATTCAGGATCTTTAAACGTATCAATGTTCTTTCTTTATTTTTCTTGTGTTGATAAATGCTTGGTTACCAGCGGATGTTAATACGAGTGTCTTGTGTTGATCAATGCTTGGTCACCAGCGTATGTTAATAAGGTTCTTGTGTTGATCAATGCTTGGTCACCAGCGTATGTTAATACGAGTGTCTTGTCTTGATCAATGCTTGGTCACCAGCGGATGTTAATAAGATTTTCTTGTGTTGATCAATGCTTGGTCACCAGCGGATGTTAATATGAGTTTCTTGTGTTGATCAATGCTTGATCACCAGCGGATGTTAATACGAGTGTCTTGTGTTGATCAACTCTTGGTCACCAGCGGATGTTAATAATAGTTTCTTGTGTCGATCAATGCTTGGTCACCAGCGTATGTTAATACGAGTGTCTTGTGTTGATCAATGCTTGGTCACCAGCGGATGTTAATAAGAGTTTCTTGTGTTGATCAATGCTTGGTCACCAGCGGATTTTAATACGAGTGTCTTGTGTTGATCAATGCTTGGACAACAGCGTATGTTAATAAGAGTGTTTTGTGTTGATCAATGCTTGGTCACCAGCGGATGTTAATAAGAGTTTGTTGTGTTGATCAATGCTTGGTCACCAGCGGATGTTAATACGAGTGTCTTGTGTTGATCAATGCTTGGTCACCAGCGGATGTTAATAATAGTTTCTTGTATTGATCAATGCTTGGTCACCAGCGGATGTTAATATAAGTGTCTTGTGTTGATCAATGCTTGGTCACCAGCGGATGTTAATACGAGTTTCTTGTGTTGATCAATGCTTGGTCACCAGCGGATGTTAATTTGAGTTTCTTGTGTTGATCAATGATTGGTCACCAGCGGATGTTAATACGAGTTTCATGTGTTGATCAATGCTTGGTCACCAACGGATGTTAATGTGAGTTTCTTGTGTTGATCAATGCTAGTCACCAGCGGATGTTAATACGAGTGTCTTGTGTTGATCAATGTTTGGTCACCAGCGGATGTTAATACGAGTTTCTTGTATTGATCAATGCTTGGTCACCAGCGGATGTTAATATGAGTTTCTTGTGTTGATCAATGCTTGGACACCAGCGAATGTTAATACGAGTGTCTTGTGATGATCAATGTTTGGTCACCAGCGGATGTTAATACGAGTGTTTTGTGTTGATCAATGCTTGGTCACCAGCGGATGTTAATAAGAGTGATTTGTGTTGATCAATGCTTGGTCACCAGCGGATTTTAATAAGAGTGTCTTGTGTTGATCAATGCTTGGTCACCAGCGGATGTTAATACGATTGTTTTCTGTTGATCAATGCTTCGTCACCAGCGGATGTTGATAAGAGTGTTTTGTGTTGATCAATGCTTGGTCACCAACGGATTTTAATATGAGTGTCTTGTGTTGATCAATGCTTGGTCACCAGCGGATGTTAATACGAGTGTCTTGTGTTGATCAATGCTTGGTCACCAGCGGATGTAAATACGAGTGTCTTGTGTTGATCAATGCTTGGTCACCAGCGGATGTTAATACGAGTGTTTTGTGTTGATCAATGCTTGGTCACCAGCGGATGATGATACGAGTGACTTGTGTTGATCAATGCTTGGTCACAAGCGGATGTTAATTCGAGTGTCTTGTGTTGATCAATGTTTGGTCACCAGCGGATGTTAATAAGAGTTTCTTGTGATGATCAATGCTTGGTCACCAGCGGATGTTAATAAGAGTTTCTTGTATTGATCAATGCTTGGTCACCAGCGGAGGTTAATACGAGTGTTTTGTGTTGATCAATGCTTGGTCACCAGCGGATGTTGATACGAGTTTCTTGTATTGATCAATGCTTGGTCACCAGCGGAGTTTAATACGAGTGTCTTGTGTTGATCAATGCTTGGTCACCAGCGGATGTTAATAAGAGTTTCTTGTGTTGATCAATGCTTGGTCACCAGCGGATGTTAATAAGAGTTTCTTGTATTGATCAATGCTTGGTCACCAGCGGATGTTAATATAAGTGTCTTGTGTTGATCAATGCTTGGTCACCAGCGGATGTTAATACGAGTTTCTTGTGTTGATCAATGCTTGGTCACCAGCGGATGTTAATTTGAGTTTCTTGTGTTGATCAATGATTGGTCACCAGCGGATGTTAATACGAGTTTCTTGTGTTGATCAATGCTTGGTCACCAACGGATGTTAATGTGAGTTTCTTGTGTTGATCAATGCTTGTCACCAGCGGATGTTAATACGAGTGTCTTGTGTTGATCAATGTTTGGTCACGAGCGGATGTTAATACGAGTTTCTTGTATTGATCAATGCTTGGTCACCAGCGGATGTTAATATGAGTTTCTTGTGTTGATCAATGCTGGACACCAGCGGATGTTAATACGAGTGTCTTGTGATGATCAATGTTTGGTCACCAGCGGATGTTAATACGAGTGTTTTGTGTTGATCAATGCTTGGTCACCAGCGGATGTTAATAAGAGTGTTTTGTGTTGATCAATGCTTGGTCACAAGCGGTTTTTAATAAGAGTGTCTTGTGTTGATCAATGCTTGGTCACCAGCGGATGTTAATACGAGTGTTTTCTGTTGATCAATGCTTCGTCACCAGCGGATGTTAATAAGAGTGTTTTGTGTTGATCAATGCTTGGTCACCAGCGGATTTTAATGAGAGTGTCTTGTGTTGATCAATGCTTGGTCACCAGCGGATGTAAATACGAGTGTCTTGTGTTGGTCAATGCTTGGTCACCAGCGGATGTTAATACGATCGTCTTGTGTTGATCAATGCTTGGTCACCAGCTGATGTTAATACGAGTGTTTTTTGTTGATCAATGCTTGGTCACCAGCGGATGTTAATAAGAGTTTCTTGTGTTGATCAATGCTTGGTCACCAGCGGATGTTAATAAGAGTTTCTTGTATTGATCAATGCTTTGTCACCAGCGGAGGTTAATACGAGTGTTTTGTGTTGATCAATGCTTGGTCACCAGCGGATGTTAATACGAGTGTTTTGTGTTGATCAATGCTTGGTCACCAGCGGATGTTAATACGAGTTTCTTGTGTTGATCAATGCTTGGTCACCAGCGGATGTTAATATGAGTCTATCGTGATGATCAATGCTTGGTCACCTGCGGATGTTAAAACGTGTGTCTTGGGTTGATCAATTCTTGGTCATCAGTGGATGTTAATACGAGTTTCTTGTGTTGATCAATGCTTGGTCACCAGCGTATGTTAATACGAGTGTCTTGTGTTGATCAATGCTTGGTCACCAGCGGATGTTAATAAGAGTGTCGTGTTGATCAATGCTTGGTCCCCAGCGGATGTTAATAGGAGTGTCTTGTGTTGATCAATGCTTGGTCACCAGCGTATGTTAATACGATTGTCTTGTGTTGATCAATGCTTGGTCACCAGCGGATGTTAATACAAGTGTCTTGTGTTGATCAATGCTTGGTCACCAGCGGATGTTAATACGAGTGTCTTGTATTGATCAATGCTTTGTCGCCAGCGGATGTTAATACGAGTGTCTTGTATTGATCAATGTTTGGTCACCAGCGGATGTTGATGCGAGTTACTTGTTTCGATCCATGCTTAGTCACCAGCGGATGTTAATAAGAGTGTATTGTGTTGATCAATGCTTGGACACCAGCGGATGTTAATACGAGTGTCTTGTGTTGATCAATGCTTGGTCACCAGCCTATGTTAATACGAGTTTCTTGTGTTGATCAATGCTTGGTCACCAGCGGATGTTAATACGAGTGTCTTGTGTTGATCAATGCTTGGTCACCAGCGGAAGTTAATACGAGTTTCTTGTGTTGATCAATGCCTGGTCACCAGCGGATGTTAATACGAGCGTCTTGTGTTGATCAATGTTTGGTCACCAGCGTATGTTAATACGAGTTTCTTGTGTTTTTCAATGCTAAGTCACCTGTGGTTGCTAAAACGAATTTCTTGTGTTGATCAATGCTGGGTCAACAGCGGATGTTAATACGTGTGTCTTGTGTTTATCAATGCTTGGTCACCAGCGGATGTTAATACGTGTGTCTTGTGATGATCAATGTTTGGTCACTTGTGGATGTTTATAAGAGTGTCTGGTGTTGATCAATTTTAGTCACCAGTGGATGTTAATACGTGTGTCTTGTGTTAATCAATGCTTGGTCACCAGCGGATGTTAATGCGTGTGTCTTATGTTGATCAATGCTTGGTCACCAGTGGATGTTAATTAAAGTGTCTTGTGTTGATCAATGCTTGGTCACCAGCGGATGTTAATACGAGTGAGTTGTGTTGATCAATGCTTGGTCACCAGCGGATGTTAATACGTGTGTCTTGTGTTGATCAATGCTTCGTCACCAGCGGATGTTAATAACGTGTGTCTTGTGTTGATCAAGTCTTGGTCACCAGCGGATGTTAATGTGAGTATCTTGTGTTGATCAATACTTGGTCACCAGTGGATGCTACTAAGAGTGTCTTGTGTTGATCAATGCTTGGACCCCAGCGGATTTTAAAAAGAGTGTCTTGTGTTAATGAATGCTTGGTCACCAGTGCATGTTAATACGCGTGTCTTGTGTTTATCAATGCTTTGTCACCAGTGGATGTTAATACGAGTGTCTTGTGTTGATCAATGCTTGGTCTCCAGCGGATGTTAATAAGAGTGTGTTGTGTTGATCAATGCTTGGTCACCAGCGGATGTTAAGATGAGTTTCTTGTGTTGATCAATGCTTGGTCACCAGCGGATGTTAATAGGAGTGTCTTGTGTTGATCAATGCTTGGTCACCAGCGGATGTTAATAAAAGTTTCTTGTGTTGATCGATGCTTGGTCACCAGCGGATGTTAATACGAGTGTCTTGTGTTGATCAATGCTTTGTCACCAGCGGATGTTAATACGAGTGTCTTGTGTTGATCAATGCTTGGTCACCAGCGGATGTTAATACGAGTGTCTTGTGTTGATCAATGCTTCGTCACAAGCGGATGTTAATGAAAGTGTCTTTTGTTGATCGATGCTTGGTCACCAGCGGATGTTAATTCGAGTGACTTGTGTTGGTCAATGATTGGTCACCAGCGGATGTTAATAATAGTTTCTTGTGTTGATCAATGCTTGGTCACCAGCGGATGTTAATGATAGTTTCTTGTGTTGTTCAATTGTTGGTCACCAGCGGATGTTAATAATAGTTTCTTGTGTTGATCAATGCTTGGTCACCAGCGTATGTCAATACGTGTGTCTTGTGTTGATCAATGCTTGGTCGCCAGTGGGTGTTAATACGAGTTTCTTGTGTTGATCAATGCTTGGTCACCTGCGTATGTCAATACGTTTGTCTTGTGTTGATCAATGCTTGGTCACCAGCGGATGTTAATAATAGTTTCTTGTGTTGATCAATGCTTGGTCACCAGCGGATGTTAATAATAGTTTCTTGTGTTGATCAATGCTTGGTCACCAGCGTATGTCAATACGTGTGTCTTGTGTTGATCAATGCTTGGTCACCTGCGGATGTTAATACGAGTTTCTTGTGTTGATCAATGCTTGGTCACCAGCGGATGTTAATAATAGTTTCTTGTGTTGATCAATACTTGGTCACCAGCGGATGTTAATAATAGTTTCTTGTGTTGATCAATGCTTTGTCACCAGCGTATGTTAATAAGGTTCTTGTGTTGATCAATGCTTGGTCACCAGCGTATGTTAATACGAGTGTCTTGTCTTGATCAATGCTTGGTCACCAGCGGATGTTAATAAGATTTTCTTGTGTTGATCAATGCTTGGTCACCAGCGGATGTTAATATGAGTTTCTTGTGTTGATGAATGCTTGATCACCAGCGGATGTTAATACGAGTGTCTTGTGTTGATCAACTCTTGGTCACCAGCGGATGTTAATAATAGTTTCTTGTGTCGATCAATGCTTGGTCACCAGCGTATGTTAATACGAGTGTCTTGTGTTGATCAATGCTTGGTCACCAGCGGATGTTAATAAGAGTTTCTTGTGTTGATCAATGCTTGGTCACCAGCGGATTTTAATACGAGTGTCTTGTGTTGATCAATGCTTGGACAACAGCGTATGTTAATAAGAGTGTTTTGTGTTGATCAATGCTTGGTCACCAGCGGATGTTAATAAGAGTTTGTTGTGTTGATCAATACTTGGTGACCAGCGGATGTTAATACGAGTGTCTTGTGTTGATCAATGCTTGGTCACCAACGGATGTTAATGTGAGTTTCTTGTGTTGATCAATGCTTGTCACCAGCGGATGTTAATACGAGTGTCTTGTGTTGATCAATGTTTGGTCACGAGCGGATGTTAATACGAGTTTCTTGTATTGATCAATGCTTGGTCACCAGCGGATGTCAATATGAGTTTCTTGTGTTGATCAATGCTGGACACCAGCGGATGTTAATACGAGTGTCTTGTGATGATCAATGTTTGGTCACCAGCGGATGTTAATACGAGTGTTTTGTGTTGATCAATGCTTGGTCACCAGCGGATGTTAATAAGAGTGTTTTGTGTTGATCAATGCTTGGTCACCAGCGGATTTTAATAAGAGTGTCTTGTGTTGATCAATGCTTGGTCACCAGCGGATGTTAATAAGAGTGTTTTGTGTTGATCAATGCTTGGTCACCAGCGGATTTTAATGAGAGTGTCTTGTGTTGATCAATGCTTGGTCACCAGCGGATGTTAATACGAGTGTCTTGTGTTGATCAATGCTTGGTCACCAGCGGATGTAAATACGAGTGTCTTGTGTTGATCAATGCTTGATCACCAGCGGATGTTAATACGATCGTCTTGTGTTGATCAATGCTTGGTCACCAGCGGATGTTAATACGAGTGTTTTGTGTTGATCAATGCTTGGTCACCAGCGGATGTTGATACGAGTGTCTTGTGTTGATCAATGCTTGGTCACAAGCGGTTGTTAATACGAGTGTCTTGTGTTGATCAATGCTTGGTCACCAGCGGATGTTAATAAGAGTTTCTTGTGTTGATCAATGCTTGGTCACCAGCGGATGTTAATAAGTGTTTCTTGTATTGATCAATGCTTTGTCACCAGCGGATGTTAATACGAGTGTTTTGTGTTGATCAATGCTTGGTCACCAGCGGATGTTAGTACGAGTGTTTTGTGTTGATCAATGCTTGGTCACCAGCGGATGTTAATACGAGTTTCTTGTGTTGATCAATGCTTGGTCACCAGCGGATGTTAATATGAGTCTATCGTGATGATCAATGCTTGGTCACCTGCGGATGTTAAAACGTGTGTCTTGGGTTGATCAATTCTTGGTCATCAGCGGATGTTAATACGAGTTTCTTGTGTTGATCAATGCTTGGTCACCAGCGTATGTTAATACGAGTGTCTTGTGTTGATCAATGCTTGGTCACCAGCGGATGTTAATAAGAGAGTCGTGTTGATCAATGCTTGGTCCCCAGCGGATGTTAATAGGAGTGTCTTGTGTTGATCAATGCTTGGTCACCAGCGTATGTTAATACGATTGTCTTGTGTTGATCAATGCTTGGTCACCAGCGGATGTTAACACGAGTGTCTTGTGTTGATCAATGCTTGGTCACCAGCGGATGTTAATACGAGTGTCTTGTATTGATCAATGCTTTGTCGCCAGCGGATGTTAATACGAGTGTCTTGTATTGATCAATGTTTGGTCACCAGCGGATGTTGATGCGAGTTACTTGTTTCGATCCATGCTTAGTCACCAGCGGATGTTAATAAGAGTGTATTGTGTTGATCAATGCTTGGACACCAGCGGATGTTAATACGAGTGTCTTGTGTTGATCAATGCTTGGTCACCAACCTATGTTAATACGAGTTTCTTGTGTTGATCAATGCTTGGTCACCAGCGGATGTTAATACGAGTGTCTTGTGTTGATCAATGCTTGGTCACCAGCGGAAGTTAATCCGAGTTTCTTGTGTTGATCAATGCCTGGTCACCAGCGGATGTTAATACGAGCGTCTTGTGTTGATCAATGTTTGGTCACCAGCGTATGTTAATACGAGTTTCTTGTGTTTTTCAATGCTAAGTCACCTGTGGTTGCTAAAACGAATTTCTTGTGTTGATCAATGCTGGGTCAACAGCGGATGTTAATACGTGTGTCTTGTGTTTATCAATGCTTGGTCACCAGCGGATGTTAATACGTGTGTCTTGTGATGATCAATGCTTGGTCACTTGTGGATGTTTATAAGAGTGTCTGGTGTTGATCAATTCTTAGTCACCAGTGGATGTTAATACGTGTGTCTTGTGTTAATCAATGCTTGGTCACCATCGGATGTTAATGCGTGTGTCTTATGTTGATCAATTCTTGGTCACCAGTGGATGTTAATTAAAGTGTCTTGTGTTGATCAATGCTTGGTCACCATCGGATGTTAATACGAGTGAGTTGTGTTGATCAATGCTTGGTCACCAGCGGATGATAATACGTGTGTCTTGTGTTGATCAATGCTTCGTCACCAGCGGATGTTAATAACGTGTGTCTTGTGTTGATCAAGTCTTGGTCACCAGCGATGTTAATGTGAGTATCTTGTGTTGATCAATGCTTGGTCACCAGTGGATGCTACTAAGAGTGTCTTGTGTTGATCAATGCTTGGACCCCAGCGGATTTTAAAAAGAGTGTCTTGTGTTAATGAATGCTTGGTCACCAGTGCATGTTAATACGCGTGTCTTGTGTTTATCAATGCTTTGTCACCAGTGGATGTTAATACGAGTGTCTTGTGTTGATCAATGCTTGGTCTCCAGCGGATGTTAATAAGAGTGTCTTGTGTTGATCAATGCTTGGTCACCAGCGGATGTTAAGATGAGTTTCTTGTGTTGATCAATGCTTGGTCACCAGCGGATGTTAATACGAGTGTCTTGTGTTGATCAATGCTTGGTCACCAGCGGATGTTAATAAAAGTTTCTTGTGTTGATCGATGCTTGGTCACCAGCGGATGTTAATACGAGTGTCTTGTGTTGATCAATGCTTTGTCACCAGCGGATGTTAATACGAGTGTCTTGTGTTGATCAATGCTTGGTCACCAGCTGATGTTAATACGAGTGTCTTGTGTTGGTCAATGCTTCGTCACCAGCGGATGTTAATGAAAGTGTCTTTTGTTGATCGATGCTTGGTCACCAGCGGATGTTAATTCGAGTGACTTGTGTTGGTCAATGATTGGTCACCAGCGGATGTTAATAATAGTTTCTTGTGTTGATCAATGCTTGGTCACCAGCGGATGTTAATAATAGTTTCTTGTGTTGTTCAATTGTAGGTCACCAGCGGATGTTAATAATAGTTTCTTGTGTTGATCAATGCTTGGTCACCAGCGTATGTCAATACGTGTGTCTTGTGTTGATCAATGCTTGGTCGCCAGCGGGTGTTAATACGAGTTTCTTGTGTTGATCAATGCTTGGTCACCTGCGTATGTCAATACGTTTGTCTTGTGTTGATCAATGCTTGGTCACCAGCGGATGTTAATAATAGTTTCTTGTGTTCATCAATGCTTGGTCACCAGCGGATGTTAATAATAGTTTCTTGTGTTGATCAATGCTTGGTCACCAGCGTATGTCAATACGTGTGTCTTGTGTTGATCAATGCTTGGTCACCTGCAGATGTTAATACGAGTTTCTTGTGTTGATCAATGCTTGGTCACCAGCGGATGTTAATAATAGTTTCTTGTGTTGATCAATACTTGGTCACCAGCGGATGTTAATAATAGTTTCTTGTGTTGATCAATGCTTGGTCACCAGCGTATGGTAATAAGGTTCTTGTGTTGATCAATGCTTGGTCACCGGCGTATGTTAATACGAGTGTCTTGTCTTGATCAATGCTTGGTCACCAGCGGATGTTAATAAGATTTTCTTGTGTTGATCAATGCTTGGTCACCACCGGATGTTAATATGAGTTTCTTGTGTTGATCAATGCCTGATCACCAGCGGATGTTAATACGAGTGTCTTGTGTTGATCAACTCTTGGTCACCAGCGGATGTTAATAACAGTTTCTTGTGTCGATCAATGCTTGGTCACCAGCGTATGTTAATACGAGTGTCTTGTGTTGATCAATGCTTGGTCACCAGCGGATGTTAATAAGAGTTTCTTGTGTTGATCAATGCTTGGTCACCAGCGGATTTTAATACGAGTGTCTTGTGTTGATCAATGCTTGGACAACAGCGTATGTTAATAAGAGTGTTTTGTGTTGATCAATGCTTGGTCACCAGCGGATGTTAATAAGAGTTTGTTGTGTTGATCAATGCTTGGTCACCAGCGGATGTTAAAACGAGTGTCTTGTGTTGATCAATGCTTGGTCACCAGCGGATGTTAATAATAGTTTCTTGTATTGATCAATGCTTGGTCACCAACGGATGTTAATATAAGTGTCTTGTGTTGATCAATTCTTGGTCACCAGCGGATGTTAATACGAGTTTCTTGTGTTGATCAATGCTTGGTCACCAGCGGATGTTAATTTGAGTTTCTTGTGTTGATCAATGATTGGTCACCAGCGGATGTTAATACGAGTTTCATGTGTTGATCAATGCTTGGTCACCAACGGATGTTAATGTGAGTTTCTTGTGTTGATCAATGCTAGTCACCAGCGGATGTTAATACGAGTGTCTTGTGTTGATCAATGTTTGGTCACCAGCGGATGTTAATACGAGTTTCTTGTATTGATCAATGCTTGGTCACCAGCGGATGTTAATATGAGTTTCTTGTGTTGATCAATGCTTGGACACCAGCGAATGTTAATACGAGTGTCTTGTGATGATCAATGTTTGGTCACCAGCGGATGTTAATACGAGTGTTTTGTGTTGATCAATGCTTGGTCACCAGCGGATGTTAATAAGAGTGATTTGTGTTGATCAATGCTTGGTCACCAGCGGATTTTAATAAGAGTGTCATGTGTTGATCAATGCTTGGTCACCAGCGGATGTTAATACGATTGTTTTCTGTTGATCAATGCTTCGTCACCAGCGGATGTTAATAAGAGTGTTTTGTGTTGATCAATGCTTGGTCACCAGCGGATTTTAATAAGAGTGTCTTGTGTTGATCAATGCTTGGTCACCAGCGGATGTTAATACGAGTGTCTTGTGTTGATCAATGCTTGGTCACCAGCGGATGTAAATACGAGTGTCTTGTGTTGATCAATGCTTGGTCACCAGCGGATGTTAATACGAGTGTTTTGTGTTGATCAATGCTTGGTCACCAGTGGATGTTAATAAGAGTTTCTTGTATTGATCAATGCTTGGTCACCGGCGGAGGTTAATACGAGTGTTTTGTGTTGATCAATGCTTGGTCACCAGCGGATGTTGATACGAGTTTCTTGTATTGATCAATGCTTGGTCACCAGTGGAGGTTAATACGAGTGTCTTGTGTTGATCAATGCTTGGTCACCAGCGGATGTTAATAATAGTTTCTTGTGTTGATCAATGCTTGGTCACCAGCGGATGTTAATAAAAGTTTCTTGTATTCATCAATGCTTGGTCACCAGCGGATGTTAATATAAGTGTCTTGTGTTGATCAATGCTTGGTCACCAGCGGATGTTAATACGAGTTTCTTGTGTTGATCAATGCTTGGTCACCAGCGGATGTTAATTGAGTTTCTTGTGTTGATCAATGATTGGTCACCAGCGGATGTTAATACGAGTTTCTTGTGTTGATCAATGCTTGGTCACCAACGGATGTTAATGTGAGTTTCTTGTGTTGATCAATAATTGTCACCAGCGGATGTTAATACGAGTGTCTTGTGTTGATCAATGTTTGGTCACCAGCGGATGTTAATACGAGTTTCTTGTATTGATCAATGCTTCGTCACCAGCGGATGTTAATATGAGTTTCTTGTGTTGATCAATGCTGGACACCAGCGGATGTTAATACGAGTGTCTTGTGATGATCAATGTTTGGTCACCAGCGGATGTTAATACGAGTGTTTTGTGTTGATCAATGCTTGGTCACCAGCGGATGTTAATAAGAGTGTATTGTATTGATCAATGCTTGGTCACCAGCGGATTTTAATAAGAGTGTCTTGTGTTGATCAATGCTTGGTCACCAGCGGATGTTAATACGAGTGTTTTCTGTTGATCAATGCTTCGTCACCAGCGGATGTTAATAAGAGTGTTTTGTGTTGATCAATGCTTGGTCACCAGCGGATTTTAATGAGAGTGTCTTGTGTTGATCAATGCTTGGTCACCAGCGGATGTTAATACGAGTGTCTTGTGTTGATCAATGCTTGGTCACCAGCGGATGTAAATACGAGTGTCTTGTGTTGATCAATGCTTGGTCACCAGCGGATGTTAATACGATCGTCTTGTGTTGATCAATGCTTGGTCACCAGCGGATGTTAATACGAGTGTTTTGTGTTGATCAATGCTTGGTCACCAGCGGATGTTGATACGAGTGTCTTGTGTTGATCAATGCTTGGTCACAAGCGGATGTTAATACGAGTGTTTTGTGTTGATCAATGCTTGGTCACCAGCGGATGTTAATAAGAGTTTCTTGTATTCATCAATGCTTGGTCACCAGCGGATGTTAATATAAGTGTCTTGTGTTGATCAATGCTTGGTCACCAGCGGATGTAAATACGAGTGTCTTGTGTTGATCAATGCTTGGTCACCAGCGGATGTTAATACGAGTGTTTTGTGTTGATCAATGCTTGGTCACCAGCGGATGTTAATAAGAGTTTCTTGTATTGATCAATGCTTGGTCACCAGCGGAGGTTAATACGAGTGTTTTGTGTTGATCACTGCTTGGTCACCAGCGGATGTTGATACGAGTTTCTTGTATTGATCAATGCTTGGTCACCAGTGGAGGTTAATACGAGTGTCTTGTGTTGATCAATGCTTGGTCACCAGCGGATGTTAATAATAGTTTCTTGTGTTGATCAATGCTTGGTCACCAGCGGATGTTAATAAGAGTTTCTTGTATTCATCAATGCTTGGTCACCAGCGGATGTTAATATAAGTGTCTTGTGTTGATCAATGCTTGGTCACCAGCGTATGTTAATACGAGTGTCTTGTCTTGATCAATGCTTGGTCACCAGCGGATGTTAATAAGATTTTCTTGTGTTGATCAATGCTTGGTCACCAGCGGATGTTAATATGAGTTTCTTGTGTTGATCAATGCTTGATCACCAGCGGATGTTAATACGAGTGTCTTGTGTTGATCAACTCTTGGTCACCAGCGGATGTTAATAATAGTTTCTTGTGTCGATCAATGCTTGGTCACCAGCGTATGTTAATACGAGTGTCTTGTGTTGATCAATGCTTGGTCACCAGCGGATGTTAATAAGAGATTCTTGTGTTGATCAATGCTTGGTCACCAGCGGATTTTAATACGAGTGTCTTGTGTTGATCAATGCTTGGACAACAGCGTATGTTAATAAGAGTGTTTTGTGTTGATCAATGCTTGGTCACCAGCGGATGTTAATAAGAGTTTGTTGTGTTGATCAATGCTTGGTCACCAGCGGATGTTAATAAGAGTTTCTTGTGTTGATCAATGCTTGGTCACCAGCGGATGCTAATAAGAGTTTCTTGTATTGATCAATGCTTTGTCACCAGCGGAGGTTAATACGAGTGTTTTGTGTTGATCAATGCTTGGTCACCAGCGGATGTTAATACGAGTGTTTTGTGTTGATCAATGCTTGGTCACCAGCGGATGTTAATACGAGTTTCTTGTGTTGATCAATGCTTGGTCACCAGCGGATGTTAATATGAGTCTATCGTGATGATCAATGCTTGGTCACCAGCGGATGTTAATACGAGTGTCTTGTGTTGATCAATGCTTGGTCACCAGCGGATGTTAATACGAGTGTCTTTTATTGATCAATGCTTTGTCGCCAGCGGATGTTAATACGAGTGTCTTGTATTGATCAATGTTTGGTCACCAGCGGATGTTGATGCGAGTTACTTGTTTCGATCAATGCTTAGTCCCCAGTGGATGTTAATAAGAGTGTATTGTGTTGATCAATGCTTGGACACCAGCGGATGTTAATACGAGTGTCTTGTGTTGATCAATGCTTGGTCACCAGCCTATGTTAATACGAGTTTCTTGTGTTGATCAATGCTTGGTCACCAGCGGATGTTAATACGAGTGTCTTGTGTTGATCAATGCTTGGTCACCAGCGGAAGTTAATCCGAGTTTCTTGTGTTGATCAATGCCTGGTCACCAGCGGATGTTAATACGAGCGTCTTGTGTTGATCAATGTTTGGTCACCAGCGTATGTTAATACGAGTTTCTTGTGTTTTTCAATGCTAAGTCACCTGTTGTTGCTGAAACGAATTTCTTGTGTTGATCAATGCTGGGTCAACAGCGGATGTTAATACGTGTGTCTTGTGTTTATCAATGCTTGGTCACCAGCGGATGTTAATACGTGTGTCTTGTGATGATCAATGCTTGGTCACTTGTGGATGTTTATAAGAGTGTCTGGTGTTGATCAATTCTTAGTCACCAGTGGATGTTAATACGTGTGTCTTGTGTTAATCAATGCTTGGTCACCAGCTGATGTTAATGCGTGTGTCTTATGTTGATCAATGCTTAGTCACCAGTGGATGTTAATTAAAGTGTCTTGTGTTGATCAATGCTTGGTCACCAGCGGATGTTAATACGTGTGTCTTGTGTTGATCAATGCTTCGTCACCAGCGGATGTTAATAACGTGTGTCTTGTGTTGATCAAGTCTTGGTCACCAGCGGATGTTAATGTGAGTTTCTTGTGTTGATCAATGCTTGGTCACCAGTGGATGCTATTAAGAGTGTCTTGTGTTGATCAATGCTTGGACCCCAGCGGATTTTAAAAAGAGTGTCTTGTGTTAATGAATGCTTGGTCACCAGTGCATGTTAATACGCATGTCTTGTGTTTATCAATGCTTTGTCACCAGTGGATGTTAATACGAGTGTCTTGTGATGATCAATGCTTGGTCTCCAGCGGATGTTAATAAGAGTGTCTTGTGTTGATCAATGCTTGGTCACCAGCGGATGTTAATAAAAGTTTCTTGTGTTGATCGATGCTTGGTCACCAGCGGATGTTAATACGAGTGTCTTGTGTTGATCAATGCTTTGTCACCAGCGGATGTTAATACGAGTGTCTTGTGTTGATCAATGCTTGGTCACCAGCGGATGTTAATACGAGTGTCTTGTGTTGATCAATGCTTCGTCACCAGCGGATGTTAATGAAAGTGTCTTTTGTTGATCGATGCTTGGTCACCAGCGGATGTTAATTCGAGTGACTTGTGTTGGTCAATGATTGGTCACCAGCGGATGTTAATAATAGTTTCTTGTGTTGATCAATGCTTGGTCACCAGCGGATGTTAATAATAGTTTCTTGTGTTGTTCAATTGTTGGTCACCAGCGGATGTTAATAATAGTTTCTTGTGTTGATCAATGCTTGGTCACCAGCGTATGTCAATACGTATGCCTTTTGTTGATCAATGCTTGTTCACCAGCGGATGTTAATACGAGTTTATTGTGTTGATCAATGCTTGGTCACCAGCGGATGTTAATACGTGTGTCTTGTGTTGATCAATGCTTGGTCACAAGCGGATGTTAATATGAGTGTCTTGTGTTGATCAATGCTTGGTCACCAGTGGATGCTAATAAGAGTGTCTTGTGTTGATCAATGCTTGGTCACCAGCGGATTTTAATACGAGTGTCTTGTGTTAATCAATGCTTGGTCACCAGTGGATGTTAATACGAGTGTCTTGTGTTGATCAATGCTTAGTCACCAGCGGATGTTAATAAGAGTGTCTTTTGTTAATCATTGCCTGGTCAGCAGCGGATGTTAATACGAGTTTCTAGTGTGTTGATCAATGCTTGGTTACCAGCGGATGTTAATATGAGTTTTTTTGTGTTGATCAATGCTTGGTCACCAGCGGATGTCAATAAGAGTGTCTTGTGTTGATCAATGCTGAGTCACCAGCGGATGTTAAGATGAGTTTCTTGTTTTGATCAATGCTTGGTCACCAGCCGATGTTAATACGAGTGTCTTGTGTTGATCAATGCTTGGTCACCAGCGGATGTTAATAAAAGTTTCTTGTGTTGATCGATGCTTGGTCACCAGCGGATATTAATACGAGAGTCTTGTGTTAATCAATGCTTGGTCACCAGCGGATGTTAATACGAGTGTCTTATGTTGATCAATGCTTGGTCACCAGTGGATGTTAATTAAAGTGTCTTGTGTTGATCAATGCTTGGTCACCAGCGGATGTTAATACGAGTGAGTTGTGTTGATCAATGCTTGGTCACCAGCGGATGTTAATAATAGTTTCTTGTGTTGATCAATGCTTGGTCACCAGCGGATGTTAATAAGATTTTCTTGTGTTGATCAATGCTTGGTCACCAGCGGATGTTAATATGAGTTTCTTGTGTTGATCAATGCTTGGTCACCAGCGTATGTTAATAAGGTTCTTGTGTTGATCAATGCTTGGTCACCAGCGTATGTTAATACGAGTGTCTTGTCTTGATCAATGCTTGGTCACCAGCGGATGTTAATAAGATTTTCTTGTGTTGATCAATGCTTGGTCACCAGCGGATGTTAATATGAGTTTCTTGTGTTGATCAATGCTTGATCACCAGCGGATGTTAATACGAGTGTCTTGTGTTGATCAACTCTTGGTCACCAGCGGATGTTAATAATAGTTTCTTGTGTCGATCAATGCTTGGTCACCAGCGTATGTTAATACGAGTGTCTTGTGTTGATCAATGCTTGGTCACCAGCGGATGTTAATACGAGTGTCTTGTATTGATCAATGTTTGGTCACCAGCGGATGTTGATGCGAGTTACTTGTTTCGATCAATGCTTAGTCCCCAGTGGATGTTAATAAGAGTGTATTGTGTTGATCAATGCTTGGACACCAGCGGATGTTAATACGAGTGTCTTGTGTTGATCAATGCTTGGTCACCAGCCTATGTTAATACGAGTTTCTTGTGTTGATCAATGCTTGGTCACCAGCGGATGTTAATACGAGTGTCTTGTGTTGATCAATGCTTGGTCACCAGCGGAAGTTAATCCGAGTTTCTTGTGTTGATCAATGCCTGGTCACCAGCGGATGTTAATACGAGCGTCTTGTGTTGATCAATGTTTGGTCACCAGCGTATGTTAATACGAGTTTCTTGTGTTTTTCAATGCTAAGTCACCTGTTGTTGCTGAAACGAATTTCTTGTGTTGATCAATGCTGGGTCAACAGCGGATGTTAATACGTGTGTCTTGTGTTTATCAATGCTTGGTCACCAGCGGATGTTAATACGTGTGTCTTGTGATGATCAATGCTTGGTCACTTGTGGATGTTTATAAGAGTGTCTGGTGTTGATCAATTCTTAGTCACCAGTGGATGTTAATACGTGTGTCTTGTGTTAATCAATGCTTGGTCACCAGCTGATGTTAATGCGTGTGTCTTATGTTGATCAATGCTTAGTCACCAGTGGATGTTAATTAAAGTGTCTTGTGTTGATCAATGCTTGGTCACCAGCGGATGTTAATACGTGTGTCTTGTGTTGATCAATGCTTCGTCACCAGCGGATGTTAATAACGTGTGTCTTGTGTTGATCAAGTCTTGGTCACCAGCGGATGTTAATGTGAGTTTCTTGTGTTGATCAATGCTTGGTCACCAGTGGATGCTATTAAGAGTGTCTTGTGTTGATCAATGCTTGGACCCCAGCGGATTTTAAAAAGAGTGTCTTGTGTTAATGAATGCTTGGTCACCAGTGCATGTTAATACGCATGTCTTGTGTTTATCAATGCTTTGTCACCAGTGGATGTTAATACGAGTGTCTTGTGATGATCAATGCTTGGTCTCCAGCGGATGTTAATAAGAGTGTCTTGTGTTGATCAATGCTTGGTCACCAGCGGATGTTAATAAAAGTTTCTTGTGTTGATCGATGCTTGGTCACCAGCGGATGTTAATACGAGTGTCTTGTGTTGATCAATGCTTTGTCACCAGCGGATGTTAATACGAGTGTCTTGTGTTGATCAATGCTTGGTCACCAGCGGATGTTAATACGAGTGTCTTGTGTTGATCAATGCTTCGTCACCAGCGGATGTTAATGAAAGTGTCTTTTGTTGATCGATGCTTGGTCACCAGCGGATGTTAATTCGAGTGACTTGTGTTGGTCAATGATTGGTCACCAGCGGATGTTAATAATAGTTTCTTGTGTTGATCAATGCTTGGTCACCAGCGGATGTTAATAATAGTTTCTTGTGTTGTTCAATTGTTGGTCACCAGCGGATGTTAATAATAGTTTCTTGTGTTGATCAATGCTTGGTCACCAGCGTATGTCAATACGTATGCCTTTTGTTGATCAATGCTTGTTCACCAGCGGATGTTAATACGAGTTTATTGTGTTGATCAATGCTTGGTCACCAGCGGATGTTAATACGTGTGTCTTGTGTTGATCAATGCTTGGTCACAAGCGGATGTTAATATGAGTGTCTTGTGTTGATCAATGCTTGGTCACCAGTGGATGCTAATAAGAGTGTCTTGTGTTGATCAATGCTTGGTCACCAGCGGATTTTAATACGAGTGTCTTGTGTTAATCAATGCTTGGTCACCAGTGGATGTTAATACGAGTGTCTTGTGTTGATCAATGCTTAGTCACCAGCGGATGTTAATAAGAGTGTCTTTTGTTAATCATTGCCTGGTCAGCAGCGGATGTTAATACGAGTTTCTAGTGTGTTGATCAATGCTTGGTTACCAGCGGATGTTAATATGAGTTTTTTTGTGTTGATCAATGCTTGGTCACCAGCGGATGTCAATAAGAGTGTCTTGTGTTGATCAATGCTGAGTCACCAGCGGATGTTAAGATGAGTTTCTTGTTTTGATCAATGCTTGGTCACCAGCCGATGTTAATACGAGTGTCTTGTGTTGATCAATGCTTCGTCACCAGCGGATGTTAATGAAAGTGTCTTTTGTTGATCGATGCTTGGTCACCAGCGGATGTTAATTCGAGTGACTTGTGTTGGTCAATGATTGGTCACCAGCGGATGTTAATAATAGTTTCTTGTGTTGATCAATGCTTGGTCACCAGCGGATGTTAATAATAGTTTCTTGTGTTGTTCAATTGTTGGTCACCAGCGGATGTTAATAATAGTTTCTTGTGTTGATCAATGCTTGGTCACCAGCGTATGTCAATACGTATGCCTTTTGTTGATCAATGCTTGTTCACCAGCGGATGTTAATACGAGTTTATTGTGTTGATCAATGCTTGGTCACCAGCGGATGTTAATACGTGTGTCTTGTGTTGATCAATGCTTGGTCACAAGCGGATGTTAATATGAGTGTCTTGTGTTGATCAATGCTTGGTCACCAGTGGATGCTAATAAGAGTGTCTTGTGTTGATCAATGCTTGGTCACCAGCGGATTTTAATACGAGTGTCTTGTGTTAATCAATGCTTGGTCACCAGTGGATGTTAATACGAGTGTCTTGTGTTGATCAATGCTTAGTCACCAGCGGATGTTAATAAGAGTGTCTTTTGTTAATCATTGCCTGGTCAGCAGCGGATGTTAATACGAGTTTCTAGTGTGTTGATCAATGCTTGGTTACCAGCGGATGTTAATATGAGTTTTTTTGTGTTGATCAATGCTTGGTCACCAGCGGATGTCAATAAGAGTGTCTTGTGTTGATCAATGCTGAGTCACCAGCGGATGTTAAGATGAGTTTCTTGTTTTGATCAATGCTTGGTCACCAGCCGATGTTAATACGAGTGTCTTGTGTTGATCAATGCTTGGTCACCAGCGGATGTTAATAAAAGTTTCTTGTGTTGATCGATGCTTGGTCACCAGCGGATATTAATACGAGAGTCTTGTGTTAATCAATGCTTGGTCACCAGCGGATGTTAATACGAGTGTCTTATGTTGATCAATGCTTGGTCACCAGTGGATGTTAATTAAAGTGTCTTGTGTTGATCAATGCTTGGTCACCAGCGGATGTTAATACGAGTGAGTTGTGTTGATCAATGCTTGGTCACCAGCGGATGTTAATAATAGTTTCTTGTGTTGATCAATGCTTGGTCACCAGCGGATGTTAATAAGATTTTCTTGTGTTGATCAATGCTTGGTCACCAGCGGATGTTAATATGAGTTTCTTGTGTTGATCAATGCTTGGTCACCAGCGTATGTTAATAAGGTTCTTGTGTTGATCAATGCTTGGTCACCAGCGTATGTTAATACGAGTGTCTTGTCTTGATCAATGCTTGGTCACCAGCGGATGTTAATAAGATTTTCTTGTGTTGATCAATGCTTGGTCACCAGCGGATGTTAATATGAGTTTCTTGTGTTGATCAATGCTTGATCACCAGCGGATGTTAATACGAGTGTCTTGTGTTGATCAACTCTTGGTCACCAGCGGATGTTAATAATAGTTTCTTGTGTCGATCAATGCTTGGTCACCAGCGTATGTTAATACGAGTGTCTTGTGTTGATCAATGCTTGGTCACCAGCGGATGTTAATACGAGTGTCTTGTATTGATCAATGTTTGGTCACCAGCGGATGTTGATGCGAGTTACTTGTTTCGATCAATGCTTAGTCCCCAGTGGATGTTAATAAGAGTGTATTGTGTTGATCAATGCTTGGACACCAGCGGATGTTAATACGAGTGTCTTGTGTTGATCAATGCTTGGTCACCAGCCTATGTTAATACGAGTTTCTTGTGTTGATCAATGCTTGGTCACCAGCGGATGTTAATACGAGTGTCTTGTGTTGATCAATGCTTGGTCACCAGCGGAAGTTAATCCGAGTTTCTTGTGTTGATCAATGCCTGGTCACCAGCGGATGTTAATACGAGCGTCTTGTGTTGATCAATGTTTGGTCACCAGCGTATGTTAATACGAGTTTCTTGTGTTTTTCAATGCTAAGTCACCTGTTGTTGCTGAAACGAATTTCTTGTGTTGATCAATGCTGGGTCAACAGCGGATGTTAATACGTGTGTCTTGTGTTTATCAATGCTTGGTCACCAGCGGATGTTAATACGTGTGTCTTGTGATGATCAATGCTTGGTCACTTGTGGATGTTTATAAGAGTGTCTGGTGTTGATCAATTCTTAGTCACCAGTGGATGTTAATACGTGTGTCTTGTGTTAATCAATGCTTGGTCACCAGCTGATGTTAATGCGTGTGTCTTATGTTGATCAATGCTTAGTCACCAGTGGATGTTAATTAAAGTGTCTTGTGTTGATCAATGCTTGGTCACCAGCGGATGTTAATACGTGTGTCTTGTGTTGATCAATGCTTCGTCACCAGCGGATGTTAATAACGTGTGTCTTGTGTTGATCAAGTCTTGGTCACCAGCGGATGTTAATGTGAGTTTCTTGTGTTGATCAATGCTTGGTCACCAGTGGATGCTATTAAGAGTGTCTTGTGTTGATCAATGCTTGGACCCCAGCGGATTTTAAAAAGAGTGTCTTGTGTTAATGAATGCTTGGTCACCAGTGCATGTTAATACGCATGTCTTGTGTTTATCAATGCTTTGTCACCAGTGGATGTTAATACGAGTGTCTTGTGATGATCAATGCTTGGTCTCCAGCGGATGTTAATAAGAGTGTCTTGTGTTGATCAATGCTTGGTCACCAGCGGATGTTAATAAAAGTCTCTTGTGTTGATCGATGCTTGGTCACCAGCGGATGTTAATACGAGTGTCTTGTGTTGATCAATGCTTTGTCACCAGCGGATGTTAATACGAGTGTCTTGTGTTGATCAATGCTTGGTCACCAGCGGATGTTAATACGAGTGTCTTGTGTTGATCAATGCTTCGTCACCAGCGGATGTTAATGAAAGTGTCTTTTGTTGATCGATGCTTGGTCACCAGCGGATGTTAATTCGAGTGACTTGTGTTGGTCAATGATTGGTCACCAGCGGATGTTAATAATAGTTTCTTGTGTTGATCAATGCTTGGTCACCAGCGGATGTTAATAATAGTTTCTTGTGTTGTTCAATTGTTGGTCACCAGCGGATGTTAATAATAGTTTCTTGTGTTGATCAATGCTTGGTCACCAGCGTATGTCAATACGTATGCCTTTTGTTGATCAATGCTTGTTCACCAGCGGATGTTAATACGAGTTTATTGTGTTGATCAATGCTTGGTCACCAGCGGATGTTAATACGTGTGTCTTGTGTTGATCAATGCTTGGTCACAAGCGGATGTTAATATGAGTGTCTTGTGTTGATCAATGCTTGGTCACCAGTGGATGCTAATAAGAGTGTCTTGTGTTGATCAATGCTTGGTCACCAGCGGATTTTAATACGAGTGTCTTGTGTTAATCAATGCTTGGTCACCAGTGGATGTTAATACGAGTGTCTTGTGTTGATCAATGCTTAGTCACCAGCGGATGTTAATAAGAGTGTCTTTTGTTAATCATTGCCTGGTCAGCAGCGGATGTTAATACGAGTTTCTAGTGTGTTGATCAATGCTTGGTTACCAGCGGATGTTAATATGAGTTTTTTTGTGTTGATCAATGCTTGGTCACCAGCGGATGTCAATAAGAGTGTCTTGTGTTGATCAATGCTGAGTCACCAGCGGATGTTAAGATGAGTTTCTTGTTTTGATCAATGCTTGGTCACCAGCCGATGTTAATACGAGTGTCTTGTGTTGATCAATGCTTGGTCACCAGCGGATGTTAATAAAAGTTTCTTGTGTTGATCGATGCTTGGTCACCAGCGGATATTAATACGAGAGTCTTGTGTTAATCAATGCTTGGTCACCAGCGGATGTTAATACGAGTGTCTTATGTTGATCAATGCTTGGTCACCAGTGGATGTTAATTAAAGTGTCTTGTGTTGATCAATGCTTGGTCACCAGCGGATGTTAATACGAGTGAGTTGTGTTGATCAATGCTTGGTCACCAGCGGATGTTAATAATAGTTTCTTGTGTTGATCAATGCTTGGTCACCAGCGGATGTTAATAAGATTTTCTTGTGTTGATCAATGCTTGGTCACCAGCGGATGTTAATATGAGTTTCTTGTGTTGATCAATGCTTGGTCACCAGCGTATGTTAATAAGGTTCTTGTGTTGATCAATGCTTGGTCACCAGCGTATGTTAATACGAGTGTCTTGTCTTGATCAATGCTTGGTCACCAGCGGATGTTAATAAGATTTTCTTGTGTTGATCAATGCTTGGTCACCAGCGGATGTTAATATGAGTTTCTTGTGTTGATCAATGCTTGATCACCAGCGGATGTTAATACGAGTGTCTTGTGTTGATCAACTCTTGGTCACCAGCGGATGTTAATAATAGTTTCTTGTGTCGATCAATGCTTGGTCACCAGCGTATGTTAATACGAGTGTCTTGTGTTGATCAATGCTTGGTCACCAGCGGATGTTAATAAGAGTTTCTTGTGTTGATCAATGCTTGGTCACCAGCGGATTTTAATACGAGTGTCTTGTGTTGATCAATGCTTGGACAACAGCGTATGTTAATAAGAGTGTTTTGTGTTGATCAATGCTTGGTCACCAGCGGATGTTAATAAGAGTTTGTTGTGTTGATCAATGCTTGGTCACCAGCGGATGTTAATAATAGTGTCTTGTGTTGATCAATGCTTGGTCACCAGCGGATGTTAATAATAGTTTCTTGTATTGATCAATGCTTGGTCACCAGCGGATGTTAATATAAGTGTCTTGTGTTGATCAATGCTTGGTCACCAGCGGATGTTAATACGAGTTTCTTGTGTTGATCAATGCTTGGTCACCAGCGGATGTTAATTTGAGTTTCTTGTGTTGATCAATGCTTGGTCACCAACGGATGTTAATGTGAGTTTCTTGTGTTGATCAATGCTAGTCACCAGCGGATGTTAATACGAGTGTCTTGTGTTGATCAATGTTTGGTCACCAGCGGATGTTAATACGAGTTTCTTGTATTGATCAATGCTTGGTCACCAGCGGATGTTAATATGAGTTTCTTGTGTTGATCAATGCTTGGACACCAGCGAATGTTAATACGAGTGTCTTGTGATGATCAATGTTTGGTCACCAGCGGATGTTAATACGAGTGTTTTGTATTGATCAATGCTTGGTCACCAGCGGATGTTAATAAGAGTGATTTGTGTTGATGAATGCTTGGTCACCAGCGGATTTTAATAAGAGTTGCATGTGTTGATCAATGCTTGGTCACCAGCGGATGTTAATACGATTGTTTTCTGTTGATCAATGCTTCGTCACCAGCGGATGTTAATAAGAGTGTTTTGTGTTGATCAATGCTTGGTCACCAGCGGATTTTAATAAGAGTGTCTTGTGTTGATCAATGCTTTGTCACCAGCGGATGTTAATACGAGTGTCTTGTGTTGATCAATGCTTGGTCACCAGCGGATGTAAATACGAGTGTCTTGTGTTGATCAATGCTTGGTCACCAGCGGATGTTAATACGAGTGTTTTGTGTTGATCAATGCTTGGTCACCAGCGGATGTTAATCAGAGTTTCTTGTATTGATCAATGCTTGGTCACCAGCGGAGGTTAATACGAGTGTTTTGTGTTGATCAATGCTTGGTCACCAGCGGATGTTGATACGAGTTTCTTGTATTGATCAATGCTTCGTCACCAGTGGAGGTTAATACGAGTGTCTTGTGTTGATCAATGCTTGGTCACCAGCGGATGTTAATAAGAGTTTCTTGTGTTGATCAATGCTTGGTCACCAGCGGATGTTAATAAGAGTTTCATGTATTCATCAATGCTTGGTCACCAGCGGATGTTAATATAAGTGTCTTGTGTTGATCAATGCTAGGTCACCAGCGGATGTTAATACGAGTTTCTTGTGTTGATCAATGCTTGGTCACCAGCGGATGTTAATTTGAGTTTCTTGTGTTGATCAATGATTGGTCACCAGCGGATGTTAATACGAGTTTCTTGTGTTGATCAATGCTTGGTCACCAACGGATGTTAATGTGAGTTTCTTGTGTTGATCAATGCTTGTCACCAGCGGATGTTAATACGAGTGTCTTGTGTTGATCAATGTTTGGCCACCAGCGGATGTTAATACGAGTTTCTTGTATTGATCAATGCTTGGTCACCAGCGGATGTTAATATGAGTTTCTTGTGTTGATCAATGCTGGACACCAGCGGATGTTAATACGAGTGTCTTGTGATGATCAATGTTTGGTCACCAGCGGATGTTAATACGAGTGTTTTGTGTTGATCAATGCTTGGTCACCAGCGGATGTTAATAAGAGTGTTTTGTGTTGATCAATGCTTGGTCACCAGCGGATTTTAATGAGAGTGTCTTGTGTTGATCAATGCTTGGTCACCAGCGGATGTTAATACGAGTGTCTTGTGTTGATCAATGCTTGGTCACCAGCGGATGTTAATACGAGTGTCTTGTGTTGATCAATGCTTGGTCACCAGCGGATGTTAATACGATCGTCTTGTGTTGATCAATGCTTGGTCACCAGCGGATGTTAATACGAGTGTTTTGTGTTGATCAATGCTTAGTCACCAGCGGATGTTGATACGAGTGTCTTGTGTTGATCAATGCTTGGTCACAAGCGGATGTTAATACGAGTGTCTTGTGTTAATCAATGCTTGGTCACCAGCGGATGTTAATAAGAGTTTCTTGTGTTGATCAATGCTTGGTCACCAGCGGATGCTAATAAGAGTTTCTTGTATTGATCAATGCTTTGTCACCAGCGGAGGTTAATACGAGTGTTTTGTGTTGATCAATGCTTGGTCACCAGCGGATGTTAATACGAGTGTTTTGTGTTGATCAATGCTTGGTCACCAGCGGATGTTAATACGAGTTTCTTGTGTTGATCAATGCTTGGTCACCAGCGGATGTGAATATGAGTCTATCGTGATGATCAATGCTTGGTCACCAGCGGGTGTTAATACGAGTGTCTTGTGTTGATCAATGCTTGGTCACCAGCGGATGTTAATACGAGTGTCTTTTATTGATCAATGCTTTGTCGCCAGCGGATGTTAATACGAGTGTCTTGTATTGATCAATGTTTGGTCACCAGCGTATGTTGATGCGAGTTACTTGTTTCGATCAATGCTTAGTCACCAGCGGATGTTAATAAGAGTGTATTGTGTTGATCAATGCTTGGACACCAGCGGATGTTAATACGAGTGTCTTGTGTTGATCAATGCTTGGTCACCAGCCTATGTTAATACGAGTTTCTTGTGTTGATCAATGCTTGGTCACCAGCGGATGTTAATACGAGTGTCTTGTGTTGATCAATGCTTGGTCACCAGCGGAAGTTAATCCGAGTTTCTTGTGTTGATCAATGCCTGGTCACCAGCGGATGTTAATACGAGCGTCTTGTGTTGATCAATGTTTGGTCACCAGCGTATGTTAATACGAGTTTCTTGTGTTTTTCAATGCTAAGTCACCTGTGGTTGCTAAAACGAATTTCTTGTGTTGATCAATGCTGGGTCAACAGCGGATGTTAATACGTGTGTCTTGTGTTTATCAATGCTTGGTCACCAGCGGATGTTAATACGTGTGTCTTGTGATGATCAATGCTTGGTCACTTGTGGATGTTTATAAGAGTGTCTGGTGTTGATCAATTCTTAGTCACCAGTGGATGTTAATACGTGTGTCTTGTGTTAATCAATGCTTGGTCACCAGCGGATGTTAATGCGTGTGTCTTATGTTCATCAATGCTTAGTCACCAGGGGATGTTAATTAAAGTGTCTTGTGTTGATCAATGCTTGGTCACCAGCGGATGTTAATACGAGTGAGTTGTGTTGATCAATGCTTGGTCACCAGCGGATGTTAATACGTGTGTCTTGTGTTGATCAATGCTTCGTCACCAGCGGATGTTAATAACGTGTGTCTTGTGTTGATCAAGTCTTGGTCACCAGCGGATGTTAATGTGAGTATCTTGTGTTGATCAATGCTTGGTCACCAGTGGATGCTATTAAGAGTGTCTTGTGTTGATCAATGCTTGGACCCCAGCGGATTTTAAAAAGAGTGTCTTGTGTTAATGAATGCTTGGTCACCAGTGCATGTTAATACGCGTGTCTTGTGTTTATCAATGCTTTGTCACCAGTGGATGTTAATACGAGTGTCTTGTGATGATCAATGCTTGGTCTCCAGCGGATGTTAATAAGAGTGTCTTGTGTTGATCAATTCTTGGTCACCAGCGGATATTAAGATGAGTTTCTTGTGTTGATCAATGCTGGGTCACCAGCGGATGTTAATACGAGTTTCTTGTGTTGATCAATGCTTGGTCACCAGCGGATGTTAATAAAAGTTTCTTGTGTTGATCGATGCTTGGTCACCAGCGGATGTTAATACGAGTATCTTGTGTTGATCAATGCTTTGTCACCAGCGGATGTTAATACCAGTGTCTTGTGTTGATCAATGCTTGGTCACCAGCGGATGTTAATACGAGTGTCTTGTGTTGATCAATGCTTGGTCACCAGCGGATGTTAATACGAGTTTCTTGTGTTGATCAATGCTTGGTCACCAGCGGATGTTAATAAAAGTTTCTTGTGTTGATCGATGCTTGGTCACCAGCGGATGTTAATACGAGTGTCTTGTGTTGATCAATGCTTTGTCACCAGCGGATGTTAATACCAGTGTCTTGTGTTGATCAATGCTTGGTCACCAGCGGATGTTAATACGAGTGTCTTGTGTTGATCAATGCTTCGTCACCAGCGGATGTTAATGAAAGTGTCTTTTGTTGATCGATGCTTGGTCACCAGCGGATGTTAATTCGAGTGACTTGTGTTGGTCAATGATTGGTCACCAGCGGATGTTAATAATAGTTTCTTGTGTTGATCAATGCTTGGTCACCAGCGGATGTTAATAATAGTTTCTTGTGTTGTTCAATTGTTGGTCACCAGCGGATGTTAATAATAGTTTCTTGTGTTGATCAATGCTTGGTCACCAGCGTATGTCAATACGTATGCCTTGTGTTGATCAATGCTTGTTCACCAGCGGATGTTAATACGAGTTTATTGTGTTGATCAATGCTTGGTCACCAGCGGATGTTAATACGTGTGTCTTGTGTTGATCAATGCTTGGTCACAAGCGGATGTTAATATGAGTGTCTTGTGTTGATCAATGCTTGGTCACCAGTGGATGCTAATAAGAGTGTCTTGTTTTGATCAATGCTTGGTCACCAGCGGATTTTAATAAGAGTGTCTTGTGTTAATCAATGCTTGGTCACCAGTGGATGTTAATACGAGTGTCTTGTGTTGATCAATGCTTAGTCACCAGCGGATGTTAATAAGAGTGTCTTTTGTTAATCATTGCCTGGTCACCAGCGGATGTTAATACGAGTTTCTAGTGTGTTGATCAATGCTTGGTTACCAGCGGATGTTAATATGAGTTTTTTTGTGTTGATCAATGCTTGGTCACCAGCGGATGTTAATAAGAGTGTCTTGTGTTGATCAATGCTGAGTCACCAGCGGATGTTAAGATGAGTTTCTTGTTTTGATCAATGCTTGGTCACCAGCCGATGTTAATACGAGTGTCTTGTGTTGATCAATGCTTGGTCACCAGCGGATGTTAATAAAAGTTTCTTGTGTTGATCGATGCTTGGTCACCAGCGGATATTAATACGAGAGTCTTGTATTGATCAATGCTTGGTCACCAGCGGATGTTAATACGAGTGTCTTGTGTTGATCAATGCTTGGTCACCAACGGATGTTAATACGAGTGTCTTGTGTTGATCAATGCTTGGTCACCAGCGGATGTTAATAAAAGTTTCTTGTGTTGATCGATGCTTGGTCACCAGCGGATGTTAATACGAGTGTTTTGTGTTGATCAATGCTTGGTCACCAGCGGATGTTGATACGAGTTTCTTGTATTGATCAATGCTTGGTCACCAGCGGAGGTTAATACGAGTGTTTTGTGTTGATCAATGCTTGGTCACCAGCGGATGTTAATAAGAGTTTCTTGTGTTGATCAATGCTTGGTCACCAGCGGATGTTAATAAGAGTTTCTTGTATTGATCAATGCTTGGTCACCAGCGGATGTTAATATAAGTGTCTTGTGTTGATCAATGCTTGGTCACCAGCGGATGTTAATACGAGTTTCTTGTGTTGATCAATGCTTGGTCACCAGCGGATGTTAATTTGAGTTTCTTGTGTTGATCAATGATTGGTCACCAGCGGATGTTAATACGAGTTTCTTGTGTTGATCAATGCTTGTCACCAGCGGATGTTAATACGAGTGTCTTGTGTTGATCAATGTTTGGTCACCAGCGGATGTTAATACGAGTTTCTTGTATTGATCAATGCTTGGTCACCAGCGGATGTTAATATGAGTTTCTTGTGTTGATCAATGCTGGACACCAGCGGATGTTAATACGAGTGTCTTGTGATGATCAATGTTTGGTCACCAGCGGATGTTAATACGAGTGTTTTGTGTTGATCAATGCTTGGTCACCAGCGGATGTTAATAAGAGTGTTTTGTGTTGATCAATGCTTGGTCACCAGCGGATTTTAATAAGAGTGTCTTGTGTTGATCAATGCTTGGTCACCAGCGGATGTTAATACGAGTGTTTTCTGTTGATCAATGCATCGTCACCAGCGGATGTTAATAAGAGTGTTTTGTGTTGATCAATGCTTGGTCACCAGCGGATTTTAATGAGAGTGTCTTTTGTTGATCTATGCTTGGTCACCAGCGGATGTTAATACGAGTGTCTTGTGTTGATCAATGCTTGGTCACCAGCGGATGTAAATACGAGTGTCTTGTGTTGATCAATGCTTGGTCACCAGCGGATGTTAATACGATCGTCTTGTGTTGATCAATGCTTGGTCACCAGCGGATGTTAATACGAGTGTCTTGTGTTGATCAATGCTTGGTCACCAGCGGATGTTGATACGAGTGTCTTGTGTTGATCAATGCTTGGTCACAAGCGGATGTTAATACGAGTGTCTTGTGTTGATCAATGCTTGGTCACCAGCGGATGTTAATAAGAGTTTCTTGTGTTGATCAATGCTTGGTCACCAGCGGATGTTAATAAGAGTTTCTTGTATTGATCAATGCTTTGTCACCAGTGGAGGTTAATACGAGTGTTTTGTGTTGATCAATGCTTGGTCACCAGCGGATGTTAATACGAGTGTTTTGTGTTGATCAATGCTTGGTCACCAGCGGATGTTAATACGAGTTTCTTGTGTTGATCAATGCTTGGTCACCAGCGGATGTTAATATGAGTCTATCGTGATGATCAATGCTTGGTCACCTGCGGATGTTAAAACGTGTGTCTTGGGTTGATCAATTCTTGGTCACCAGCGTATGTTAATACGAGTGTCTTGTGTTGATCAATGCTTGGTCACCAGCGGATGTTAATACGAGTGTCTTGTGTTGATCAATGCTTGGTCCCCAGCGGATGTTAATAGGAGTGTCTTGTGTTGATCAATGCTTGGTCACCAGCGTATGTTAATACGATTGTCTTGTGTTGATCAATGCTTGGTCTCCAGCGGTTGTTAATATGAGTGTCTTGTGTTGATCAATGCTTGGTCACCAGCGGATGTTAATACGAGTGTCTTGTATTGATCAATGCTTTGTCGCCAGCGGATGTTAATACGAGTGTCTTGTATTGATCAATGTTTGGTCACCAGCGGATGTTGATGCGAGTTACTTGTTTCGATCAATGCTTGGTCACCAGCGGATGTTAATAAGAGTGTATTGTGTTGATCAATGCTTGGACACCAGCGGATGTTAATACGAGTGTCTTGTGTTGATCAATGCTTGGTCACCAGCCTATGTTAATACGAGTTTCTTGTGTTGATCAATGCTTGGTCACCAGCGGATGTTAATACGAGTGTCTTGTGTTGATCAATGCTTGGTCACCAGCGGAAGTTAATCCGAGTTTCTTGTGTTGATCAATGCCTGGTCACCAGCGGATGTTAATACGAGCGTCTTGTGTTGATCAATGTTTGGTCACCAGCGTATGTTAATACGAGTTTCTTGTGTTTTTCAATGCTAAGTCACCTGTGGTTGCTAAAACGAATTTCTTGTGTTGATCAATGCTGGGTCAACAGCGGATGTTAATACGTGTGTCTTGTGTTTATCAATGCTTGGTCACCAGCGGATGTTAATACGTGTGTCTTGTGATGATCAATGCTTGGTCACTTGTGGATGTTTATAAGAGTGTCTGGTGTTGATCAATTCTTAGTCACCAGTGGATGTTAATACGTGTGTCTTGTGTTAATCAATGCTTGGTCACCAGCGGATGTTAATGCGTGTGTCTTATGTTGATCAATGCTTGGTCACCAGTGGATGTTAATTAAAGTGTCTTGTGTTGATCAATGCTTGGTCACCAGCGGATGTTAATACGAGTGAGTTGTGTTGATCAATGCTTGGTCACCAGCGGATTTTAATACGTGTGTCTTGTGTTGATCAATGCTTCGTCACCAGCGGATGTTAATAACGTGTGTCTTGTGTTGATCAAGTCTTGGTCACCAGCGGATGTTAATGTGAGTATCTTGTGTTGATCAATGCTTGGTCACCAGTGGATGCTACTAAGAGTGTCTTGTGTTGATCAATGCTTGGACCCCAGCGGATTTTAAAAAGAGTGTCTTGTGTTAATGAATGCTTTGTAACCAGTGCATGTTAATACGCGTGTCTTGTGTTTATCAATGCTTTGTCACCAGTGGATGTTAATACGAGTGTCTTGTGTTGATCAATGCTTGGTCTCCAGCGGATGTTAATAAGAGTGTCTTGTGTTGATCAATGCTTGGTCACCAGGGATGTTAAGATGAGTTTCTTGTGTTGATCAATGCTTGGTCACCAGCGGATGTTAATACGAGTGTCTTGTGTTGATCAATGCTTGGTCACCAGCGGATGTTAATAAAAGTTTCTTGTGTTGATCGATGCTTGGTCACCAGCGGATGTTAATACGAGTGTCTTGTGTTGATCAATGCCTTGTCACCAGCCATTGTTAATACGAGTGTCTTGTGTTGATCAATGCTTGGTCACCAGCGGATGTTAATACGAGTGTCTTGTGTTGATCAATGCTTCGTCACCAGCGGATGTTAATGAAAGTGTCTTTTGTTGATCGATGCTTGGTCACCAGCGGATGTTAATTCGAGTGACTTGTGTTGGTCAATGATTGGTCACCAGCGGATGTTAATAATAGTTTCTTGTGTTGATCAATGCTTGGTCACCAGCGGATGTTAATAATAGTTTCTTGTGTTGTTCAATTGTTGGTCACCAGCGGATGTTAATAATAGTTTCTTATGTTGATCAATGCTTGGTCACCAGCGTATGTCAATACGTATGCCTTGTGTTGATCAATGCTTGTTCACCAGCGGATGTTAATACGAGTTTATTGTGTTGATCAATGCTTGGTCACCAGCGGATGTTAATACGTGTGTCTTGTGTTGATCAATGCTTGGTCACAAGCGGATGTTAATATGAGTGTCTTGTGTTGATCAATGCTTGGTCACCAGTGGATGCTAATAAGAGTGTCTTGTGTTGATCAATGCTTGGTCACCAGCGGATTTTAATAAGAGTGTCTTGTGTTAATCAATGCTTGGTCACCAGTGGATGTTAATACGAGTGTCTTGTGTTGATCAATGCTTAGTCACCAGCGGATGTTAATAAGAGTGTCTTGTGTTAATCATTGCCTGGTCACCAGCGGATGTTAATACGAGTTTCTAGTGTGTTGATCAATGCTTGGTCACCAGCGGATGTTAATATGAGTTTTTTTGTGTTGATCAATGCTTGGTCACCAGCGGATGTTAATAAGAGTGTCTTGTGTTGATCAATGCTGAGTCACCAGCGGATGTTAAGATGAGTTTCTTGTTTTGATCAATGCTTGGTCACCAGCCGATGTTAATACGAGTGTCTTGTGTTGATCAATGCTTGGTCACCAGCGGATGTTAATAAAAGTTTCTTGTGTTGATCGATGCTTGGTCACCAGCGGATATTAATACGAGAGTCTTGTATTGATCAATGCTTGGTCACCAGCGGATGTTAATACGAGTGTCTTGTGTTGATCAATGCTTGGTCACCAACGGATGTTAATACGAGTATCTTGTGTTGATCAATGCTTGGTCACCAGCGGATGTTAATAAAAGTTTCTTGTGTTGATCGATGCTTGGTCACCAGCGGATGTTAATACGAGTTTCTTGTGTTGATCAATGCTTAGTCACCAGCGGATGTTAATAATAGTTTCTTGTGTTGATCAATGCTTGGTCACCAGCGGATGTTAATATTAGTTTCTTGTGTTGATCAATGCTTGGTCACCAGCGTATGTTAATAATAGTTTTTTGTGTTGATCAATGCTTGGTCACCAGCGTATGTCAATACGTGTGACTTATGTTGATCAATGCTTGGTCACCAGCGGATGTTAATACGAGTTTCTTGTGTTGATCAATGCTTGGTCATCAGCGGATGTTAATAAGAGTTTATTGTGTTCATCAATGCTTGGTCACCAGCGGATGTTAATACGAATGTATTGTGTTGATCAATGCTTGGTCACCAGCGGATGTTAATAATAGTTTCTTGTGTTGATCAATGCTTGGTCACCAGCGTATGTCAATACGTGTGTCTTGTGTTGATCAATGCTTGGTCACCAGCGGGTGTTAATACGAGTTTCTTGTGTTGATCAATGCTTGGTCACCTGCGTATGTCAATACGTTTGTCTTGTGTTGATCAATGCTTGGTCACCAGCGGATGTTAATAATAGTTTCTTGTGTTGATCAATGCTTGGTCACCAGCGGATGTTAATAATAGTTTCTTGTGTTGATCAATGCTTGGTCACCAGCGTATGTCAATACGTGTGTCTTGTGTTGATCAATGCTTGGTCACCTGCGGATGTTAATACGAGTTTCTTGTGTTGATCAATGCTTGGTCACCAGCGGATGTTAATAATAGTTTCTTGTGTTGATCAATACTTGGTCACCAGCGGATGTTAATAATAGTTTCTTGTGTTGATCAATGCTTGGTCACCAGCGTATGTCAATACGTGTGTCTTGTGTTGATCAATGCTTGGTCACCAGCGGATGTCAATACGTGTGTCTTGTGTTGATCAATGCTTGGTCACCAGCGTATGTCAATACGTGTGTCTTGTGTTGGTCAATGCTTGGTCACCAGCGGATGTCAATACGTGTGTCTTGTGTTGATCAATGCTTGGTCACCAGCGTATGTCAATACGTGTGTCTTGTGTTGATCAATGCTTGGTCACCAGCGGATGTTAATATGAGTGTTTCTCCTTGTGAAGTCTCTGGAGTTATTATTCTTATATTTGCATCATGTCAGTGGTTCGGATATAGAACATACCTGATATTTGATAACCGATGAGATTGAAGAAACATACATATTTATGTAATACCTCTTCAATGTCATCGGGTATCAACTATTAGGTATTGTTAGTCAATTGACAAAATACGTATATCGAAAAGTTATAACAGCTTTTTAAATAATGTTTCTGAATTATAATATAATACATTCGTTTAACCGCAAACAATATTTTATCTTTAGTACAATACAATTTTAAGTGATTTTAAATATAAAATGGAATTTATTATATATACTTTTTTATTTTGTAAAGAACTATTGAAACACGCTGTGTTAAATTACAAATAATTAATACCAATGCCATTGGGATTGTGTAAAAATAAAAATGTTTGTGCTCATTTAAATTCCAATGCAAAATTTATGTAAATTCCTCGAATATAAAACATCTATTTCAAAAAAACACCTCGATATTCGTGAAATCTAATCACCGTAGCCGTTGCCATCGTTCGTTATATACAAAGGTGTTATACAACCAATATGCTGCGATGTACGCAATTGACCAGTTGCTACTTGCCAATCAAGGTTTGAGTTGACCATTTATGGGTTTACATTTCAGTGGTAATAGCACGGTTTACCACTTCAATATTATCCACAGCCCGCCTATAAATATAAAATATTGAAAGTATTGTGGCTTTTCAAGGATCTGTTGGCTTTAAAAATTCCAATAATGATAGTTGTCTAGCTTAAGAACCGATGAATTGTCACAGTCGGCAGCAACCAAGTGCATATTCATTGGAACAGTTTGAAATTAAGAAATACTTTTCGATGTATCGTTGTTTATCGGCCAATAGACAACTATTTGGAGTTCGGATGCGTAGGAAATGAACCACGAGGACGGGATAGCCCTCGTTGTTTAATAGCCACGCATCAGAACGACAATGTATTGTTGATTGGCCGATGAACAACTATAATGCGAAAATTATTGATTTTCGATTCTAACATGCTTTGATATATGTTTTCAGTTGTAATTGGGACTACTTTTGACTATGCTCAGCTCAGAATCGGGACTTCGTTTTTCGTTGTTTATTGTGTAATTTAACAACAATTATTTTTTTCTTTGTTTTTAGAAGAAATAGCGAGTAGCATATAGAATGATAGTTAATTTCGTTTGTATCTGCTTTCTATGTGTGTAACTGAATTCACTTTGGTTCAGACATGTAGGCATAATACTCCAAGCAGAACCCCAACCTTGTCATAAAGTAACACATACTACCACACCATTCATATATAGGGAATAGTATATTACTGTGGTGTTCCGCTGGCTTGTATCATTCGAATTAATTGTGTAACTTTACACCAGCAACGAGAGCGATACAAACCACCAGAACACTTTACACCAGCAACGAGAGCGATACAAACCACCAGAACACTTTACACCAGCAACGAGAGCGATACAAACCACCAGAACACTTTACACCAGCAACGAGAGCTATACAAACCACCAGAACACTTTACACCAGCAACGAGAGCGATACAAACCACCAGAACACTTTACACCAGCAACGAGAGCGATACAAACCACCAGAACACTTTACACCAGCAACGAGAGCGATACAAACCACCAGAACACCACAGTCATGTAGTTTCCCATTTAGTATATACCTCCCTATGATCAAAACATCCTTACAAAATGCTACGAAACAAACACAATAATGACAAAATAGTACTGAACGCGCATGAATACATGTCATGTAGATCAATAACGTAATACAATTCATATCAACATGTTGTATTTATAAATAGAAAGGTATGTTTCCCAATGTCGCTCGGAACGTATATACGATGCTCAACAAACGTAAAAGTAGTCGGGTTTTTTTTTCAGCCGTTGGATACGGAAACTCATTTCATAGGTGTGAAATACGGAAATTCTGTCTGACCGGTTGTATTTTATACAGAAAATATACCAGTACTTTTAGGTATATAATAAAAATGAGATTTCACTTTAATTACTACTATAATATATTGTGTTTATGTGATATTGATGTACTTTCTTTGGAATAAATTCTTTGTTATTTATTTTCATGCGTTATATAGCATGCAGGGTTTTGTGAAACAATTTAATTATGTATGCTCCATTTTTTTCTTGAAATAAACGAAAACGCTTTAGTGTAAACTTACCAATACGTCAATACACCTAACAATAAAATCTGAAAAAAATTCCTCACTAGTGCAGTTAGATGTTAAGTTTAAGAGGAGATATTTTATTTAGATAAATAGAATAGCAATTACCAAAAACGTTTACGTGTTTGTGCCAACAAATACGTCTATACATACCTACGTCAATGCACCTAATATTACAATATGACATATACAAATTTGTTTTGAGCGTTTTTTCCCAACTGGCACATTATCATTTGCATTGCATATGCTACTTATATAAAGCATATAGGTTTGATAAGTTATCGTAATATATATACAATTAAATGTAATCGGGCTAGAGACAACATTTCTATACGATACGTAAAAAGCCGAAGATGCAATATTAAAATATCAATTGCAGATCCGCGTTAAAGATCGTGAAATGCAAAAGAATAAAGGTGGAACGATAGGCAAATGTTTCAATAACAAAATTAAGTGACAGTTCATTACTAAAATCAACACTTTGAACACTGGCTTCCATATTACAATGCTAGTAAACACACATGTTTTTATTTTATGTTATCGATTCAGTCTCTGTTGTCAGTCAAAATTTGGGTTATTTATTTGTGTGGACAAATGTCTTATATTTACCAGATAGTTTCATCATTATCCGTCACAGGTATGTCAAAAGAAGTTATTAAACAGAAATAATCGAACAATCTTCATTTATTTTATTCGGTCCTTTTACCGTGTGTGATGCATGTGTTACTCGTAGTGCGTCATAAAGATAACAATACAAACATTTATGAGGCGCGTCGTGGGAGAACCGGGGTAAATGATGTGCATAATGTGTCGGGATATGAGGCGTGTCGTGGGAAAACCGGGGTAAATGATGTGCATAATGTGTCGGGATATGAGGCGTGTCGTGGGAAAACCGGGGTAAATGATGTGCATAATGTGTCGGGATATGAGGCGTGTCGTGGGAAAACCGGGGTAAATGATGTGTATAATGTGTCGGGATATGAGGCGTGTCGTGGGAAAACCGGGGTAAATGATGTGCATAATGTGTCGGGGTATGAGGCGCGTCGTGGGAAAACCGGGGTAAATGATGTGCATAATGTGTCGGGTTATGAGGCGTGTCGTGGGAGAACCGGGGTAAATGATGTGCATAATGTGTCGGGATATGAGGCGTGTCGTGGGAGAACCGGGGTAAATGATGTGCATAATGTGTCAAAATATGAGGCGTGTCGTGGGAGAACCGGGGTAAATGATGTGCATAATGTGTCGGGATATGAGGCGTGTCGTGGGAGAACCGGGGTAAATGATGTGCATAATGTGTCGGGATATGAGGCATGTCGTGGGAGAACCGGGGTAAATGATGTGCATAATGTGTCGGACAACACTACGCACATGCATTAAGCCCTGTTTTCCCACGACCCGCCTCAAATATTGCATTGTGACCACTTTGGTTAATAAATAAATAAATCTGTATGTGGTAATAAAACAAATAAATATGTAAACATGTTTAGTGCGATGTGACTGGCGCATGTGTTACTCGGTGTGCGTCAGAAACATAACATTACAAATTTAAGGCATTGTAACGACAGTGGTTAATAAATAAACAAATTTGTATTTGGTAATAAAACAATTAAATATTTAAACATATTTAGTGCGATGTGAGTGATGGATGTGTTACGCGGTGTGCGTCAGAAACATAACATTAAAAATATAAGGAATTGTAACGACAGTGGTAAATAAATAAACAAATTTGTATTTGGTAATAAAACAATTAAATATTTAAACATATTTAGTGCGATGTGAGTGGTGGATGTGTTACGCGGTGTGCGTCAGAAATATTACAAATATAAGGCATTGTAACGACAGTGGTTAATAAATAAACAAATTTGTATTAGGTAATGAAACCATTAACTATTTAAACATATTTAGTGCGATGTGAGTGGTACATATTTTATCGGATGAGCGTCTAAGATATCACTACAAATATAAGGCATTGTAACGACAGTGGTTAATAAATAAACAAATGTGTATAAGGTAATAAAACAGTTAAATATTTAAACATATTTAGTACTATGTGAGTGGTGGATGTGTTACTCGGTGTGTTCTTTGGCCAATTACAACGAAAAGACTTATTTAAACCAAAAATGCGACACAAAAATACGTATGAAAATTTACAAAGGGCGATAACTCCAAAAGTATGGGGTGCAGAGTAACGGTTCTTATACACTACACTTTTCCTTAATGAGATCTATCTACCTGTGAAGTTTCAAGTGGATAGCTTTCATAGTCTTTGAGTTATGCTCCGGACAAAAATTAAGTATGAAAATGAACAAAGGGCAATAACTCAAAAAGCATGTAATGCAGAGTAACGGTTCTTATGCACTGCACTTTTTCTTAATGAGATCTATCTACCTACGAAGTTTCAAGTTGATAGCTTCATAGTCTTAGAGTTATGCTCCGGACAAAAATTAAGTATGAAAATAAACAAAGGGCAATAACTCCAAAAGTATAAGGTGCAGAGTAACGGTTTTTATGCACTGCACTTCCTCTCAATGACATCTACCTGTGAAATTTTATGTTGATAGCTTTAATAGTCTAAGAGTTATACTCCGGACAACGAAAGGGGATGCCGCCGCCGACACCGCCGGGGACATAAGTAATCCCTATATGTTGCCTAGTCAGGCGACACAAAAATGTCCAATATCATCCAACAGTGAATACGATTATGTAAGTGATACTCTTCAATATCGCTGGCATTACGGTAATGCTTTCTATTTTATTCTTGAAATCCATTTATGATACTTCTCTAGAAAACCCACTTCCGTAGGCCAAATGGATTCATGGAAGGCCTCGCACTGTTCTTGCCATATTTTGATTTCGTTTGTGCCGAACGTTATATGATCATAGTGTCTTATACGCATTTCTTTCATATTATTTTTAATGGAGTAGTTGAAAAATCAAATGCTGCTATCAATTCCTGTTTCTTTGAATAAAAATAGAAAGGGCAAAATGTGATGTTTTCAAACATAAAGGTATTAAATCAATTCTTTCTGCTAACGCCGCTTTACTAATATTTGTGTGTGTTGCTTTGTTGCATTATTTATGTTTTCAATAATAAGGTAAAACTTTATGAATTTTTGATATTAAAATAAACTAAAAGTTGCGAAACATTCCATTGAGTTAAAATCAAAACCCAACGTATTTAAAGCAAACCCCAATGTATTTAAATGAACAGAATAATAATAATAATGGATTTTTCACGTATGAATAATACCAGGTTTCCCTAAATAAAATTCTAAAGTATATACGTGTTGTGTCGTGTTTATTTATTTGGTTTTATCCAAATAACTGGAAAGTAGTGACGGAAAAGACCCGAACGTCGGCGTCGTGTGAGGAGTCTGTGTGACAGGGTGAGCATCTGAAATATACAAGTTAACAAAAGGTACATGTATGTACAATAATATAATATGAACGCATTGCGAACACTATCTATTGTAAAAAAAAATGTTATGATTGTAAAACGCAGAAATGTGTTATTTCCTACGCAAACGTATTACGTCGGTAATACAACTTTAGACATTGAACAATATCAATATCGAAACTAAATGTGAACGCTTCAATTTTGTATTATTTAAAAAAAACGGGATTTACATTTGATATTTAGACATAAACATACAAACAAGCTGCGATATCAAACGCATGTCAACTTATCATAAGATCGAACAGATTAAAATTACTAAATTTCATTTTCAATAAGGTTTATGCTAGTTCAGTATTCAAAGTATTCAGTATTCAAAAATGTCGCCAATTACATATATCGTACCATATAGTAGAGAACATGAGTGCATACATACCGTATCTACATATGAAAGGGTGTGCAGCATTGTAATGCGCATCGTCCCATGTTCGGAACGAGTTCGAATGCGCAATGGTATCCCATGTTACATCAGGGACAAGTGCAACGCAGTCTTCGTTGTTGAAATAGCCTTTTCAGGAATCCAGTTTGTCCAATTTAGCGGGGTTCCTACATCATACACAAATAACTGACTACAAGAATTAGATTAAAACCTTCAGATAATTCCTGCTTTTCTAAAGTGCAATGCTTTATTGATCACACTTTTAGTTTGCCTTAATTGAAGTATATAACATTGTAATGCCTGCAGAAAAATTACTCATCGCACCATTATCATATTGGAGCAAATGTTAAATAATAAAAAGCCAGTAATATGCGCTTAATGTCCTTTGTGCGCCACATCAATAACTTGAAAATAACGGATATATAGTCACTATAGAAACCAGCCTGATGACCATGTGAAATGGTGCTCATGATGCGGATCAGTCAACCCAATCCAGACGGCATGCTTGAATCCATGGTCATACATGAACAAGAGCAGAGCATTCTGTTCATCTTGGCTGCTAATGTAAGTCAAGTAACCTCAACTGGATTGACAATTGTGTCATTCCATGACATAATTTGATGGACGAGCTCAAACCAGCTGTCACCATGTGACATTACGTGACCTTGGTGTTGAGAAGCGTACGTAGCCACATTGTGTGGACATGTGTAGAATGACAATAATGTACGATAAGCATAAATTGATGAACTGTTGTGTGTGTTATAAACTTCAGGTGACTACTAATAAATTAGTATTCTTGCAAAATTAAGCGTCAAAACGAAGTATGCAATTAAAACGATTAGTTCCTATGCAATTAGTTATACTGGCTATACGATTCGTCACATGATATTAACAGTAAACATTTAAATATCAAACCTGGAGCATGTGTCGGAGTTGACGTGGACGTTAGTTGGATGGTTGTAAGTGTTGCCATCGTGGTTCGAAGAGAAGTTTTTGATGGTTGCGGTTGTGCTGTTGATGTTGTTAATTCTATTGTTGGTATCTGTATTGGTGGCTGTGTTGTAGATGCTTGTGTTATGTGCTTGGTCGTATACGTGACTGCTATTGTTGCTTGTTTTACTGAAACAAAATATGGTATATAAAAGCTTTATTTAAAAATAATACGAAGTTGACTATAATATTGAATGTCGTAAATTTCATATAAAGTCCTTTAATTTTCCATTAAAGTGACATGTTCACAGAATTTACGTAGTTTTGAAAAATGTCATATAATGTCTTAATTGCAAACACTAAATCATATGGACTAACAAATAACAAATATTAAATAAAGGACAAAAGTAAAGAGCATCTGCCGGTGCTCGATCCTACGATCTTCGGGATATATAAAATCTGACGCTCCAGCCAGTCGGCTATTCTGACTTACTATTAAATAGTGTATTTCTAACGATATATGAGTGGTACGTGTGTTTTCCAAAATACCGATAAAACGCGTTACAAACGCGTTATAATTGCATCCATGTCATGTGATGATTATTTATAAACGATACTATATTTCCTTTATATTTCTTTTTTCAGAAGTATTAATTTGCGTGTTTATATATACAAATTTTATTTTGGGGATCTATGACACACATTTTGAAAATTGTCAATTTTCCAATCTCTGTCCATTGAACTCACTAGTGTAAAAAAAGAATTTGAACACGATATTTGTCTGAATTGACGGTTGAAATATATTTATTTATTTATTTATTTACTTATTTATTTATATATATATGTGGAATGCGCATCACAAAAACGCAGTGTCCGTATGGAAATCGGAATTTATTTTGTCCCAGCAGAAACGCAAACATCGGTGTATTTGTACCATTGTTCTTACTGAAGCAACTTTCCCTGCGTACTAAACACCTGACTAATTCGCCGTACCGTATTACAAGACTAAGTAAAGATGAACTTTATAACATTATTTGATATATTTAAAAAGCTTAAATGCCTTGTTATGTTCTTGTAAAAACATATTTTATTTTAGTGGCGAACCCATTAGCATTCTGAACAATTAATATTACACAATCCATTATGTATATATCTGCCACACACATTTAAGGTTTGATTTTAAAGCATATATTGGGACTTCGAAGGTCGCTAATACCACAATAATAGTGTTACGTTATTACGAGCCGTTGTGGTACGTATTTGACACTCACGTTCTGCCAAGTTGTCATCAATTTTTACTACGCTGCGCCTCGACGTACAACGTAGTCACTGTGCTATCGCTACGCTACCGTTACATTTAACAACGTAACCCAACGTGTCATTACGTAGCGTTTCGTGGCAGAACGCTAATTAGCTAAACGAGGCGACAAAAACGTGGCGCTATGACTGGGGTACCATCAAGAATGTTATAAGAAAACTGGCAGTGGAAAGAACGTCAACTAAAGAGTAAAAAGGAAATTGCTGACTAAACAGAAGCAACATCCCTGTTAACAATTAAGCAATTAAACCATAATGTTTCGTATTATCTGTGGTGTTGTATGGACATTGGTCACGTTTCACAATTAACAGTAATTCGGACGTTAATGGCACTTAAATTTCATGTGGTTTATATATAATATATTAAATAAACAGTATTGTATTCACGAAATACACCTCGTAAAATAAGTATAGGATGTCGAAACTTGTTTGATAACCTTAAGTTATCACCTTAGTCTCCTGACGGAAACTTTCCTAGACATGGCTGAATTGCGTGATCTTGAGTTATCTGTACATAACCAACCTGCAAATAACAGTTTAAATACATGCAGCAGTTTGGTACGGTGCAAGGCTAACATCTTACTTTACTAACGATATAAATTTAAGATAATCTATATATTGATATAGTTTTGTAAAACATTTTTATATCCCAGCTAAGTGTGTTTTGTTCCTAATTTTCAAATTTTACAGTGAATTATGCGTATTGTCCGATTGCCATTTTCGAATTGTATGGTACAACAGTTAAAACATAAATATAACTTAAATGAAAATATTGAAGTACGTTTGTAATGAAGTTTCTTGGTCAATGTTTTAACTATTTGTGTTTATACATCGAATGGTAAGCAACCTGAATTAGTCAAATTAATCAGTTATTGGAACTTTCAAATTGAGTATCATATGAATACATAGCTCAGCTTGTTTTTAGAATTTAACCGACATATATGTGAGATTATAACAGCTACAATTGCGGAACAAAATGGAACAATTTCTTAAAACGGTATTGAGAACAAAAACACAGTTTACTTAAAACAATTAGAAAAGATAACCATATACGTAGTAAATTTGCATTACAAGGCTACCTTGTGCTCAAACAGAATGGCCATCCATGTGTTGTCCTGTGCACGAGGCTCGTAAACTGGTTTGCATTCAAACTTGTAGATAATGCCTGAATAACCATTTTTTTAAATAAAGTATGTTCACTAGAAATATATTGTTAAATTTAATTATTTGGCAACTTTGCAACGCAATATAAAGATTTCTGTAACTTGATCACGCTTATACATTTAACAATGTGTTTGGTTTTCAACAAGCTGTTGTCTGCGTCATATTCATGAAATTTAATATTCAAGAAGTCATCGCTCTTGATGTTTAATGTTCATCATCATAAGTAAAGGCATCATTTAGAAATTTTTCCTGAAATGACATGAAAAGACATGCCGCTGCGTTTCGCAGTGATTTCATATGCCCAGTGTACATGGTTCGTAATCATAAACTTATCTGTTTTGTTGAAGATTTGTAACTATGAAAACGCAAACTAGAATTTATTTGAACATAAAAAACGTGTGTACATACCAATAGTTTCCGCTGTTGTTGCGTTTGCTTCATATGCCGCTTTCTCATTGGAATAGCTGCAAAGACACCGAATATCGCTACTAACCACACGGCACCAAATTAGAAGCAGCACCACTGCACTAGTTTGCGTTCTTATGTTTGTTGATGAAGAAACCGAAAAACATATCGAAATATATCATATTTGAACATGTTAGTAATAATTAAAATCATACGGCACGTTTCTTTTTGTCTTATTCGTCGCCGCAGTACTAATGTGGTGTACTTAAAACATATCAACGATATTGTTATGTCTCCAATCTCAACTTTGTTTAAACACTCGACAAAAGCACTTGTAGAAGACAACTGCAATCCTTTTACAGGAATGACATGTCCCGCCAATTCAGGCAAATATACGTTTTAAAGAAAATATCACAGAAGGGAACTGTTAATAGATAAATAAAAGGCTTTGTTTCCACAATTAAGGCTATTTTAAAATAAATGTATACATTTACCGCCCATTATTTCCAGGTCTTTGCATCATAAAACGTCACACCTTTTAGCATGGTCCTTATCTTAGATCACATGTTGTAATGGAATGTTACTAAATAAGGCAGTGTTCCATTTGGTTAATGTATGGTCATTTCGAAGATTTTTGAAAACCAATGGATTAGATACACAAGAAAGCTAACTCTACTTATCAAATGAATGTGACAAGGAAAGGTTACCTTTCTTGCACACCCAATAATAAACAAAATCCTTGAACCGATTCCTGAATCCAGATGCAAATCTCCAAAACAATCAAATGCTTATTGGCCCATTTTTAACTTTCGCAGAAAATTTGATGGCAATCTGTATTTAACATTTTTGTGAAAAGATGCTACATATAACAGAAGGACATAAATCCAAACGGTAACAAACACCTTAGCTTTGTTTGCGGAAGTGATATCCCTCGCCGTTTTAAAACGTAAACATGTTTTCAGACAAGACACTAGCGCACTAGACAGTTACTAGACAGTACATAACTGAATGATTTTGTGTTTACATCCTAGATGGCACACCAGTGATTTTTTTTTTTTGATTTTCCTGTCATGACATGCGACATTTGCAGGTAACGTCAAATAATAGGTAATTACCTAAAACGGCAGAGAAATACATAACATCAATACTTTACATACACACACTCGTCATCGATATCTTTAATATTCAATGTAAAGGTTTCTTTTTTTATATTAAAACGTTGTTTGTAAATGAAAATACCTGCAGAAGCTTCACATTAAAATGACAAAATATCAATATTTGCATATTGCACACGAGGCATTTTATTTATTTGTTTTCAGTTGATTTACTCTTACGATTTATATATTGCACACAAAAAGTGTGTTAGTTGGCACGTAATATATGCTTTCAAATTCACATTCAGTTGGTTCAATGGCATGGGTTTCCAATATATTTAACAAAACAAACATAACATGTACAACATGAAAATCTGTATTATAATGTCGTCGCTGGTATAAGTGGTTTGTATTTCTGAAATAAGTGTAACAGGAATACTTAGTATGCTGTTAAAATGTGTCCTTAAAAGTTGAGTCCTTAAATGCATTTCTTCTGCAATGTGTATTTTACCACGATATATTGTTACTAAAACGGAACTAATGATCATTCAAATTAAAATGTTCGTGATGCTGATCAGTCAAAGAAATTCAGTCCGTGCGCTTAAATCCATTGTGATTCTTGAACAAGATAATTCTACTATGTTGATGCATATTGAGGTTAAGGTTATGTTAAGATATGCATATGTTTAATATGTTGAAATTGCAAAGTTGAAATGACGAAAATGGTTCAAATTATTTCGAAATAGGGAGTTAAATGAACGTTAAGTACATTACGTGAATACCAAGTTTCTGAGTTTAATTGAAACAATGTTGATATTTTGCGTTTGAATAACGTCATAAATATTACGCTGCAGCATTGCTTCGTTTTCGCCGATTTTGGCCGCAATGTTTAATTTTCACCAATGTATCAAAGTTATAGAATCGATATTATTTGGAGATTATGAGCCTGCTGGGAACATATAACAGGCCGTAGCTTAAACTGCTTTTGTATCTAAACCTAGTTGAACACTTCAGTCATATGTCATATACCAAACAACAACAGTTAAGAATAATGATATTTTGTATGTTGAACTTTATGTGGTAATAATGTTTAATGCAAATCTATTGCAATGTTATTTTAAACGGAGAGGAAAAAATCGGGTCAGGTACTGCTGTCGTTGCATAGCTTATTTGATAAAAACAATACGGACCATGTTTAGTGATGTTTTCGAACATAAAGTAGTTTATCAATACATTGTGTTGTAGCCGCTTTAATAATAGGTCTGCCTGTTGCTTTGTTGCAGTATCTTTATGTCATTTATCCACTCAATAGTGTTGTTAAATGTCTAAAATTATGAATTTAAATTAATTAATTGTTGACTGTTTCAGTTGAAATCATAACATGCTCTTCAAGTCTACAGATTAATGTTAATGGATTTGTTTATGTAAATATCATACCAGGTGTCCCTAAATAATATTCTCAAGTATGTACGTGTTTTGTCGTGTTTATTTATTTAGTTTCATCCAAATAACTGGGAAAATAGTGGCGGAAAATGCCCGAACGAGTGCGTCGGCGTCGTGTGAGCCGTCTGTGTGACAGGGTGAGCATCTGAAATATACAAGTTGCCAGCAGGTATATGTCTGTACAATAATGTCATAGGAACGCATTGCGGAACGCTTTAATGTAAAAAGCGTTATGACTATAAAGGGCATGAGTGATACTTATCATTCGTATACTAATTTTATAAATTGAACAATTCCGTGATCAAAGCAAAATACTTATGATCAAATGTTTGCTTATTTTATAAAATAAGGAACTACGTTTAATATAAACACAGTATAGGTTAATATACATAAAATACAGTCAGTATAATATTACCTAGTGTATACTAAATTAAACAGGTTAAAGTTACAGAAAAACTCGATTATATATTTATGTTGTTTTATTCACTTAGGTTCGTAAGTTTAATATATAGGTATTTAAAGATGTCGAAATTTACATATGATGTACCATATAGTGGAGAAGATTAGTGCATGCATACCGTATCTACAGATGAAAGGGTGTGCCTCATGGCAGTGCGCATCGTCCCATGTTCCGAACGAGTTCGAATGCGAAACGGTATCCAAGGGTACATCAGGGACTAGTGCAACGCAGTCTTCGTTGTTGAAATAGTGTGTATTATGCCTTCCAGGAATCCAGTTGGTCCACTTTAGCGAGTTTCCTACATAATATACAATAACTGATTGCAAGAATGAGATTAAACACCTTTAGTATAATTTCCGCGTGTCTGAAGTGCAATTCTTGATTGATAAAACGTTAAGTTTGTATGCATTTAAGTACGTTATACTTGTAACGTCTACATATAGTGTTACTAACACACTCGTACCTACAATATTCTTTTTCGAGTAAATGTTAAATAATAAAACGCCAGTATTATGCACTTTACGTCCGGTGTCCGTCAAATAAATAACTTGCTAAATTGGATATAAATGTATAGTCACTAAAGAAACCAAACCAACCTGATGACCATGTGAAATGTTGCTCCCGATGCTGATCAGTCAACCCAATCCAGACAGCGTGCGTAAATCCATGGTCATACATAAACAAGAGCAGAGTATTCTCCTCCTCTTGGTTATTGATATAAGTCAAGTGGCCTCCCTTGGATTGACAATTGTATTCAGCTTGGTTCCATGTCATCAGTTGTTGGACGAGTTCAAAGCAGCTTTCACCATGTGGCATCACGTAACCGTGATGTTGTGAAGCGTACGTGACCACTTTGTGAGAACATGTGTACGCTATAAGTATGAAATTAAATTAGGAATTATTCAATATCCTAAACTAGAATCAAATTTCAGTACGTAATGCTTCACATATTGTTATCAAGCTTATAGATGGAATTATTTACTAGTACTATTCAATATCAACAATGAGTATAATAATACAACCTGGTGGATGTGTCGGTGACGTCATAAGTGGACTAGCATGTGGCTTCGTGGTTAATGGCGGATTGGTGTACGTGAGCGGCACATTGGTTGACGTTGACGTTGTATGCACTGTCGGATGAGTAAGTTGTGTTGTCGTTGTTGATGCCTCGGTTGGCTTAAGAGACGTAGTCGATGTTGGTAACGTTGTTTTTGTGGATGGTTGTGTTGTAGGTAGTAGAGTTGTAGACGGTTGTGTTGTATATTGTTGTGTTGTAGATGGTTGTGTTGTTGGTGGCTGTGTTGTAGGCGGTTGTGTTGTAGGCGGTTGTGTTGTAGGTGGTTGTGTTGTAAACGATTGGGTTGAAGACTGACTTGTAGACGTGGCAGCTGATGGTGCTACTGCCACTGAAACACCAATGCTTTTGTGAAGCAGTAGTTGAATTCGAACAGTTTACGATAGCTAAATGGTTAATGCAATGAGTAAATTTCCTTGTTATTTACTGCGAATATTACACAATTAACAATGGATAACAACAGCGTAATATCTCGGCAATAAGTACAAATTATAGTGTCGTCAATTGCTGCTACTGATTATATTGTTTGTTTCGCTTGATTCTGCATCCCTATTGATGCTTCAGGCATACAATGGTTCGAAAAGTTCGAAATGTGAATAAATGTTAAAAAAGCTCGGGCGATAATTCACGTGACCCAAATGCTGTTTAGTTCGACCATGAATGAATGTCTTAAAAGTGAAAGATAATATCGTGAGCAGGCAGTCTAGTATTTACTTGTGACAGATAACACGATCAAGTTCTACATGCACGCGAAACATATCGAATGTATTTAAAACAAAATGAAGGGGAAATCTACAAACTATTATATATATTAACACTTTTTCAAATACTGTTTCTTAAAGATTTTATTTAGTTACGCGATATTCATTGTGCATGCATATACATGTATATTCATGTGTTACATTCTGCTTCCTACGCCAATGGGAAAAGAGCCCCAGTCCGTATTACATTGTGCGAGATTACATGGGTCAGTGTGTAGGCCCGTGGATAAGCCCGTGACCATTGGGTGTACACAATGCCGACCTTAGGTGGCCGTCGTATCATTACTGAAGGAATCTATGCGGTCATCGAATACTCACCTTGGTCCCCTTCAGGGATGGCCCCTGGACATTGCTGAATTACCTGGTCCTGTGACATCTGTACGTAACCAACCTGGAAGGAACAGTTTTTTTTGCCTGTACATGTTTTATTTAATAATCAGTAAAATTAAAAGTGTAGAATGGGGTAAATCCTCTTATAACGGTGAAGTTAATTACACATAGTTAAATAAATTCTGGTTTTGACAATGTCCCTGATTGCCGGATGAAATGTCAATTTACAAAAGAAAGATAAGAAATGGACGTCGTGTGATTCTTAACATTTAGAGTAAAACGAGGCGAAAATGATCTAAGCAATTTATTAGATACTGGTTGAGATCATGAAACATTATGACTACAAAATAAGTAGAAATTACATGTACACATGTACCTCATCTGAAGTTGGAAACATGAATACAAGTGAATGAAAGAGTCAAGTCCTGTTACAATTTCTCCAACATTTCTACAGAAAAATGCAGTTCTTCTCTCTTAAACTTGTTTATTTATTTTCGTCTACATTCATGTTTCCTTTACACATTTTACCTTGTGCTCAAACTGAATGGCCATCCATGACTGGCCTTGTGCAAGAGGCTCGTATAATGGTTTGCAGTCAAACTCGTACATATAACCTGAATTCACATAATATATGCTACTTGCCCCAAAAAGCGTTCAGCAATTTGCAGCTTATCAAGTTCGATTTATGTTCACAACATAACACTACATATGTTTCGTGTGATTTCTTTTAAAACTATTCTTATTATTTAGCTCTTTAGCTTACAAAGCTCATTGCGTTCATCTTTATTTATTTTAGTATATATGTTATAATGCCTGGATAGTTTCAAAAGCATTGTACGAAACACTGAAATATTTGAAATGTAAATAACAACCGATAGTTCCTGACGCTGCTTCTTTTGCCTGGTACACCGTCTTTTCAAGGGCATAGCTGCACAGGCACGGGTAATCACCTCTGACCACATGAAACCACATTAGAAGCAGCAAACCCACACAAGCACGCTTTCTCAAGTATGTTGATTCTAAAAACGTTTACCGTAGATGCATGTACATACACGATATCATTTTAAATCAGTTGCAATTCCAAATGCACTGTCAGTTAAATATATATTATTTTACAATACAATATCCTACATAATGGGATCACGTAGGAATAAAACCGGATCAGATTGTTTCTCACATGCTGGACACACATATATCATTCCTCAACCTACAAACACACACATACGTTGCTTAAGGGACTACAGTGTCTACGAAAACGTGATCTCCTATCGCAATGCAAATGTGATTATATTATATGAATGAGCAATATAATACAATCACATTTGCATTAAAAACAAGTACAAATAATGTACTGCATTTTAAGAATTTTTTATTAATAAAAAATGCTCGGAAAAAATGAAAACCCAGACTGGGCGTCGAACTCACGACGTCTGAGTTCTAAGAACAAATGACAAATTACAGGGCTCTAACCATTTGCGCTATTCAGACTTGTGAGAAAATATGTGCAAATTATGGTTTTACAAGATACTCGCAATTCTGACGTTAAAATGTAAACAAGAAACTGACCAAACAATTACGACCTAAAATATAAAATGTTATTCTCATAATTCATAAACTCGTTTTCCATTTTATCTACATTATATAATATATGCCAACCTGAATGTGTAAATTTCAAATGTTCTACTGATATTGCCCCTTGGTGTCATTTTCGAAGACATAGTCCTTTTAACGAATAACAAATTGTATATATAATTAAAATTACTTTACCGTCCATGTCTGCCAGGTCTTTGCAGAATGAGGTACCAGACAAGTAAACACTCGCCTTATCTGAGTTCACGGACAATGTTTTCCTGGGACATAAACGGAACGGTACTAACTAAAGTTGTTGTTCGGTTGTTGTACTGTGGTCGTTTGTATGAATGCAAGTTAAAAACTCTTGGAATAATCTTTTATATTTGCCCAGTGTACACAGGAAGTCGAATAAAGAAAGCTCTTGGGTCGAATGTTGTATAAATGTTTAGAGAAAAAAATATGCTTAAACGTATAACACTTTCATACACAGTTACACTGCAAATCATTGTCCAATACGAACAGTCTACAAAACCTTGAGGCTCGATGTGATAAAAAGGTGCATGGCCTATTATCAGCAATGACCGATATGTAACAGTTTGTGCAAACGAACTTTGTGCACGTTTCCATTATTTAATGTTTAGGGCACTGATACTAACAATAATGCAATATAAACAATGAAACTGCATTTTGTACATGTACAAAACATTAGTACTGTAAACTGTGCTGAGTTAACTAATATTTGGAGTTACATCCACAAAACAATATTTTCTTTTTTAGCAGGGTGATACTGTATAAATGTCACACCCCATAGAGGGTGATACAACGTATTGTCAACACGAACATGGCAACATATGCAAAATAACTTACTTAAACAATGACTTTAGTTACTAAATTGTTTATCAAATGTAAGGAAAGCTATTTTCCATGAACCAAAATCCTCGTTGCGGTTACGTTCCCTATCGGTTAACAGGTCCACTGCCGTCTTTCCTGATCTGGAAGGATTACATTTTTGTAATTTTTACTTACTAAAGGCAACTCGGCAAACTCTACTTAATTGGGCTTGTTGTATATCATTTACAGACAATTATGGAAAAAACGAAATGAAAAACAATAATTAAAATTATAAATAATAACTAGAAGATTTTATTCGATCATCATCACGTTGTTTGTTATGACGGCCGGGATTCGATTTGAGCTATGCTCGGAACCAGTCAAATGTAGGAGTGGAGGTTGTCCATGAACATGAGTAGATTTGTGTCATCCTCCACGCAGAAATTTAACTAGTTCAGAGCATAGCTTAATTTTAAATCCCTATCGGCATGAAGATCCACGTGACCATAGTCAAAACACTTGGCGAGAAATGAAATCGCGGACAAGCACATGATAAAAACGTGGACAACGTAAAATCCTTGGGTTGTTATGTTTACTTTATGTATTTATTTACATTTGTGTTTTCCATTTTAACTCGTTGTATATATATACCTGGACCAATAATGAAACATGTGTGTGTTATTGTTATAAAATAACAATGATAACATTGAAATGTTGTAAAAATAAATCTTCAATCTCCTCATAATCATCTGCCCTGAAAACCTTTAAGTTTTTAACTCTTGGTGGCAGTGGTAACTGAAGAGTACCAATGTGGAAGTATCCACGGCGAGGAGTTTGGCTTTTTGTACGCAATGGTTTCCCTTGGTTTACGGAAATGCCGTATTATATTTTTAGCTCCACGCGATGGTGACATTATACTTTCGCATGGGATATTACGAATTGATTTGTAATGTGTATATAGAAATTTAACATAGGCTTGTCACGTGAGGTATAATAAAAACAAATATCTCCTGTGATAAAGTTTAGATTTATAGACATAGAGCGGTGTCATGATGTATAATAAAAAAATTAATAAAATAAATAAATTAATTAATTAATTAAGAAATAAATAAATAAATTAATAAATTAATTAATTAATTAATACATCAGTCACTTTTTATTCAATTCTTTTCTATCGAGTGCGCAGTCGGGTGGAGGTGAGCATCTGAAAGTAAAGTGTGGGAAAAGTTAGTTTGCAAAGACTTACACAAAATGCAGGTGGAAATGCTTGTTATGCAATTGCCAAATATGTTTGAGGAAAAGTATCTAACAACTATTTCGAACTATTGGGAACGAATGACTAACAATTGATGTCAAATAATAGGTACATGTACACATGGAACTATCTCTCCGGGCAGCCCTTTGAATCAACAACAACATAGTAAAACGTTTACTAAAAATAAAATTAAAACCGGCGTTGGAGAAGAAATCGAACATATTACATGTGCTTCCTGTTTAAAATTCTATAGAACACTATAAATCTATATAATTTCTTTTTTCATGGAAGTGAATTTATAGGTAGAAATAAATAGACCCTTCCATTTAATAATTTATCAACATATGCACATTATTCTAATTTGTAATCCAAACATTTTATTTGGGAATCATTTGTTTAATTGTTAACTAAGGTAACATACGAGCACGTGGTAAAACTCGTGAAGCCCTGTTGAAGCTCGATGATGGTTTTTAAATCCTGTAACAATTACTGGGTATGTGTTTAAAGTGTATGCACGGTCTAACATATCAATTATTTTCAAAATAAGCAGATGAATTGGCAAAGAAACTTGAAAGCAAACATAAAAACATAAAAATGACGAAGGAAACACTTCAATTTGAAATAAATCAACAAGTACATTTACTAGTGTCGACTTAAGAATCGTTTATTAGTGTTATGTAACCTAAACCAACTGTCAAGTCAACGTATATACATTTATCTGAGTTTCCGCCCGTACATACGAAAACTATTTAGTGACTAAACACTAGCTTATTGTGCGTTTAAAAGCATGTTTGTTCGTAACGTTTATTCATTTTAAATATAAATATATATTAATTAAAAGTATTTTGTTAATTGCATTTATGCCACTATATCTGTTGTATGATCGTACATACAAACTTTCAATGGTAGTGGCCAACAGTAAACAATCGCATAGCATGGTGAAACACATTCACTTATATATGGCATACCGTATCTACAGATGAAATGTTCCGTTGTATAAAAAGGTACGTCGTCCCATGTTCCGAACGATTGCTAATGCACGACTGTATCCATGGTCACATTCGCGAAAATAGCAACACAGTCTTCATAGTTTGCAATTGATTGTGTTATGTCTTCCGGGAATCCAGTTGGTCCAATGAACTGGGTTTCCTAGATAAGTAACACAAACAGTTCGCAATAGAGAACAAACATGTAGTATCTACATACATTAAATGTTGCCGCTTAAATATTTATTTGCTATTTTACTTGGTGTGTGAAACCTTTATTTTCATTATTTACATGAATATACAAACACTTGTGCACATAATAAACTGGGATACAATAGTACGCATAGATCCGTTAGGTAAATGTTTAAATACTAGTATTAAATGTGAGTAGAGTGTGGTATAATATATGTGTTCCCTTTATTTACTGAATTTTCTGTATTTATTACATTTCATGTTAAAGAATAACAACAAATCACAACTGAGCAAAAACTTATTGGCAAATGAACGTATGCCACTAGTTTAATAGGCTTCAATATCGACAGAAACCCACCTGATGACCATGTAAAATGATGCTTGCGTGGCTGATCAGTCAACCCAATCCAGACAGCGTGCTTGAATCCATGGTCATACATGAACAAGAGCAGAGCATTCTCCTCAACTTGGTTCTTGATGTTAGTCAAGTGACCTCCCCTGGATCGACAATTGTGCTCAGCCTGGTTCCATGGCATCCTAGTATGGACGAGTTCAAAGCAGCTTTCTCCACGTGTCATAACGAAACCTTGGTGGTGCGAAGCGTGCGTGACCACTTTGGGGGAACATGTGTACGCTACAAGTACGAATAACTAAATGACTTTAATATTAAGTTTGATAATTCATATCCCATTCACATGACTGGGTATAATAAATAAACTTTAAAACAGGGAGGTTATATAAGTTTATTTAAGGGGCATTAGGAACTCAATTGAAAAATAGAAAATGTACAACCTGGTGCATGTGTCGTTGACGTCATGTACGGATTAGCATGTGGCGTCGTTTTCAATGGCGTAGTGGTGTGGGGTCCATTGTTTGACGTGGTATCAACTGTTGGCTTTGTGGTTAGTGTTGACTTGATAGCAGTGGTCGCTGGTGACGATTGTGTTGTTGTTAATAGTGGTGGTTGTGTCGTTAATTGATGTGTTTTTGTTGTCGGTTGCGTTGTTGGCGTCTGAGTTTGGAATGAAGCTGTTGCAGGTTGTGCTGTCGGTCAAGTTGTAGGTGGTTGGGTTGAAGGTGGTGGGTTGTAGGTGGTTTGGCTGTAGGTGGTTGGGTTGTAGGTAGTTGCGTTGAAAGTGGTTGGGTTGTATATGATTGGGTTGTAGGTGGTTGGGTTGTAGGTGGTTGGGTTGTAGGTGGTTGTGTGGTAGATTTTTTTATGGGAGGAGAAGAATCTGCTGTAGACGTGGCAGCTGACGTTGCAAAGGTCACTGAAGCCAAACGAAAGGTCCAGAGAAACTGCATTTAAAAATCATACTAGAAATTCCCGAAAAATAAAGTCTAATGTAATGGTATCGTGTCACGTTATGAAATGTGCATATAATCTCGTTAACAAAACCAACAGTCTTATCAGTTGCCTGAAAGCTAATTTACCTTTAGTTGCTTGTATTCCAATCTACATTATCCACCTATAGGAGATACTGACATACTATAACGTAGCCGCATTCACAATACCGTAAATGATGTGTTAATAGATCTTCATGCGAAATTCATTTAGATATGTCAGTTAACAATATTTTTAACTAACGTGCAGAAAAGTGTTGTACTTTTTTTTTATCTAAATATAAAAAGTTAATATATTTATCTCAAAAAGATTGAATACGTTTAGTGTTTGTTTTTCTTTTTTGAAACCAATTGTAAAATATTTTTGTCAGTTCATGTACATTAAGCTATATATAAAAAGTACACACGGTTAGTATGAAATTATATTCTTCGTCATTTGAATAATGCATGTATTCCCAACCTCAGTATTATGACAGCAAAAGTACACGGGTCAATGTGTTAATCACGTGACCGTTGTATACTGAGTGTTTTCTTGGGCATGCTTGGTATTATGCAAAAATTGTAAAAGCACATCCTGCACATGCATTAAATTAGTATCTAAATAAATGCGTATATCGAGTTTTTCTGATTTTTATTCTCTTCTCTTTCTTTTCGTGTCATGTTAACATTAAGTACATTGTAATAACGTTCTGACAATTAGTATGTTGACATTGACATATTGTTAACCTTTACCAAAATATATCATAATAAAAAGGACCTTTCAATTAATGTTGGTATAACTCTGTGCCCTATAAAGTTGTATACATGAATGTCTTTACGAATTTATGTTTATATGTTATTGTAACATAACCTGATGGTAAAATCAAACGAAAAAATAAAATACTCACCTTGGTCTCCTGCAGGGATTGTCCTTGGACACTGCTGGATCACCTGGTCCTGTGACATCTGTACCTAACCTACCTGGAAAGAACAATTTGTCAGCAATACATGTTTCAAACTTACATACAGTAATGAAGAATGCGTCGAAAGCATAAACAATTTTCTGATAGTGGTAGAAAGAAATTAAAAATGGTTAAAATTTAAAAAAAATAAAGACTAGACAAAAAATGAAAAAATAAAGTTCCACTAAGTATGCTTTCTTTGACAAGTTACTGGCATCAATATGAAAACTTTATATTGTCTTGAGGGATGATGATGCTAATCGCCTTGACAATTTATTTAAAATGGCTTTCAGGCGAAAACATTTTACTTTCTAGAAAGAATTCAATACAATCGTACATCTTTTTGACAATTTATTGGAATTTGTCAAAATGAAAGCATGTTATTTTTAAGGAATTCAAAACGATAATATTATTTCGAAACTTACGTTGCGTTGCAAAGTAAATTAAAAAAATAAAATAACAATATACTGTAAAATGTATAAAGAATATGTGTCTTAACATATAAACTTACTTGAATAAATATTAACATACACAGTGTAGTTCGTAATTACTCCTTGAACATTTTTCATTAAATACACAGACGACATTGATGTGTTATTTACAGAAAACCTGTTCCACCAAAGTCTACCTTGAACACTTTCTTTTCAATGGCATCACGAAAAAATAAACTTAAAAAAATGTGCAAAAATAATGTAAAAAATATTTAACAATAAAGGTGCTATTCTAAAACGCATTTAAAATTATATGAGCGAACAACTGTTGCATTATTGTCTACCTTCTGTTCAAACTGAATAGCAGACCATTCGTTGTCTTGGGTCAAAGGTTCGTATATTGGCTTACAGTCAAACTCGTACATATATCCTGAAAATGAAAACCATTCACTGCCTTTGTTTGCCGAAACAAATATTTTTAAGTAATTATTTCATGGTTTTTTAAAACTTTATTTCTTTTTTAGTTTAGTTCATTAGTAATAATGTAATATGTTGATGAAGTAAATAGGTATTTGAACAAGTCAATATAACATGCGTCGCTTAGTTACATTGCAACTCATATTAATAATGTAAATATGGTACGTGCTTTCTTCCGGTATTAATGAAGTTAATTTTTAAAAGAAGCATTGATGTTAAATAAAGCAATCAGTAGACATAGTAAAACAAAAGATACAAGTATTAATGTTTGGCATTTGCAACGAAATTAAGCAAATCTGAATTAAGTTTTGCTTGGGTTTATTATGTTTGTCACTTTTGTGTATTCTTGATGGCCTCGTTTGTGCTAAACTTTATTGACCTACTTACATGTACGGTTGTGTTTTTAAGATAAGAAAAGTTCAATAACAGTCGGCAGCTGTTTATATGAAAAGTAATTCCCTTACCAACATTTCCCGCTGTTGTTGATTTTGCTTGATACACTGCCGTCTCAAGGGCATAGCTGCACGGGAAATCTCCCCTGATCACTTGGCACCAGACTAGAAGCAGAAAACCCACTTGGGCACGCTGACTCAAATCTGCTGATTCTGCAACAGGTCATGTATACTGGTAATTCAATACGTATATGACAGGTACCTAACGTTCATTTATTGATACGGTATGTTATCTTTTACAATGTCGAGAATATCCCTCAACGTATATCAAATGTCAAAAGTGAGAGTTGCGTGTGTGTTTTTTTTTTTTTCAAACATTGTGTTGTCTACATACAGTAACATGCTATCCTGAGAGTGAATAATGTCCAAATTACAAATATACAAAATGCCCACAATAAACAAAACTCACTGTTGGCAGGTGAGAAAGCTTCATTTATGGGAAAGGGGTCGGGATATAACATTCCTCCAGCAGGAGAACGATGTTCTTTCTCTTAAACATACAAACACTTATCAAACACTTACACAAATGTATGGCAAAATTAAAAACAACGTTTATAATAGAATATTTAACACATTAACAATAACACATATCCATATTCAAAGAGTATGTCTTATTAAATACAGAAAACGGATATATTACTACAACAATATGGCAACGAACATCCAACCATTAAATCAAATAACTTTAAGCAGACATTCTCTCTGACTTATGTACAGTGCTTAATTGTATGCGTGTTAATTGAAAGTCAATCAACATATATTTATACAAAATATATTTTGTACAAGATTCGCTATTTCAAAATGTATCTTCAAACAAATGTATGTATAAGAATTGTAAATACGTTTTCTGTTCAGCTATACCCGGATCATATAAATCTTAGTAAACCCAATCAATTAGCTGTCTCAAATCGTGTTGTTCAAAAATTCGAGGTTCAGCGCTTACTTGATCGAGGATCAGTTCGTTCGCCTAACTTAAAACTTATATATGCTTGTGTGATTCAAATATAAATTCGAACTAATGCTAAATATAAATTCGGTTTGTGTCCCAAAACCTTTTAAAAATTGCATAACATTTTGTCGTTGATATTGTGTTCATAATTTCCTTTTGTCCTATAAAAATTAATATTACCTTTTGCCGTATTTGTTTTCTAGACATTCTTGTGTGAAATCTAGTGCTCGATGTGTTTTGTGTGTATATATACCATTCTTACATTAATGATTCACCTGCTAGTTAAATTATTGCTCTCTGACAAATGTGCAATACTCAAATATACAGTATTCAAGTGTTTGTATAATACGAATAATCTTCGTTATAACAGACAATGAACACAACAAACGTAGGTAATTTTTATTCTAAATACAACAGTTAGTAATATTTACAAGTATTTATTATTTCATTCACCTTCGTTATTGTTAAAACTAACATAAAATATTCTAAAAATTATTAAAGTTGAAAATAAGTTTGTACCTCTGCAATATTTTTAAATGTATATTAAAGAGTGTATATACAATCTTACGACATATATATTGACATATATTAAAACAACCCGATAAAGTTAATTACCATATACTTTGATTTAAATTGTAAGAAAAGTTAATAAGAACCTTTGTTGAAACCGGCTAATTGGCTACTTTTAAATCATAAAGTAGTTTTTAGCTGTATAGCCGGAACCTCCAATATATGTATGTACGTTGACTCGACAGATGTTTTAGGTTACACATCACTAACAAACGATGCAAAAGTCAACACACGTAATTGTTGATTTATTCGATATTTTACTGTTTCCTTCGTCATGTTTCTGCTTATTGCCTGCTTTCAAGTTAGATTGTCACTTTCATCTGCTTATTTTGAAAGTAATTGTTATGAATGATCGTACATATACACTTTAAATCCAAATAGTACTCGCGCCAATGATTAATAGTAGTTTATTTTCTGGAAATTATTCTCGAGATGGACTATCTGCATGCAATTATTTACCATATTAGCTTTTAAATATTGTCGTTTTAGGACAACTGATTAGTGATGTTAAGTTATAATTTCGTATATAATTGTAATTGTGTTAAACTCATATTATATTACACATGCTGATTAAATCATTACACAAATTAACAACTACTAAATATATAGACATCTGTCAGTTGATATGGCCTGTTTTGTTTATGTACATACTATTTAATACAAGGTATTACTACAACAACAACTACTACTACTTCTACTTCTACTACTACAACTACTACTACTACTACTACAACTACTACTTCTACTACAACTACTACTACTACTACTACTACAACAACTACTACTACTACTACTACTTCTTCTACTACTACTACTATCACTACTACTTCTACTAATACAACTGCTACTACTAATACTAGTAATATTACTAATATAACTTATACCACATAATAATAATAATAATTATTATAATAACAATAATAATAATAATAATAATAATAAATAATAATATTAAAAAAAAAAAAAAAAATCATCATCATCATCATCATCATGATATGATGATGATGATGATGACAATGACAATGATGATGATAATGATGATGATAATAATGATAATGATGATGACGATGATGATGATGATGATAACAGAAATGACCTATTTTATTCGGATGTTTAAACACTGTTAGTAGATAAATAACACGAACGACGAAAAAGCAGAACTTCAATAAATATTTTATTAATATAAAATCAGCGTAATAAACATAGATAATATCACAGATACTGTAAATAAATGTCAGGTTCATACTGTGACAGCAATTAATTGAATGTATGATAACGCGTACTTCTTCTGCGATGACCAACAGGGCAGATATTTATTATATTCATTTGCATGCGTAAAATTGCATGTTGCGTTGAACCGAATATTCCGGTCATTTAAATAATACAACGAGCAACTTCACGGAATCCATACCATTTTAAGAACGAACTACTTTTCAAACATGACATGACATATACAAAGAAATTGTATAAAGGATTTCAAATAATAAACATTGTTCAAGTTTGTGTCGGAAAGCGTTATTGTCTAACTGGAAATATATTTGTGTATATTATTAATTTTTGTATGCCTAATCAGGACATAAAATACACAATACCCGAGAAGTACTATGGAACCGGCACAAAGTATCTTTGTTGTTATAGCTGCAACCGCAATTATATGGAATTTATTATCGTTGGTGTTGGTCATTCAAGTCAAACGTATGCCAGACAACCTGAAATTCTTTACCGGAGCATTGATGATCATCGACGTCAGCTCTCTCGTGTGTAGTGTAATGGCGCATGCTTTCCCGCACATTATCATCATTGAAACGCTGAATGTCTGTGTGTTATGTGGATACATCACCACGTGTATGATGAGCTTCGAGCGAGCGTGTTTCGTCACTGCGACTAACATCAACTCAAGACTTAAACGTTCTTTCGTTGTAAGAAACGTTACTATTTATTTATGGCTAGTGGCCGCAACGTTGGGAGCTTTATGTGGCTCATTCCAGCCCCTATCTACAATTGAGTACGAGACCATGGGGGGTTTTGGAATTATTTTTTCAGTGTCCTTTGGATGTTATATAAAGGTTGTACTGTTCATTCGGTCGAAAAAAAGGAAGGTGAATGAAATTCCGAGGGGTCTTTTCCCGACTTTGACGGAACGGCGAACAACAAGTCTACTATTCACGTTTCTGTTTACGGAATCCCTCGGTTTTGTGGCAATGGTTTTTCAGGTTACCCTAAAGCTCAATGACAAATATGAAATTATTTGTCAAGGGGTTAACGTTTTCACATGCTTTCTGAATCCACTCATGTATATCTTCTGGTTCAAGGAAAGTAGACTGGTATTACTCACATTCTTATCAAGATGTTTCCCAAGTCTGCAGCGAAAAACGGCCCTTATGAAAATGGAAATATTTAGCATTCCATGTATACGAATTCAACACAGTCCAACATGAATCGATATGCAAATAAGTAATCATATATGACTCTACCAAGTCATATTACAATGAACAAGTTTGATGTCTTGTTTGTAAAGATAACCAATCAAGTTTTATATTGTAACAAAAAAGAAAAGAAAATATAAAATTAGGTTATAAGATAAACGCTGATCAAAACCTGACTATGGTTGTAACAGATTCTGCAGTTTCTTTTGTGTATTACATTATTAATGATATTTCTTTATTATAAAACCATATGTACAAGTAACGTTATGTATGTGCAGACAGAAATGCATGCGTCTGTTATGGTACTGCGTATTTCAACTTAACGTTATCAGGAAATTGTTGACACTAGTTAACTGAATGAAAATATCTAATACGTGCATATGCCTGTATGGTTTGGTTTTATTTGTGAAAGAGAACATTTTTTGTCGCGGAAAAGAAAATCAGAAATGGTAACATTTCAGTAACGTTTTATGTCTCTGTCATTTGTCCTGCATATGAAAGTTTTGCTCGATAGACAGCATACAATGACAAGACCAAAGGATAGGAATGAACAGACAGAAACAGACATGAGAACGATCAAGATAACGTATATTCATTTAAACACTTAGGTCAGTCTGCGTATGGCCAGTAATGCCTTATTAAAATGTATTAGATATTACCGATTTTCTGTGCAATTTAGGCTGAAATTCGAATAAACTGTGCCCATAATCATTTTCAGATAGCATCTAAGTGATAATTGCACTACCTATGTGGGAAATAACCCTGTTCTGTTGGAAAGCAGTTCCGGGCCCAACTATAGGGACGTGGTGTCTTTACTGAAAAGCATTAAGACATAAATTTAAGTAGTAAGAATGCCAAAAAATAACTAGAAATCAAAAAGCATAATTTAACTTTTTGAACTATTTCCTATAAATAACAATGGATTCATGCACCTTGACGCAGTTGCCATTGCATGTCACGTGACAGTATTTACAGCCTCATTTGTCAAATCCACGCATTTAATTGTTTTCATAATCGTTTTATAATATATATCCATGTATATATGTATGTCAGAATTATTATTTCGAGTACATGTAATTAAAGTATGTGAACTGCTGAATATTAACACATGTTAGAATAATAATTACGACTGGTATTACCTTGTTTGAAATGAATTTGAATACATGTGTAAATACAATAATGGGAAACAACACTAAAGATGATGTCGGTTATTGTTTTTTTAAATGCATGTGAATACATATTATTGTGTTGTTGATGTTGTTGTTGTTACTTTTGTTGTTGTTGTTGTTTTAATAAATTAGTGCAATAATTTCTGATTTTGTAATTATTTTAATGATGTGACTGGCATCCTGTTATCAATAAGATAGCGCTTATATACCGTATATTATCATCCTGAACCAAGTAAATATAACTGTACTACACATGTACTGAAGTTTGTGGAAGGCTATTCATTATAATTTAGAATGTAACTACATGTATAATGTTTTGAAGAAGGCCATTCTACCTCTGTTAGAATGTTACTGTACTATATTTTGGAGAAGGCTTTATTCAGCATATGTAAGATTGTAACTGTACTATGTTTTGGAGAAGGCTATATTCAGCATATGTAAGATTGTAACTGTAAGATGTGTTGGAGAAGGCTATATTCAGTATACTTAAGTATGTAACTGTAAGATGTGTTGGAGAAAGTCATTCAGCCTACTTAAGAATGTCACTTTATTATGTTTCGAAGACGACTTTATTCCTTAACCAATCAACTGAATTGTGTTATGGGGAAAACTGATTAGCATCCTTAGGAATGTAACTGTACTTTGTTTTGAAAAAGGTTATAACATCCTCTATATATAACTGTACTGCTTTATCAACAAGGCTACTTGTATTCAGCAACATTTAGCATGTGATTGCAACTAATTTTGGAAAAGACATATCAAGTCAATCGAAACGTCAAAACCAAATGCATATATCCAACAAAACTGCAAAATGAAAGCAAAACTAGCGGCATTAACACAAATCAAACGTTCATAAATGGTGTGTACATGTATCTCGGCCGAGTTCGAAAATGGTTCCGGTCCTTTGCAAAACATTGCCACCATGGGGGTGGGGAGTTTTCCTTATATGGCGAATAGAAAAGCTTGTGAATACTCTACAAGTCACATTGTTTTCCCAATTAACATCAAACTTGCTCAGAACCTTTGTTCTTTTGATATCTCGGCCGAGTTCGAAAATGGTTCCGGCCCGTTGAAAAACATGGTCTCCAGGGGAGGGGGGGGGGGGGGGCAGTTTTCTTTATATGACAATAGGAAAATATTGTGAACACTCTAGAATTCAAATTTTTTGCTCAATCAACATCAGACTTGCTCAGAACATTTGTCCCAATGGTATCTCAGGTGAGTTCAAAACTCGGTCACGTGGGGTCAAAAACTAGGTCACCAAGCCTAATTGAAGAAAAAGCTTGTGAACACTCTAGACGCCACATTTATGGGCCAATCATCACGAACATTGCTTAGAACAATTGTCCCAATGATATCTGGGATAAGTTCAAAACTAGGTGACATGGGGTCAAAATCTAGGTCACCAGGTCAAATTGAAAAAAAAGCTTGTGAACACTCTAGAGGCCAAATTGTTTAGCCGAATCTTCATGAAACTTGCTCAAAACAGTTTAGTTCCTTAGCCCCTCAGGTGAGCGACCTAGGGTCTTATGGACCTCTTGTTGTGTGTAAGTTAAGCCCCGGTCACACTGTCTCGATTTTGGCTACGATAACCCATGATTGATCGTGGACGTGTTAATCGTGATAAGTCGGGATGCACAGTGTCCCGATTGTGTCTTCCTACGTATACCTGCGGTTGTTGTAGGACGAGACTCCGAATTTCAACGACACTTGTAGGTTGCTGCAACCGATTCACCACGGTTTTACCAAGATACGATGCGATCTATTACGGTTGCAATACGCTAGCGTCAGGTATACGCTACAGTAACAGACGAGTAAAAGCAATTGGTAAAGTTTCTCCTAAGATTGTAGTAAGATTCACCACGATAAACCTACGAGCAGCCAATAATTCTCCCGCTTCACTACGCTTCAGGACGATTTGGACATCACGATGCCTCGTGCATAATCGTGACACCAACGTAAGCACACGTAGTGAATACGTAGTGATATCGCAATAAACCGTACAGGCAACGTGACCCAATCGTCGCGTTGTCGTGGTCCATCGTGCATATTCGTTAGTAGTCATAATAGTTGTCGCTAAAGATCCTACTGGAATAGTAACTGAACCGTAGGGCAAACGTCGAAATCCTTTCCATATACGTAGCTAAACGTACCATAACGTACTACAGTCTTGTAATATATATGTCATGAAATCTGTCACGATTAATCACGATTAAACACGAAAGGCCACGAAAGCCTCTACGATGGCTGTAAGAATAAGCCAGATCGAGATGGCGCTAGGATTGTCCTACGTTTTGGAAAAATCGTGGGCAATCGTAGCAAAATCGTAACAGTGCGACCGGGCCTTTAGCAACTTTACACAACAGCAGTATGAACTGATTGTAGAAATTTTCACGGAGGGTTGGAAATGGACCAATGAAAAAAAAATCATTGGATATTAGTGGTGATCCAGATCTTTTGCTTTTAAAGGATTCATTATTGGGAGATAGAGCAACTTGGAGGAGTGTGCTCTCGGAGTGCTTTCTACTGTATAATATATTTTTGAAGGCTTTTCTGAAGTTTGCAGGCCTCTGGCCTATAAATATTTCTGATTTTGTAATTATTTTAATGATGTGACTGGCATCCTGTTATCAATAAGATAGCGCCTATATATTGTATATTATCTCCCGGCGGAGCGGCTGGCATATACGGGACTTTAGACAGAAAGCGATTCTCGACAGGCGGGCATTTGTCACGCCGAATGACTCCGGATACAGGGGAAATAGACGTTGGTCGGATTTTAGATCGCGGAAATGTTGGTCCCGGGCCATTTGATACACCTATGGCATCTCCCAACTGAAGGGATATGGTGGGGAATTAGACCCCAAAACATCAAATGAGTCAATTTCCCCTGGGTCAACCAGCCTCTCCCCCCACGGGGAAAATATTGATACACCAAATGCTATATTCTTTGAGGCTTTGGGTCCAGAAGTCAAATGTTATTTATTATGCGAGCTGTTTTGCCTGTTTATGTACTATTTCTTATCATTATTTCCATACATCATGTTATCATTATTAATATGTTTCGTTTTAAATAATAAGTAATAGTTGTAGCACACTTTGACCGAATGTTAGTTATTTAACGAGCCCGCATCGCGGGATTAAATAATTAACATATTGAGATCAAATGGTGCTACAAGTGTTTTACACTATATTTACCAATCCTATTGCAACTTTTTACGATGCCGATCTCAATGGGCAGTTTTTAGACGTCACGTGGTGTCTGCCATGCTTGGTATGTGTGTCAAGCTTGAGTGTAGTATCCAAATTTAGCGCTGTCGAATGTGCTAGCTTACCGTGCAATTAGTAGCGTGCGTATAAATTAAAACAAAATTTCAATATATTGCACATTACTAAGTGTACGATAAGCTTGCATATTAGGCTCCGCCCACCAGTTTCTGTTCTAATATCATAGTTATTGGATACCGCAAATCGAAGAATACTCTGAAGTATGGTATAATGATCAGTTGTCTCTGTATATCATGTCATAGTGTGAATGTAAGTGAATGCTCAGTACATTTAAAATCGCAAACTTTTCAAACACCAATAAAACAGTTGTTTAAAAAATATTCATATTCATATTTATATGATGAACTATAATAAAAATACATGTAAGGCTTGGAGTTTACATGCACGTATACAGCTGAAGAAATTGCTTTGCCGATTCGCATAGAACGTTATTTGAAAAAAACAACAACAGCAAAACAACATCATAATAGCGCGTGAAACACGTGCAGTATAAAATACCTGAGATTGTTTGTATGATTTTAACCTCCGTGTGCAACAAGCGTCGATGCATTTTAAGAACTTTTACTGTAAAATCATACTCCTAAAATGAATGGGAAATTATTCCATCATCGTATATGGCTCATATTCATGTGCATCTATCTCGCTATTCCATCATCGTATATGGCTCATATTCATGTGCAACTATCTCGCTATTCCATCATCGTATATGGCTCATATTCATGTGCAACTATCTAACTATTCCATCATCGTATATGGCTCATATTCATGTGCAACTATCTCGCTTCTCAGCGCAGCGCCAAAATTTATACTTCTGATGCGCGTCGCTCCGCAGTCATTAAAAACCAAATAGTTGCATGCGCTGTTTACATATAACATTTATATTTGCTGTATATTTCTATATCTGAATTGCACATAGTTTGTGTTTGATAAATATTAAGGTTTTTTTTTAAAGTTTCATCAATAAGTTCATGAAATGATGATAATAATATATTTTTGATTATCTTCATTTTATTTTCATTAACGTTCTTGGTGTACGGGGAGATACGATGCTTGTTGTTTGTGTTTGAAATGTACTGCGAATTATGCTTAATTCATTTAAAGTGAAAGATGTAAACATAATTCACGTGTATCGTTTATGTCTAACTGTGTCCATTATTCTATAAGTCTATAATAATTGAAACAAAGGTATCATTGTTTATCTTAAATTATCATACTCAATTTTGTATTCTACGGAACATAAATGGAATTGCTATATAAGAATATGTTTTGTTTTATTTATCAAGGCAATTTTCCGAATTTGCAAACTGATTGTATTCAAAATGTATTACGTGTTTTCGCGCGAAAGGTGTGTTATGCGTGGACGGTATGCAGACGATACGGACGTTTGGACGAAACGGACCGTATTATTCGCGTGTACGAATGATGGATATAAGAGCATCGACCATAACCCACTCTTCTGACTCAGCTGACCTTATGACGAGATTTGATGGACAATGTGTTTAGCCATTCAGAAAGCTAGGACTAGATTGTTTGACGGATATGACTTGTAAAAACATCAACGAGTATACTGTCAACGGTGTTTTTCGGAGTTTGAGCTCAATAGGCGTGGTTGTAAACCCCACAGCGTATCGTCAGCTTAGCGGAAAATGTGTTTCAAATAATACAACATAGCAGTTATTTGTATATCATCTTCTTATCGTACTGCAGACGCCCGCACAACGGAGCTCAAACCTGAGTGATATTTTTTACTTCACCAACATTTAAAATTGATTAAAGTAGTTTGTGATTTTCGTTTAAGCGCCTGCTAGTAATCACTAAATATCTGTGTGAGGTTTATGACAAACCCGAAAATCAATCTCGACCAGGGCCCGTATTCACTCGTCTTGGTCTTAAGAATAAAGAATAAACTTAGGCTCAAGAAATAATTGCGTTTGCAATTATACCAGGTTTCAATGCTGCTTATGCCATCAATAAATCATTCCAAATAAAGAATTGTAAAATTACCGTTGGTGAATACTAAGTTCAATTCAAACTAACAGCCTTTTTAGAACAGAACAGTTTGAAGAATAATCTTTATTCTTAAGTCTAGACTTGGTTGGTAAATAAGGGCCCATTTTTGAAACCTGCAAATGTCCACGTAATTCATTTTTATGATCATTCAAAAAGGGCGTAAAAATAACAACACGTAAATTGTTTTAAATATTTAATATAATTCCTGATTACATAGTATAATGTATGCATATAAAAAGCAGACTATAAAACCTCGTTAATCAGATCATTGCATGAAAAGTCGTATATCTAAAAGTTTCTAAAAGCAACACTTTATAATGTTATATGTTGCGAATACTATATAATTATGTTGTGTTTTTTTTCAAAGTCCGACTGGGCAGTTTAAAAAAAATGTCCAAGAAACTAAAAATAGAAAATATCTATGGCTTGATTTCTAAACAAAACACAATTTGTATATTCCAAAAAGCTACGGACATGAAAAGGAACAACCATACGTCTATACAAACTCCTTAAATTCACAACAAAACTTAATGTAATATAATACTTTGTACATAGATTTTGATTTTTTTAACTGATAAAGTTGCGTACAAATTGATTATTATTCTTTGCAACGGACGTGTGTTTTATTTACTTAATATTTTACCAATGTCTTTTCTCTTGATGAGAAGACCAGATTGGTTAAAAAATGATTAATTTAACGGAAGTTAGTTTACTTGGCGGGCATTATTTAATACGAATAAACATCCCTCATCCATTCAGTCATGCACACACTTGCAACAAATAACGAGATACAATGATATATAGTGTATATAATGATTAAATAAAACATCGAATATATTACTTGTTTGGAGCTAAGAAATCTGAACTAGTAGCCAAAATTTTTATTTTGCAAAGACGACTTGGTATTTAGAAAAAAAAATTCCCCCAAAAGTGTGAAAATATGCGTCAGTATTAAATATTTTCAGAAAGTTTAGTAGCCAATAAGAAATTTTAGTAGCCAATGCTATTTTGGCTTCTAGTAGCGCTAACATAGTACATGATGATATTTGGTAACACATTTTCGATTTTAATACGGCCAATCTCCATGCTGTCATACACATATTGCAACAAATAACGTGATATAACGAAATATAGTTTATATTATGGTTAAATTAAAATCTAATATATTATTATAGGTTGTGAAACAATGTTTTTCGCATTTGATACTCTCAAATTACATTCCCTCGTAAACACATTCACAACAAATAAAGTGATATATAGTTCATATAATAATTAAATAAAAATTATCATATATGGTTATGTGTTTTATAAAAACATGTTTCGTATTTTATATGCGCAACTAATATTTCAAAAAGATATTAGAAATAATCTATATATAATCTCTATACCAGCCAATAAACATTGGATCTATTTCAAGAAACAAATTGTTATAGTATACAGTCTAAGGTCTATAAAGTATATGTTCTATAGTATAAAACATCCAATATTTTTTTAACAGAGATAAATTAATTAAACATCTTATGTAACATGAAGCATCTTAAAAACATATTGCATACAGGCCCACATGTATATCTAGGAACAAAACATTAAACATTGCACCAGACGTGAAGCCATAAACTTACAAAATACACTTTAACAAATTGAATTGCACATGTAATTGTGTAACATAGACAAAGAGTCTTCCTAACCAGATGCAGTTCATGTACACAGACAAAGAACACAATTATCGTTGTTAAACTACACAATAAACAACACAAGAAGTAGTCTCTATTCTGAGCGGAGCAGAGTAAAATGTAGTTCTCATTAAAATTGGAAAAAAAACATTGTCACATCATGTTAGAATCAAAATAATTGTCGCATTATCGTTCTTTATCGGTCAATAAACAAACCGTTGTTGTTCTGATGCGTGGCTATTAAACCACTCGGGCTAACGCCATCGTGGTTTAATTCCTACGCATCAGAACTCCAAATCGTTGTTTATTGGCCGATACTAAATGATAAATAGAAAGTTATTTCTTAAACATATGGTAAGAATAATTTTCTATCAGTCTTATATATGTTCATGATTTAAAACAGCATTGTCAATGTCGTTATTAAAAGCAGTTATAAATGTTTGTGATTTTTACATATACGTACAAGAAAATACGTGAACACCCGTGTTAACAAGAAAATTAAACACGAAAGACAACAACACTTGCCATTAGATTGGCTTAGTTCTTCTTTTTCGGCAGTTACTTAAAATCTTATTAGCCAATTCAGACAACTTTGTATTGCAATTAAGATAATAATTTTCTTATTTCACCTTACACTAAATCCAGAACAGCAATTTACATTGGATGAACACCCACAATTAAACATTCAAATATACCTACGCATAACATAATTATTGGCACATTACAAACGCAAAAAAAACAAAACATATACACACATTTATAAATCAAATACATATTTGACATCCAGGTAATACACGCAAAATCGTTCGACAGACTATTTAGAGGCACAGTTAAAGTAAGATAATTTATGTATAACATTCCAAACTGCATCACTCGTACTGGTATAACAATTGATTAGTAAGGCATTGTTATTATTGAAGGCCTGATTATATTACAAAACTAAGCGTACACTTATTCTATCTGATTAAAATCGGTTCTTAATATACTCTACGCTTTAGAGAGATTATTCACTTAAGTCAGATTGAATATTATAAAGCTCATGATAACAATTATCCATACAAGGCATAATACTAAGTACACATTAGAAACATATGTGTATACTATCATTATATTGTACTTTTCCTTAACATGTTTACAGGAACAATCACTACGACTAAAAGTTATACATACTAGGGTAGAAAAGTCCACGAATATTAAATTGTTAAAATATACCTTGTAGAGAAAAAATTTCATTCGTTGTAGAAATTTAAAGAAGGTCCAGAAAGAGAAAAGGTAAAATGATGCGGAGGAGAAGGAAAATACCGGTATGTTGTAACGTACAAAAGTCGACAAATAAGAAAGGTCAAACGTCGCAGCGCAGAAATGTATACACACAATAAAAGTCATACAATGTAGAGAGAACAGCTGGACGAAGAAAGGTTATACATTGTTGGGAAGATAGGGATGTACGTTGTAGAGAAGAAATGTTGTTATACGTTGTAGATAATAGTGAATATAAATGTATAGGTGAAATGTTATACTTTGTAGATAATACTGATTATACGTTGTAGAGAAGAAATGTTATAAGTTTAAGGGAAGAAAGACTATAAGAAAGGTTATACGTTGTAGAGATAAAAAGGTTTTACGTTGTAAGGAAGGAAGGCTTTACGCTATAGGGTCAAAGATTATGCGTTTTAGGGAAGACAGGTTACACATTTAGAGAAGATATGTCATACGTAGTAGGGGATTAAAGGTTTTACGTTGTGGGGGAGGGAGATTATACGTTGTAGGAGTGACATGTTATACATTTTGAGAAGAAAGCCTATACGTTTTAGGGAAGAAAGGTTAAACAGTGTAGAGAAGAAAGGTTATATGTTGTAGTGAAAAAGGTTATATTTTATAGGGAAAGACGGGTTATACAGTTATAGAAAAAAGTTAATTCTTTGTCGAGAAGGCAGGTTATACGATGTTTGGAAGAATGGTTACATGATGTAGGGAATACAGGTTGTATGTTGTAGGCAATACAGATTACATACTTTGTATAGAAGAACGGTAATACGTTTAGAGAAGAAACATTATTCATTTAGAGAACAAAGGTTAGAAATTTTGAGAAGAAATGTTATACATTGCAGGAAATAAAGGTTATACGTTATAGAGGAGAAAGTTCAACCAAAGGAGTAAAAACCGTGGTACTAAGTATAACTAAACGGAAGTTAAACATATATATAAACAACTATCGGAATAACGTAGCAAACCCTTTCAAAATCCAGATTTATCTATGTGGACGTGCCACACCGATTTATTGCTGCAATGCCTTCACTTAGATGAACTGGTGAATTTTAAACAGAACAAGCGAAATCAAAGCAATCTAGTGATATTGCGTTAACAGTGAAGCTTTGGCTGACCAAGGCAATGGAGTATTGGTGCGTTTACAGCAGAGTTTTGATCGGAAGACATTAATACAGTGACAGTGTGTTTACAGTAGAGTTTTCACTGATGGCAGCAGTGGAGAGACAGTGTGTTTTCAGTGCAGTTTTAATAGACGAAAGCAATAGACTAACAACGTTTTTTACAGTGGTGGTTTGATAAACGAAAGCAATAGAGAAACAGTTTGTTTACAGTGTACTTTTGATAGACGAAAACAATAGAGAAAAAGTTTGTTTACAGTGGACTTTTGATAGACGAAAGCAATATACATATAGCAACAATGTGTTTACAGTGAAGTTTTGACTGATGACATCAATAGAGTAACAGCTTGTTTACCATGGTGTTTTGATAAACGAAAGTAATAGAGAAACAGTTTGTTTACAGTGGACATTTGATAGACGAAAGCAATACAGTAACAGTTTGTTTTCAGTGGAGTTTTGACCGATGACGGATGTTTTCAGTGGAGTTTTGATAGAAGAAAGTAATCAAGTGAAATTGCGTTTACAGTGGTGCTTTGACAGAGAAATCAATAAAGAAATAGGAGACCGTTTCAATAAGCTATAGTATCGTAACTGTTACAATATCGTTTTTCTTACCTTTGTTTCCACAGATATTGCACGTCCTCGAACTGTCTGTGGCTCTATATCACGCCTCACAAGTTCTACTATTTCACGGACACTCGCTTTGCTAAAACTATATCGGGACATGAAGACATCATCCGGAATATCGTCTAACAAAAGACGGGGCGAAAACCGTATTATCCGGCGTCCATTTTATTTAGAACGTCATTACGAGTGCTTGTCACGCCTCGCATACTTACAAGAGGTTTTTACGATATCGTAAATTACGATGATTTATTGAAACGCAAAATGATAAGTTGCGAGAGTCTCAACTGGTTTACTAGTCGTAACTTACTTACGAGGGCTTATTTAAACGGTCTCCAGAGTGTTTACATTGTTTTAATAGACGACAGAAAGAGCGTCACAATGTGTTTACAGTAGAGATTTGATCGACACAATCTATGAAGCGACATCGTATTTACAATGGAGTTTCTTAAGTCAAATGCAAAAGAGTGACAGTGTTTTTAAAATGGAGATGTGACAGCAGAAAGTTTATAAAGTAACGGTGTAATTACAGTGAAGGTTTGATTGGTCAATGGAAGATATTAAATGTGTGTTTACCGTGGAATGTTAATAGAGCAACAATGTGTTTACGGTGGACTGTTCAATGCAATACAGTAAATGTGTAGTTACAGTGCAATTCTGATAGACAAAAGAAATATAATAAAATACAGCGTGTTTATAGTGCAGTTTTGATAGACAAAAGCAATAGAGTAACAGTGCGTTCATAGTGAAGTTTAAAATGTCAAAGACAATAGCGTATCAGTGTGTTTACAGTGGAGTTTTGACAGACGAAAGCAATAGAGTAACATCGTGTTTACAGTGGAGTTGTGATAGCCGAAAGCAAAAGAGTAATATCATGATTACAGTTGAGATTTGGCACACGAAAGAAATAGTTTAACAGCGTGTTCACAGTGGAGCTTTGATAGACGAAAGCAATAAAGTAATAGCGTGTTCCAGTGGAGTTTGAAATACGAATAGATTAGCAACGTGTTTACAGTGGAGTTTTGACAGACAAAAGCAATAGAGTAACATCGTGTTTACAGCAGAGTTTTGATAGTTGAAAGCAAAAGAGTAACAGCGTGATTACAGCGGAGTTTTGACAGACGAAAGCAATAGAGTAACAGCGTGTTCACAGTGGAGTTTTGATAGAAGAAAGCAATAGATTAACAACGTGTTTACAGTGGAGCTTTGATAGACGAAATCAAAACAGTAACGGCGTGTTTACAGTGGAGTTTTGATAGACGAAACCAATAGAGTAACAACGTGTTAATACTGGTATTAATATTAGTGTGTTTACAACGCACAGTTGTTTGACGAAAGTAATCGAGTAACAGCGTGATTACAACAGTGGAGATTGTATAGATGAAAGTAATAGATTAACAGCTGGATTACAGTCAAGATTTGATAGACAACAGCAATCGAGTAACAGTGTGTTTACAGTGGAAGTTTGATAGACAAAAGCAATGGAGTAACAGCGTGTTTACAGTGCAGTTTTGATATACGAAAGCAAAAGAGTAACGGTGTGTTTACAGTAGAGTTTTGATAGACGAACGCAATAGAGTAACAGTGTGCTTGTAGTGGAGTTTTGTGTTTGATAGACAAAGACGATAGAGTAACAGTGTGTTTACAGTGGAGTTTTGATAGACAAAAGGAAAGGAGAAATGGTGTATTTACAGTGGAGTTTTGATAGACGAAAGCAATAGAGTAACAGTGCGTTTGAAGTGGACTTTTGGTAGACAAAAGCGATAGAGTAACAGTGTGTTTACAGTGCAGTTTGATAGACGAAAGCAACAGAATAACGGTGTGTTTACAGTTGAGTTTTTATACACGAAAGCGATAAAGTAACGGCTTGTTTACAGTGCAGTTTTGATAGACGAAAGCGAAAGAGTAACGGTGTGTTTACAGTGGAGTTTTGATAGACGAAGCAATAGAGAAACAGTTTGCTTACAGTGGAGTTTCTAAAGTCAAAGCCAATAGAGTGTGTTTATAGTAAAGTTTTGATATACGAAAGCAATACAGTAACAGTGTGTTTATAGTGGAGTTTTGATAGACGAAAGAAATAGGGTTACAGTGTGTTCACGGTGGATTTGTTTGACAAAAGCAATAGAGCAACAGCAGGAGTACGGTAGAGTTTTGATAGACGAAAGCAATAGAGTAACAGCGGGATTACTATAGAGTTTTGATAGACGAAAGCAATAGAGTAACAGCGTGATTACAGTGAAGATTTGATAGACGAAAGCAAAATACATTTGGTAACAGCGTGTTTACAAAAGAGTTTTGACAGACAAAAAGAGTAACAGTTACTGTTTCTTTACATTTGTGTTGTGACAGACGATGGAGATAGAGTATTGGTGGGTTTACAGTGGAGTTTTACTCGAAGACATCAAATGAGTAACAGTGTGTTTACAGTGGAGTTTCAATTTGAAAGCCATAGAGTAACTGCGTATTTGCAGTGGAGTTTCAATACGAAAGCCATTGAGTAACAGCGTGTTTATAGTTGAGTTTCAATACAAGAGCCATAGAGTAACAGCATATTTACAGTGGAGTTTAAATACAAAAGCCATATGGTAACAGCGTGTTTATAGTAGAGTTTTAATAGATCAATGCAATAGAGGGGGTTTTACATAGAATTGTGGTCTACAATAACATTAGAGTAACAGTGTTCTTACATTTAAGATTTCATAGAAGAATGCAATAGAGTAACAGTATGTTAACGTGGTGTTTTGATGGACGATAAAGACAAAGTACCAATGTGTTTACATAAATGTTTTGATAGACAAAACCAATAATAATAATAATATTATCATTATATTATGATAATATACTTTCATACAGGGTTCGAAAGAAGAAATCATTGTTATATCACGTATTCATCAGGCGTTGGATAGGAGAGAATACAGCATTGTAATATCAGATATTTAACAGGGTGTTTCGATAGAAGAGGGGCATTATAATATCAGAAATTTAAGAGGGATTCGGTAGAATCAAAGAGACCATTATACATGTGTAATATCAAAAATTTAACAGGGGATTGGTAGAACAGAAGGGAGCATTGTAATGTCAGAAATTTAACAGGATGTTTGGATAGAAGAGAAGAACTGTAACATTTGAAATGTAAGATGGTGTTTTAATAGAAGATAGCATTGTAATATCAGAATGTTAACAGGGTGATAGATATAATAGAAGAGATCTTTGCAATATATGAACTTTTTCCCACCACCTGGAGGCCATGTTTTAGAACAATTCGAGAGAATTTACATAAAATTTTAAAATATACAAGTATATAATTTAACAGGAGTTTCGAAAGAATATAAGAGAGCTTAGTGATACACGTGTGTGATAGTGTGACAGGTCAGTTAGGTGACAGTGTGTTTCGTTAGAATAGAGCATTACTATATCAGAAATTTGAGCTTAAGCTTATGTCGACTAAAAGAGAGTACTGAGATATCAAATATTTAACATGGGCTAACCTAGAATAGAAGAGAACTTTGTTACATCAGACTGTCAACAGTGTTCAATTAAAGACTCGAGGGCATTTTAATATATGAAACTTAACATGGGGTCGATAGAACAGACAAGGACATTGAAATATCGGATATTTAACAGATTGTTTTGTTAAAAGAGAGCATTGTAATATCAGAAGTGAATTTTCATAAAGATTTGTAATATATGAAAGTTAACACGTTGTTTTGATAGAAAAGAGCAAATGTTGTTATATCAGACATTTAACAGGGGAATAAATATTATAGAAGCGAGCACTATATAAGTAATATCAAATATTTGAAACAAAGGTTTCGAAAAAAAATAGAAAATTGTAACATCTGATAAATAACAAGTAGTTTAGATAGTAGAAGAGGGAATTTTAACATCTTAAAAGTAAAAGTAAGTGTTAAGATAGAAGGGACGATAACATTGTAATGTCAGAAATTTAACAAGGGGTTCCATAGAAGAAAAAAATCATTTAAAATTGAAGACTGTCGATACATGTGGAGATAGTTTTCAATACCAGAGAGTATTGCAAGATCAGAACTTCAATAGAAAAGAGAGCAATATACGTAATAGCAACAGTTTAACAGTGGAATGTAGATTAAAGGTAGCAATACTATAACAGCAGTTTAACAGTAAGGTATCTATATAATAGAGCAATGCAACAGCGGCAGTTTAAACAGTGGATTGTCAACTGGAATGGGCAATACAATATTAATAGTTAATAGTTGAGTATCGATCAAAGAGAACAATACAATAACGGCAGTTTAACAGTGGAATGTCGATAGAAGGGGCAATACAATAACAACAGTTTAACTGTGGAATGTCGATCGATTGGTGCAATGCAATAGCGGCATTTAAACTGTGGAATGTCGATCAAAGGGGACTATACAATAAAAACAGTTAAACTGTAAAATGTCGATCGAAGGTGCAATACAATAACAACAGTTTAACCGTGGGATGTCGATCAAAGGGAACAATACAATAACGTCAGTTTAACCGTTGAGTGTCGCTCGAACAGAGCAATACAGATAAAACAGTTTAACAGTGGGATGTCGTTCAAAGGGAACAATACAATAACGTCAGTTTAACCGCTGAGTGTCGTTCGAACAGAGCAATACAGATGGGTTGTTGACAAGAGAAGGGAATTACAAAAACAGAAGTTTAAAAATGAAATGTCGATGTAGTTTAAGGTGGAATGTCAATCGAAGAGAACAAAGCAACAAGGGTATTGGAATGTCGATTTGAGAGAGCAATACCGTAAGAGCAATTTAGCAGTTAAGTGTCGATGGAACAGAGCAATACAAATGTATTGCCGAAGCAGACTATGTCAACAACAACATCGGGGAATGCAGTAGACAGGTCAACCTTACTAACATCAGTTAATGCATTAGATGCATTTTGAGGTGAAGTATTCATATATGAAATATGAAAGTCGAAGACAACGAGTGGAATGCGTTGAGTTGTGTAAATTTTGTATACTTTGCAACATACAGGATTTATGCATCAGAGGTTGGACATTGTTTTAAGTCGAATAATGATACCAAAATAGTTATTTACAGTATTTGAGTCTGTTATGAATTGAAGATCCATTTTACGCAATCACCCGGGCGAGCCTTTTTAAATGTTACATATAAACCACTTCGCAGCCGCATCGCACTAAATACGTATGTACTTTTAATATATAAAATGGCAGTGAAGCTCAAATATCAAAGGTAAAATACATAAAAAGTAATATCATAAATCAAATATTAAATGCATGCAGTAACCAGGCAGTATGATGGCGATTGTTTACAGAACTGGTTACTATGGCAGTATAACAAGTCTATGAACACAATATTGACTGGCAGTTGGACCATATATATGGCGTGTTTACACTCAGGACAATAGTAAATTAAAAATGTTGTAGTTTAGTGGTTAAAAAAACAAAATTTGAAAAGAAAACTACATAAAACGATTAAATTTCATCTGACACAGCACATCATAAATGGTAGTCAGGTAAAGAAACTTATTGTAATGTTCCGAGTATAAACAATGGCAGTAACTGTCTTTGGTGACACTAACAGTGTTCCTGTTAATGGAATATAAAATGTTAAGACTGATGCATTCTACCTTTCCACATGAATAATGACACAATATGCATTTCAAAAAATTATGAAATTCTCTCCACGACTAGGCCATTCAAATTTGATTCTATATTTAGCGTCACCATGGTTTTTCGAAACCTACCAACCAGGCAGGAAAAAAACAAACAACAAGTCAATAAAAAAAACTTTCACAACCTATTCATGGTAGTGGTACAAGCTAAAGCAAATGTTTACTTGCAAAACTGTTATATATCATTTTCATATTGGGATTCTACTGTAATACAGTATATTAACTGTCTAATTTGACTAGTCGCAAGCTTTGTTTTACAAATATTAGTAACAACGCCTGACAGTCCTTTTTTTTTAAATTGTGTATACGCTTTCCAACTCTTTTTTCACATTGTCAATTTTTTATTTAGTTCAGGCATCCGAAACCTACCAGCCCGAGGACGCTAAACATAGAATCAAATTGGTATGGCCCTACCTCGCAGTATCAACGCATTAACATTTTAAAAAGCTACAAATTAGCTCATAATGATCAAGCGAATTATTTTTGCACCATTTTGTACACTATTAATAGTGAACTGTAGTATAATATTTTTAACAAATCATATGTCACATGTTTAAGAGTGACGAATGTGATTGGCCTAATACGGGGTATGCGTGAGGATCACAGAAGAATATGATTTAATAACATATTAAAAACTAGACGCGATCACAAACTTCACAGAAAATGTGAAGAATAAGAGTGTGATGTGTGAATAATAAGATCTTAATTTTTCACACCTGTGAAGAATGAAATCATAGTTTTCACAGATGTGAAACATATGATTTGTGAAAAATATGGTTCTACAATACCTACTGCCTACTCAAACTGTAAATGCTAACAATAAAATACAAAATGAACAGCCAATCACAAAAACATCTTTAAACTTTTTAAAAGTTACAACTACATATATCGTGAAAAATGGCAGTTCTGTTGCTTTAAACGTATACAGAAAAATATATTAATGAGGCATGTCGTGGGAAAACCGGGCGTAATACATGTGCGTAAAGTGTCGTCCCAGATTAGCCTGAGCAGTCCGTACATGCTAATCTAGGACGGCACTTTCCGCTTTTATGGTATGGTATTTTCTGTTTTAGGGAAGTCTCTTCTAAACATAAATCCACTGTAGGCGGAAAGTGCCATCCTGGATGCATTTATTCCGGATTTCCCACAGCAAGCCTCATATTTACTATAGCCTAAATCGAGTTTCTTAGTGGCCTCTTTTCAAAATTATTATGACCAGTGTATTTGTAGATTGCAGATTTCGTTATCTGTAACTTTTATTTACCCTAACTGTCGGAGGTTATCGCATAAAGGTATTTTCATAACATGTTGTTTACACCTAAGTTAAAGAATACTTAAACTCCAGAACATCACCAGTAGAGAAACCCTTATTAACATCCGCTGGTCATTTATTTGACGCAAGTGACCAATTGCTTATACAATACAGGAAAATACGCACAATCCAAAACAAAACATAAAAATGTGCTTTTGTTTGTATTAATTTGTTGGCATAGTTTTTGTTAGACTTTTCCTGAAATGGGATAGAGAGCTCATATGTGAATGATCACTAAGAAGAAATCGGTGTATATGTGTATATAAAAACATAGTGTATATAAGTATATATATACAATACATCTGGCAGTTTTGCACAGCTACCAATGCCAAGCACGCGACGCGCTTCTAACTATTACATACGAAAAAGGAGCGCTGCAGAAGCGATCATCAAACCCCAATAGACGCCCTGGCCGCCCTGTGGTGCCTTTACATCGTACGAGACGGGCGTTACATCGGGCTTTACATCGTACGATACGAGGTTTACATCGTACGATACGGGCTTTACATCGTGCGATACGGGCTGCGGAGATGGCGTTGCTGGAATAGTAACACGAACATGTGATTTTTTTTCGTCTTTGATAGGAGCTCGTAAAATTACCCAGTCTCAATCATCCAAACATAAACAATGGGGCCATATCCACAAAGCTCCTTAGTGAAAACTTAAGTAAATTCCTTTACATAATAAAATTCCTTAAGTCGTTGGCTTGTTCATTTTAAGTTAATTTTGTTTTCAATACTTTTATTATACTAAAGAATCAACCGATGCTTCTTAATTTACTAGATTTCAAATACAAAACATTCGTTTTCACAAAATAAATTGTTTTTGAATTTTTTACTTTATGTTAACTTTAGTTAAGGTTATTCTAAGGAGCTTTGTGGATATGACCCATTTTTTGGGCGATTTTTTTTTCACTGCTTTTGGAATGGGTCGGTTCCTATCAAATTGGGAATTTCTCGTCGTGAAATCTTGCTAACTGGAAAACATTTACGACAGTTATTTATTTAATTAGTTACTTAAACGAATGTTATATTGATTGATTTTTGGTGTTTTAATGGTGTGTATCTCTATCCATATAAGTAATTTCATGATTTACAACTTAGATTCACATTTCTTATGTATTTTGGATTTTTTCACTTCAGATTTGGGAATTACTGTCATTCCAATTAAACCATATCTGGCATTGGGAATAGGTCCTTCTACCGGACCCTATTTAATTAGGAAAACAATCACTGCTGTTTGATTGTTCCCCTTTGGAATGACAAATAGTTCCGCTTCAGTTGCCAGTAGTGACAATTTATTTTTAAAAACATAGGAATTGATAATATGAATTCTAAAGCATGCCATTACCTGGCTGTTCATGTATAAAAACAGTCGCATATTGAGTTCAAACAATATGTTACTTAAATAATTTTCTATTTATCGTTGTTTATTTGTCAATAAACAACGATTTGGACTTCTGATGCGTAGGAATTAAACCACGAGGGCGTTAGCCCGACTTGCTTAATAGCCACGTTTCAGAACGACAAAGAATTGTTTAATGGCCGATAAACAACGATAATGCGAAAATTATTTTGATACATGATCTGGCAAATATTGTTTGCAATTGTAATGAGAACTATTTTTTACTATGCTGCGCTCAGAATTGGGACTTATTTTTGGGTTGTTTATTGGGTAGTTTAACAACGATAACAGTGTTCTTTTGTCTATAGAAAAATCAGCGGTAATGATGTTAAAATACTAGTTTAAATATTTAGATAATCACATTTCCTTCAACATTTTTCACAATTAGCAAGACTTCACGGCGCCCAAAGTTCCCAATGTGATGGGTATCAAACCGATTCCCAAATCTATGAAAAAAAATCGCAGCGAACTTAAACTGCGTTTCTTTCTTAAAATCACTTTTTGGTCGATAATAACATTTGGCAAAATCATATTAAATGCTGATATTATGATTTTGATTTTGATTTACAATTTATAGAGAATTAGCATTGACACGTTGCTTTACAATTAATACAGGATTATCACTGATATTTCGCTTTACATTTTTTTAGAGAATTAACACTGATATTTCGCTTTACATTTTTTAGAGAATTTACACTGATATTTCGCTTAACTCGACGGCGTATTGGGTAATTAAAGGGACTATGTCAACGAAAAATTGGCTTTCTATTGCACTATAAATTATTATGTATGATAGTAATGCTCTATACTATGACACGTGCATAAAAAAAATAATTATTATACACAATCAGATATTTGATAAAAACTAATTAGCAAAAAAGTCTGAAAAAACTAAAAACCCCAAGCGGGTATCGAACTAACGACTTAGAAACAAAAAGACAATAAAAGCGCTTTAACCAACTGCGCTATCAAGCTAGGCAAGGACACGTGTGTAAACTATGGTTATATAAAATGCTCCCAATTCTGACGTCAAAATGTGAACAGGAAAAGGGCCAAACAAACAAGACCCATATTATAAATTGATTTTTATCTCGGAATGCGTAAACTCTTTTCCCATTATATATACCCTGTTTTAGCCGTTATTATATGCCGGGATTAATACCTAAATTTCAGATTTTTTAAAGAAATTGCCCCCTTGGGGCCCTTTTTGATGACATAGTGCCTTTAATTGGTACATATTCAACAGCGGTAGAGAAACCCTAACTGTCATTCAAAGGGGTTGCTTATTAACAACAACAATAACAACAACAACAACCATAACAACAACAATAATAATAATAATAATAATAATAATTATTATTATTATTATTATTATTATTATCATATTATTATTATTATTATTATTATATTATATAATCAATATTAATAAGAAGAAGATTTAGTAAAAGGAAGGAGAAGAAAAACAATAATAATAATACGAAGCAGACTAAGAAGAAAAAAGAAGAAGAGACGAAGAAGAAGAAAAAAGGAAGATATATAACGCGTACTTCAGTGACGACTGCCGCAGCCGGAACTTCTCCCAGACGTAGTCGATGTAGGCGTGGTGCATGTAGAAGACGGGGCCGTACGCCGCCTGCGCCACGTTGGACATGTCACCTCCCACCCAGTCGTGCACGCCGTCGTGGAGGATCTCGAGGTTGTTCACAGGCTGGAAGTAGTTCGGAGTGTTGCCCGTCGTGATGTTCTAAATGAGACGGAAAAGACAGACATTTATAATAATTATAAGATAGCGCGTATGATTGTGAGTTTATTAGCAACTTTACGCAAATTGTTATGAACGGATTTGCATGAAATTTTCTGAAACGATTGGAAATTGGCCAATGAACACATTACTAGATTTTGGAGGTGATCCGGACCACCATCTTGATCAAGACATATTTTGAAGAACTCTTTATCTGTGGAATATAGGCCAAATTGCCACATTATGCAATTAATTTGCATACATGGGGGAATGGGCTGAGTCGGCGGAGGTCTGCGCCCCTCCCCCCCCCCCGAGTGCTTTCTAGTTTTTGCATTGTTTTATTTTTTCTCAACAGCAACAAGCCTACCGCGAAATTGCAGAAGGTCATCAGCTGGTCAATGTCGTCCTTGTTGATCAACCTTGGCGGACAGGTGCCGTTCCTTGCGATATCGCGGCCGATCAGCGTGTTGAAGCCGCCGGACATGTTCCGGAAGGGTCCCTCCCGGACGGTGCCATCGCCGTTTCCGGCGAAGCACGTGGACCAGAGGATGGAGTCGGACGGAAGCGGCAGGTAGTAGTCCATAGTGTAGTCCCAGTACGCCAGCGACCCTGCAGCAGAGGGGGAAGTAGTGTTATTCTCTAGCTCGTAATCTATTAATCTGACACTGACCTTTATGCAGAAAATATACTGCCGGCACTAAATATTTGAAACAAAATCGGTGAAAAGGTCTCATTTTTGTATATTGACCAAAACACTCGCAAACGTACTAAAATCCGCTGGAATTGGTTTGCATCTATGAAAAATGGACAATTCTCAAATGAATGCATTTTGCCAATAACTAAAAAAAGTAAAATATTTATCGTTGAACAATTTGTTGATAACTCAGTCAGTACTCACGCTGCTATAGCGGGTCAAATACAGATCTTCACAATCGCTCTATACATGTATATAGCGGGCTATACACGAAACAAAGTAGGACTAATGTTCAAAGATGGACTGTCTCTGATCCAATACGCCGCTATGAAGACGCGGTGCCAGGGCAGGAAGCCGGCCCCGTGGTGCTTCCGGAGAACCTGGACGCCGTGGAGTCGCCCGAACCTCGCTAGCACGCCCGTCTGAAACACGCGGACACTTTATAACAAATATTCTAACATGACACGCGCAGTTTTATTTAGACAAAGAACAAAAATTTAGGTTTTTAAAATAAACAACCCGAAAAATATCTCCGAAACTGTAAAATATTGTAATTGCATAATTTGTTGTCATGTCATGTAAGAATTGAAATAATGTTCGCATTATCGTTGTCCATCTGTTAACAAACAACGATTTGTCGTTCCGATGCGAGTATAATAAACCACTCGGGCTAACGCCTTCTAGGTTTAATTCCTACGCATCAGCATTTCAAATCATTGTTTATTAGCCGATAAACAACTCTAAATCGAACATATTTTAAAATACAGATTCTGTTTCGGAAGCGGCACACTAAATATGATTTTTATAAAATCGCTATATCGGGTTAAATACACTATAGATATAATCGCTATATATGCATATGCTAGTAATGACTCAGTATTAATGTTCTGCGCTGTAGCAACGCACTTTGGTGTCCACATAACTTCGGTGTTCAATCGCCCTGCGCGTTGTTGGAATTCCAGTACGGTCCGCTTTTATTGAAATTCCAAAAACGCGCAGTTCTAGAATAGTCCGTGCGACCATGTTTATTAATTGAGCTTAATGTGTCGTCATCGTAATAACAATCATACAAATATTGAATAAATTATGTAACACAAAATTCTTTACATTTCATTAATGAACAATTATAATCGTAATTTTATATAAAATCCCCGGTTTATTTACGTTGAGGGTCAGATTTATAAAGCGGAAAACTTTAGTATACCTTTAATTTTGAAAACAATTAGTTTAAACATTCTGGAAATAATGTTTTAAAGCAATTAATGTGTGAATATTCAAATGGTTTTCTTGCAGTCGAATTAATCGATTAGTGTTGCATTACCGCGTTAATTTTATGTGTTTATTAGTTAACGATATTTTCAGAAACATTCGCTAAAATCGTCAGATACAGTAACACCCCGCTAATACGACCACTTAGGGATCTTAATAAAAATGATCTTAATAGCTGGGTGGTCGTTTTAAGGTACAGCAGATCACTTAGTCAGTAGACAGTACATGCATATGTTGCGTTTATCAAATTAAAAAAATCTCCTTTAATGCCTCATTAAAGTCACGATACCCAGTGATAACTGGAAGTAGTTGTCGGCTTGTCGGCTTATTTGCTGGGGACCAATACTGATTGGCTAGCCCGGGCTCACATATGAGCCTGATATGGACGGGAAATTGTATTTGGGTCTCACATATGACCCTCGTATAGCCCATATCGGTCCCTTAATGTTTTTGCGAGCTGGGCTCATATATCTCTTATACGGGGAGTAAAATGCATAGGGGGATTGTATATTTGACACGGTATAGACCATAGCAGTCCCATATAGACTTGCCTACTGGGTTCTGGATAATACGGAAGACGAGGTCATGAACTAGGTCATTGCAACACAGTATTTTTGGATGGTGTTCGTCCTCAAAACGTATGGCCGAATTTGCTAGAGAACAATACGGGTTGGCTAGTCCGTGATGCATATGGGCTATATATGTGTAGGAAATGTATATGGGTCCCATATCGGGCTCATATCTTTTCTTGAAAGCCAGAAGGGGCTATCAGCCTTCTTTGGACATATGGTGATGACATCTTCTGGCTCTCAAGTGACGATATGTTGTATCTTGCTGAGGCCCATATAGGTTTTATATATATATATATATATATATATATATATATATATATATATATATATATATATATATATATATATATATATATATATATATATATATATATATATATATATATATATATATATATATATATATATATATATATATATATATAAGCAATATCGAACACATACGGGCTTTTACCGAACAAAAGGTCAAGAACTTGGGAGATGCCACACCATTTCTACAATGTCGGACTTACCTTGTACAGTACGTTGAAGGCCCGGAAGAGCTTCTGCCGCTCGGTCACTGACAATACCTGGATGTCCCGGCGGACGCGATATCCGGTGGAGGGTGAATTCTTCCCGAACCTGCGCGATTTGACAGGAGTTGAACAATGAATGCTTGCACACATTAGTGAAAGATACAGAGCAAATAACAGGGTGCTGTCCCCTGATCCTTTTAGGTTCCCCCCAGCTGCCTCTTGAGCTCGTTCGCACAGAAATGTTGAATTTCGTTTGAAATTCAATATATTGTTCCAAATATGCAATGAAAAATTAATATACTATGTTTGAAAACATTAATTAAAAGCATTTAACTGATAATAAACGTTCATTTGTCAATTTATTAGGAAATTACATAGAATTGAAACATTTCCCAACCTGCTCCTATTAAGGAGCAACCTGTAGCATTTGTATCATAGATCATTCCCTTCACCTGTCGATCATATTCAAATGCTTCCAGTTATTTTGATTGGCTTTGATGTTTCTACATATGTCAATATGCTATATCAAAATAATGTGATGCATTTGAACTATACTGAATGAGGTCAAACATGTATATAATCATTGTATCATTTTTCTAGGTTTTCACTTTATTACACTTAAATGTGCAACACAGATAACATAAGAACATATAATAAATCTGGTGATTAACCTGTCGCAGAATTGCATGCATAATTTATGTAACTTCTAACAAAAGAACTAGTGGGGAATTAAATAAATTACTTACAAGTGACACAAACTGGAAAATTATGATTATAGTGGTTCCGGCAGTGAACGCGCGAAGGAAGAATTTTATTTATAATCAAAACAGCATAAAATGTCTGGTATTGAGACCATTCTGAAACAGATTCAGCATGCAATTCTGCGACAATGATTAATTGATTGATTTATTGATTGATTGATTCCTACCAACCTACCTACATTCGTTCGTTTGTTCGTTCGTTCCTTTTTTCCTTCCTTCATTCAGTACTTCCTTCCTTCCTTCCTTCCTTCCTTCCTTCCTTCCTTCCTTCCTTCCTTCATTTATTAATTTATTCATTTATTAATTTATTCATTTATTCATTCATTCATTCATTCATTTCCATATGAAAATTTGCAAAGTCAACACCAAAGATACATTGTATCACACATATTAAAATTAATATCAACTTTCATGACACCCCTTTATTTCAAGGATAGAGAAATATAAGTTTTTCTTTCAGCTTTTATATTTACATTTATATTTATATTTATACTTATATCTTAATGTGTTTAGAAGTTAAATTTATTTGCCGACAATTTTCAAATTGTGTCATAAAATTGAATACATGTATATATAAAAGACATTTAAGCGAGTTAAATGTTCTACTTGCAAAACAATACAATCTCAAAAAGATAAATTATTACCAAATTATTACAATATTTACAACAGGAACGTTTATTTATTATGATTATTTTGTCATACGAATGCACACACTTTCACACCAATCGCCCATGCGCAAATAACAAACCGACAATTTACAATACATCTTCGCGATGAGGTCTTGTAAACTCGTAAAAATTAGCCTGTGCATCAAATAAAGATGAAAAAGTCATTAAAAACGCATAAGTTATTGCGCTATTTCGCGAGACATTACGTTTTGTTCGCAGTTTTGCTAAATGTCGTGCATTTTGATCACGTAATGTTTCTGCTCAAAGTAAGGTGGTAGTGAAAAAAGTGAAAAAACACGTGACATACACGAGACACGGAATAGGAAAATGATCTGTAAAACACATAAATGTTGTGCATTTTTATTATGTGATGTTTCTGCTCAAAGTAAGATGGTGGTGAAAAAAAACGTGAAAAACACGTGCCATATGATGATACACAAAATAGAAAATGATCTCTAAAAACACATTAATATTCAGTTTAAGCACGATCGATGCCCGGAATACGTGCACTAAATCAACCCTGTCATCGTTTGTCAGGTTAAAGTGACATAAGCCTTCATATTTTTTTTATACAATTACGAACGAAATGAAAGGTAATTAGCACATATGTATTTTATATTCTAAGTGGGTATATACAGTCAAACTAATGTACACATGGAAATATAACTTTCGTATAGTAACAACAACCAGCATTTTAATTGTATACCAAAAATAAACAGACGTTTGCGGCGTAACATACCTTTGAAGTTGTTTTGTCATTTAATATGTAAGCACACATTGTTATCCACACCCATTCTATATAATATTGTTGTATGATTCGACTCTGTATAATAAAACCTTATAGTTTTACATGTATTTGATTATTTGTAAACATCAAATGCGTATTTTTCTTATGATATTAAAAGGAAACAATTTACTTAATTACGTTTAATTTCTGTAATGCAGTTTTAATCCACATATACAATCGAACTCATCACCATACGCCGTGGATTAGATATACATGGTTTGGGTATTTGACTTTGGCGGGCCCGACTGGCTCAGTCGGTAGAGCGCTGGACTCTCAATTCGGGGATCTGAGTTCGAAGCCCGGCCACATAACTTGTGTGGGAATTGGTCATGAAATTATTTCAACGGTCATTTTCAACCCTACTTCTGATTCAAGTAGGTCAGTTGTCGGTTATCGGCATAAGTATGTGCACTTAGTACTGGTAAACCGCTTAGATCGGCTAAGCTTGCCAAGGAAAATTGAAAGAAGGTTAACTGACCGCCGTGATAAGAATTAAATACTGTGTATCTCGCCAAAAGCTGCAAACTTGACCTGAAAAATCAAAGCCAGTTTTAAAATTGACCTTACCTTTCCTCGGTGAAACATTCCAATACGTACATGTAATGAAAATCAAGGGCAGTTTTTTAAATTTGCCATCACTGTTACTAGGCGAAACATTACATGTGTTGAAAATCATGGATTGTTTCACCTTATGTACACGTTGTTGTACAGAATGATGCAGTTGAGGAAATTTTCCATAATTAAGAATAAGGATAAAATTAAAGTTAAGATGCTTTGTTAATACCAGCCCAGTTTGACAATAGGTCTTACTTTTTCTCCGCGAAGCCTGCGAACATGGCGTAATCCTCTGGTAACATTGGGTTGGAGGTGAGCCTGTTGACGAGTATGTCCTCATACAGGCTTCAGCCGCCTGTGTCTGGTTGACGGGCTCATTCTGTAATGGGAATGCGCACAAATGTTCATGAGGCGTGTCGTGGGAAAACCGGGCTTAATGTATGTGCGTTAAGTGTCGTCCCGGATTATCCTGTACAGTCCGCACAGGCTAAGTCAGGACGACACTTTCCGCCTACCGTGGATTTATGTTTAGAAGAGACTTCCTTGAAACAGAAAATATCATAAAACCGGAAAGTGGCGTCCCGAATAAGCGTGTGCAGACTGCACAGGCTGATCCGGGACGACACTTTTTTGCCTATCAAACGTTAAATTTTTCTAATTTTCGGGGAAAAAGAGCAGTTCTCACTTATATAATAAGTGTCTTGCTAGAAATCTCTTTTTCTATGACCTTATTTATAGTTAAGGTCCAGTTTCTTTGTTTGGAGGCGTTTAAACATTCTACATTCAGTCCAATATACTTAACCTGTGTGGTGAATATGTGGCGAATACAAAAAAAGTTAGACAAAAAAAGTTATAGTTTAACTTCCCTCCAAGTTTTTTACGAGATTTAAGCGGAAACCAACCAATTTATGGCCTTAACAATATCTGGGGGAGGAAGGGAAAATTTTAATGGTAAACAATGCAAAAGGACTATAGTAAAATGTACATCAGTCCTAACTATTTTACCGTGTAACATATAAAGCACATATAAAGTACCGACAGTTGTAATAACAAATACATTGGTTTTCATTGTTTAACCAATGTTAATATATTTAATGTTATCATATACCAAAATACATCATGCGTAACAGTGTCCACTTGGGCTGTTTGCCTTCTGGATATACAGTTACTTCGATTATTGGTTTGGAAAAGGATGTCAGATCATCTATAATTATATGCTTTCTTTGAACAGCGTTTGTGAAAAAATAACTTCGCTAAGGTCGTTTAATTGTAATAATATTTCAACGTCGAGTGTGCATGGTTTTAAAACATCAAATAAATGAGTCGTGTCGTGGGAAAACCGGGCTTAATGCACAGGCTCATCCAGGGCGACACATTTTGCCTACAGTGGATTTATGTTTGGAAGAGACTTCCATGAAAATACCACAAAAGCGGAAAGTGCCGTCCTGGATTAGCCTGTGCTGACTCTACAGGCTAACCCGGTACGAAACTTTACGCACATGCATTAAGCCCGGTTTACCCACGACACGCCCCATTAATGTATAAGAAAACGTATTGTTTGCTCCAGTTGGGTCATTACGTTATATACAGACACAATAACAACAGCGACGTATATTTATAGCAGCGAAATTAATCACATTTTATTATCATAATTATTTATTTGATTTATTTCATTTCAAGAAAAATACGAAGGCAAATAATAAAATAATCTTACGCCAGCAACATATATGTTCACTTATTATCATAAGTATTTTAACAACAATACAAGTTAAATAATATTTATGCAACAGGTATAAAGAATGTAAAGAATGGAGAAAACGCACAGACTGCATTTCCGCTGCACAAAGCAGATATTGTTTGTACTTTCCGTTATCCAGTCCTCCTCAAATGGGGCTATTCAACCAAAAATACAGTATAATATTAAAAAAATAAAATAAGGCGTGTCGTGAGAAACCCGGGCTAAATGCATGTGCGTAAAGTGTCTTCCCGGATCAGCCTGTGTTTTCTGTTTTAAGGAAGTCTCTTTTAAACATAAATCTACTGTATGCGGAAAGTGCCGTCTCGGATCAGCCTGTGCAGACTGCACATGCTGATACGGGACGACACTGTATTCACATACATTAAGCCCGGGTTTCTCACGAAACGCCTCAATTTATTTTATGTAGTATTTGTTAAATGATTACTTCAGACATAGGTCTCATTTTTATAAAGAAACAGTAGTTCTAACATATTTTTTTATAATTAAAAAAAAGTTGTCACCGTGACACTTTTCGCGGGCGCGGAAAAATTTGTAGAATTGTAAAATAGATATGAATGAAATGTACATGAAGTACCGCTACACGCATGCGCACTATTGATAAATGTAGTCAACCGTAGGAAAGTTTCCATTGAAGTGCGCGATTTTGTCGGCGTGAGTGTGAATCCTAATGGAACCGTGTACCGAAAAAAAAAATTGACATTGCATATATTTTTTTCTTAACGATTCCATCAATACATTATTGCTACTAGAAAAAATATATTTGTAAAACAATTGGGAATATACGTATAATATATAATCGTTTTAATACGTGTCTATATTAATGGAAAAACCATCGATATGCCCCTTTAAGGTAAATTTGCACCAAAAAAACTCTACTGCTTCATTCAATTATTTATTTTTGAATAACTATATACATAATTTAAAACGATAAATCAATATTGCAGATTTTAATATTTAATGACAAGTTGACTGATTTGATTAATAGAAAGTATATCCCCAAACTAATAATCATGTACATTTATTCTTACGTCAGAAAAAAATGATGTTTAATTTAGTGACTGTAAATGAAAACTATATAAACGAGTTTTAAAACAATTCATTTATGATTTCTGTTCCATATGATGTTAATAACTGCATTAATAATGATGATGATGTTGATGATGATGACGATGATGATGGTGGTGGTGGTGGTGGTGGTGATGCTGATGATGATGATGATGATGACGATGATGATGATGATGATAGTTAAAATAATACTAATAATAATAATACTAATAATAATAATAATAACAATAACAATAACAATAATAACAATAACAATAATAATAATAACAATGTTTCTTACAATCAAGACATCGTGTGTACATGTATTTGATGCGGCTAAATTATGTCAAGGAGTCAGTACAAATAAAACATGGCCCCATTGTCTGACACATATTTCATGAGATGTGAAATGCAATATATTTCTTTGAATGGGACACTCGCATTTTTGCGCGGCTATTCGCTGACAGAGAAACGTAACCAGCTGTTGCATAATTAATGCGTTTTTAAATGATGCATTGTGAGATTGTCAAGAGACAATATTAAAGAAAACAATTATTACAATTACAATTACATCGCAATTATATAGCGCAAAAATTATAAAATATTCTATAGCGCTTCACACTTACATAGCACACATTTGATAAATAAAAAGAATACATATTACGCATGATAATATTATACTACATAATTGTATACACACGATAGAACCTAAACATTCAATATTCAAACAGGATTCTAGAACTTAGATTCAGACATATGGATATCAATATTGTTTTATATCACTACAGATGTTTTGTTTTTAAAAGAGCACACTCAGAGCACACTCATTGTTCGTGAAACTGACTATACAAATGTGTTTTCAGTTTTGATCTAAAGCTGGCTTCTGACAGAATGTTTTTCAGATAGCTAGGTAGATCATTCCACCATTTAGGACCAACGACAGCCAAAGACCTGTCTGCTAATTTTGTTCGCCGTCTAGGGATTTTGAAGCTAGTATCACTTTGTGATCGCAGACTGTACCGCCCTCGATTTGGAACAAACATTTCCCTCAGATACACTGGAGCTGTACCATTGATGACACGGAACACTATTACTAGGACTTTGAACATAACTCTAGCTTTAACTGGAAGCCAGTGTAATTCTTTCAGAAGTTCAGAACTTGACTGTTCATAAGAAGCATTCAATACTACTCTAGCGGCATGATTTTGGACTCGCTGTAGTTTGTTGATTTGGTAGATTGAAATTTCAGTAAAAATACCGTTACAGAAATCAATATGGGAATGAACCAATCCATGCACTAATGATTCAGTTGACTTTTGCGTGAGATGTTTACGCATAGCTCTAATGTTTCGTAACATGCGTTATCTGACACTTTTTCTGAATGTGATGGTCACAGTTGAGTGTATTGGTCATGATAACAACCAGGTCTATAACATAATCGACTTATTTTACGTCGCACCTACCAACATTTACACTTGAAATGTTCAATTTCGCTAACTGTTGTTTAGTTCCATATATAATTAATTCAGTTTTAGAGTGATTCATTTTCAGTTTGAAGGTTGTCATCCATTTTATGATATCATTCAGGAAACTTTCAAGTTGTTGAGAAACAGTTGCCTCGTTTTGAGAATTTCCCGCTTGAATTTTGAATCTAAATCTAAATCTCCATATTTGTGTGCGTATATGTCGGTGAAATGGTTTTGTTATTATGACCATGATAGTAACAAAGCCGATATACATTGTTGTGTATTGACATAGGGAAAGATCCAGAGCTTAATAGCAGGGAGCTGCCCCCTGCTCCTTTGTGGTCCCCTCCCCCCTGCTGCCACAATGGGATGGTCAACACAGAACTGTTGAATATATATTGAAATTCACTATATTTGTTTGAAAATATTCAATTACAAAAGAATTGACTTATTTTGAAGCACTTCAGTGATAAAAACCCTGAATGTATCAATTTATTAGAACATGTCAACGAATTGGTCCATCTTTTCAACCTGCTCCTTTTGAGCAGCATTCTGTGCCTTTTTTGCCCTAGATCTTTTCATAATTTACAGTGTGCCTGTTACACGCTATTAAAGGGCCTACTCATCGTCGAACTACAAAGCGCAGTGGTAATACCGGTGCCAAAATTCATCGAAAACGAGCAACTATAGACAATGTGTATATATACCTTTATTTGTGAATGGTATTGTTTTCTTTTATACATTCAATACATTATTATAAAGATGTCAGAAGCATATAAACAACGGTCAAAACTGGATAAATATGCCTAATTTTTTTGCCATTGACTTCGAAAAGAGACCACTTCAAACAATGGCAATTTACTGCTAAAACAGGTGCATGACATACAGATGAACCAACACGTCTTTCGAATATAATACGGTGTAGTATTAATGTATTCAGTGAAACAAAGTGCATCCGATGATGATGATGATGATGAAGATTTGATGATGATGATGATGATGATGATGATAATGTGCCAAGATTATTCATATATCTTCGATACGGATCACTGCAGACCCTAAGACAACATAAAGGGGTTATAACTGCACAGTCAAAAGTTTACGCCCCCCCCCTAACCCGAAATCCTAAAACCGCCCCTGAATTATGATGGCAATATGATATTATGGTTCTGCTGATGATGCTGATGCTGATGCTGCTGCTGCTGATGATGATGAAATGATGGTGTTATTATGAAGCTGCTGCTGTTTATGAGGATCTTGAGGAGGAGGATGAACATAATGAATATGATGATGATGTTGTTGTTGTAGTTGTTGACGATGATGATGAGATGATCTTGATGATGATGATGATGATGATGATGATGGTGATTATGAAGCTGCTGTTGTTGATGATGATCTTAATGATGATGATGCCGATGATGATGATGATGATGGTGATGATGATGAAGTTGTTGTTATTGTTGTTTATGATGATGATGACGATGATGATGATTTTTACAACCACTACCATATATTTAAAATACAAATATTTAGAAATGATTCCATTTTGACGGGATCATTATTGACGATTAAATTTAAAGGGCAAAGAAGATGGCAAGGAATGTAATGACGACGCCGACGAAATCAGTTGTATTGCTATTGGTGGTGTTGTTGTTCATTGTTGTTGTTGTTGCTGCTAATGCTGCGGATGCTGATGATAATAGCAATAATACTGAAAACAACTCTTTTTGTTCAAAAAAGCAATCGCACGCTCGGTTATTCATCAGCCATCGCGTGACACAAATTACAAAACAGTGTTTTTTTTTGGTTAATTTGTCGCATAAAAAGTAAATATAGCCATCTTTTCTCTGGCACTCAGCGTTCTATGTGCCGCAAAATTATTTAACGGTTACTTAAACATGCTTTTATGGTGGTTATACAATCTAGACATGCATTGCAAATATCGTTCGAACGATCTATGCATAGCAATAACACGAGAAAACGATATGTTGTGGATTTTTTGGATATGATATTTATTCTATGGCTCAAATGAAAGTCAGTGAACTCATCTTGAAAAAAAATATTGTTATATTGCGTAATTTAGTCTTAAAATGGTTCTCGAAGCGTAAAAACACAGTCATAAACATTATAGAAATCACATGCCCATGACATAATGTAGCAGTGCGCATGCGTGCTTGCAACTTTAAAGGCGACTCTTTTTGACAGGGACAGCGCCTTTGTAAAAATACGATCCTACAGCTGCAGGACCATATTTTTCACAAATCATATTTTTCACATCTGTAAAATCAGATCTCATTCCTCACATGTGTGAACACTGAAATCGTATTAATTACACATAACTGTCTTATTCTTCACATTTTCTGTGAAGTTTGTGATCGCATCCAGTTTTTTTGGTGTGCAATGAAATCGTATTATTCTGTGATCCTCACGTATACCCCGTTTTGGGCCAATCACATTCTTCATACTTTAAAATGTGTCAAATGATATCCATTTCTTCAGAGGAGTGTGAACAATATTATTTGTGAAAAATATGGTAATACAATGCACTTTGATGCACAATGATGCGTAATTTGGCAATTTTGTTAATTTGGCTGAAACATGTTTATTTGCATTAAACATGCAATGGAATTAGATTACAAGTTTTTACAACATTATCTAAATACTCTCCCATAAATGTTGTAGTTTTTATTATATGCTAACGTAAGCAAACACATATTGTAGTAATTCATTGCATGATATTTGAATTGTTAATCATTGGAAATGGGACAAAAACTAGACCTTTATGTGCAGAGCCAGCGATACACGAGTACGTTACACTGTCTACTGGATTCAATAATGGAAGATGCGAAAAAAATTAATATACGACTTTGATATCAGCTAAATATTGCATGATGTGCAAATTCGAGATCTTTGGTACTTGCAACATGTATAAAACTGATTGCCTGAGAGGTTAGCACGTTAGACTTTTGATCCGGAGGTCTGAGGTTCGTACCCCGTGGAAGATACATTTTTCTCTTTTTTGTATGCTTTTCTTGTAATATATAGCTCTTTAGTTCGCATTCTTTAATATGTCAAGTTAGCGCGTTTAATGCCACAATTTAAACATATAACAATCTGGGAACACTTCCCGTAATATTAACAAATACATGTACGACATGGATTGTAGTATACACAAAACGATTGCCGTTTTAGTTTAATATTGTAATATAAAATATTTGATTTCTTCTTAATTTCTTCTCAAGCTATCACACAACGATGCATTTTCACAGATAAAATTCTGATAAAGAGATATGCGACATTTTATCAAGATTAATTGCGATATCCAATAATAGAATTACAAATCTAGAATCTTACTGGAGAATAAGTATGCTCGTTACTCACTTTTGTTTTCAAATCCAGTTTGTACTATGTATTGCAAAGAATTCACTCCAATGCATGCTTGTTCGTTCGTTACATACATACCTGTACAGACAAGAAACTAAATGTTAAACTAAACTGAAAAACAATTGAAACGAAATTTATAATATATTACATGTGCACGTTGCTCGCACTCTAAAACCGCTTGCGGCTTTTCAAACACATTGCTCGGGCACTGCTGCGCACTTGCAACAGCAAGAATCGCACACCAGATGCTCAAACCAACAACTTCTCGGGCTAGCATAGCTGAAAACTTTTTCCCCCGAGACGTAACAGGGCAGATCCACACGATGAGTGCGACTGAACGGCTGGGGGGGGGGGGGGGGCGCTACCTTTGCGAAATGGGCGTGATGTCAATTAGAACGAAAATGACGAAAATGACAACAAATGTAAATAGAAGCATGCGCAACTTGGGACAGTCTTGACAATTATATGCCGGCAGCTTTCTCTAGGTCAGTAAAGGGTGATGAACCAGAACATATAGTACAAGCGTCCGTTGTATAACTGTACAGCCAAGCGTGACACGCATAGTAAACGACTGACAAATTGCACAACAAAACCAGCACACGAGATTTTGAGTTTTCGGGGGGGGGGGTCGGGGGGAGTATTCATTTTAGTAGTTACATAAGACGGGATAGGTAAATCCTCACGTGCGTTTAATCGGTGGATTGTATCTTTTTATTTATTTTACAAATATGTTTTACGATGGAAATTTATTCACTCGTACTTTTCAGCATTTCATTCACTATGCAGGGCAATAAATAAATGTAGTTGTGTGTGTTCTGAATGTGTTTGTGAAAAAAATAATGAAATAGGGTTGTAAATTAAATAAATTGTTGAGGATTTAAATTTAGCAATTAACGACTATTCCATAGTTGGAAAAAACAATTGTTAGCTTTAAAACAATACTAATGGTATTATTTCTTCGATGACATCGATATGTCTTTTGTACGTTTATTGTTTTATAAATATTTCTGTTTTAAATTATTAGCATGAAATTTGCTTTTTCTTAAAAAATCGTTATGATAAGATTGTATAGTATTGGCATTATATATTGGTATTTAGTATTCTATTTTATGCTCGTACCTTTGGTTTAAACAAGTGAATTTAAGATGTTTTTGCAAATTGACGCCATGCATCATGTTTATTATTTATTTATTGAGATTCAGTAATACAGTTTTCTTAAAAGTAAAACGATGTAGATTTTCGTTATTACATTGCTCTGCACAATGCCAAAACCTGTGTTAAACTGCGCATATATATTCAATTTTAACAACAGGCTCATGAAATGGAAAATTAAGCTTTCAACTATAAACAAACTATAAACACACGTACAAAACTAAAAACTGCTTAATAAGTTATTCATTTGTGAGATTTAACACGTCACTCGTTAGACTATTTTCATAAATGAATTGATTTACGAATGGATGCTCGAAAGAATGAATGAATATACGAATTAACAAATGAAAAACGTGAAAAGGATAAAAACATGACTTAATTGGCCTAAATAAGCGTGAATTCTACTACACGTTGTACAACGGGCACGACTCCCGACCACCCGCAAAACAAATCTATGCAAATGGTTCCATTATATCACCAAAGAACCGAAAACCGAGAAAGCAAAACCAACTGGGCCCTTTTCACCAATTTATTCTTAGACTTAAGACTGAGAATAAATACCCTTATTGAAACTGTTCTGTTCTGAGAGCGCTGTAAATTTGAATCTAACTTGGTATTCATCCATTCTAAATACAGCATTCTTTATTTAGAATTATTTTTCTATGACATAAGCAACATATTTGCCAATCTTATATGTGAATGCAGAAGTACTTTTTTTAGTCTACGTTTATTATTTGTGGCGCGTCGTGGGAAAACCGGACTTAATGCATGTGCGTAAAGTGTCATCCCGGACTAGCCTGTGCAATCCGCACAGGCTAATCCGGGACGACACTTTCCGCCTAAAGTGGATTTATGGTTAGAAGACACTTCATTGAAACAGAAAATACCATAAAAGCGGAAAGTGCCGTCCCGGATTAGCCTGTGCGGACTGCACAGTCTAATCCGGGACGACACTTTACGCACACGCATTAAGACCGGTTTTCCCACGACGCGCCTCATTTATTCTGTAGTCTAAGAATGGGTTGGTAAATACGGAGATTGAATACAAACACAAGTACGATATACTGAAACTCGAACTGCAAACAATAAGGAGTAGAGATGCCAAATGTAGGCCAATCTCCTTTTGATAAAAGGCAAGTTGCAAATTGTTACACAACACAACGTTTAAGCAGCAGTCCAGAAATATGTTAATAAAAAAACACTTTGCAGAAATAGTTTCCTATGGACAACTTAATGAGCAAAATACAAAAAATCGTGTTGAAATCAGTAAAATAATAACGTTTTCGTAACTTTTTATTGTATAGTTATCTGTATGCGATTGCTGGTGATGCCTCTTGAGTAAATCAGCATCTACAAAATAGTGTGTATGCCGTTCGTACCAAGCGTTTTCGAACATAGACATTATAAAATGCCTTTCGTAAATAAGAAACAGTTTTCAATCGAATAACCGTCATTACCGTTCATTAGAACTAATGCCAATTTAAGATTCATTGAATTATATTCTATGGACTGCGGCTTTACGCAGACACAAAACACATACCAAGCATGACTTAAAACTGGGTTCAGCGCCTTGAAACGGTCAATCGATGCAAAGTATTGGGGGTGGGGTGTAGTGTGGGGGAAAAATCAGTTTACAGTTGTGCAAAACCCCACTCTTGGCCTAGAACAATTCGCGCATCATTGATCCACTGATGCCCTATGTCATAGCCAGGCATTTATTCCACTACGAATTTTAATTTTAATGCTCGTCCGGCACGACTCGATGGCGCTCGTAATGGTTTCATCGATTAACCGTGCTGCGGCTAAAACAATCCATCAAATGAGTTGAATTCCATTGATAATAATACCTGTATCTTATTCGTATATGAAACTATGCATGACGTTCACAGGGTTGAATGATATATTTATATAACAATGTTCTCAATGATTGAGGGCGTAAACATATTGTAGTCTTCAGCTTATGCAAAAGGCGAGTTAAAGGTTTACAATTAATTCTAACATGATACACGTTAATTTTTCTATAAACAGAGAACAAAATTATCGTTGTTAAACTACCCAATATACAACGCAAAAAGTAGCCCGATTCTGAGCGGAGCATAGTAAAAAGTAGTTCTAATAACAAATTGCATAAATATATGTCAAATAAATCATGCTAGAATCGAACTAATTTGACATTAATAAACAAACCTTTGTCGTTCTGATGCGTGGCTCTTAAACAACTCGGGCTTACTCCCTCGTGGTTTAATTCCTACGCACCAGAACTCCAAATAGTTGTTAGAATCGAACTAATTTGACATTAATAAACAAACCTTTGTCGTTCTGATGCGTGGCTCTTAAACAACTCGGGCTTACTCCCTCGTGGTTTAATTCCTACGCACCAGAACTCCAAATAGTTGGCCGACAGACAACGATAAAACGAAAATTATTTCTTAAATGACACATAACATGGTATTGTGATACAACTCATAGCGCGGGTACCCGAGTACTGATTTGCTACCCAAGTTATAGTGTTACCCGACCCGACACGATAGCTGGGTACTCAAGTACTTGATAAACCCATACTCCTCGCAGCGGTTAATTTCTCCTTAGCGGTTTTCAGTTACTACTGCCGCCACTAGTAAAATCCTTCCTGATTTGGAAGGGTCTGTTTTTAGATTTATTGTATATTTTGTATTAGTATTTTTATAAAACTCCCACTTAAATATTGCGCTATTGGTCTATATCGAGGGGTAAAAGATAAAGATCAAGATTATCATGCGAGGCTGAGAAACATGGTAGCGCTAGCCTTGCCGAGCGCTATCCTGTTTCTTGCTGAGCATGATAAACTTGATCTTTATCCAACACTCACATAATATTCTATTTATCCTAATACGCTGAGCTCATAAAACATGTAAACGACGTGAAAATATGTCAAAAATAACAATAGCTTTGGTTTTCCATATTTAACAACCGGTTTCTTGTTCAAACGTCATAATTTGCTATGACGTCACATTGAAATACATAGCGTTCTAAAAATAACGATCAAATAAACGTGTGCTAAAATAGGGATCGAATAATGCTAACGTTTATTGTTCTAGTTGTATAGGACGTTGAAGTTTTGAGTGACACCAGTGTTATAAGCGTACTACATTGAATGTATTTAAACCACCCAACCGGTATTTTACACGACTGCACTACAGTCGATGGACATTATAGTGTTCGTTTGGTTAACATATGCAAGTTAGGGGTTTTCAATGAAACTCTTGGATAAGATTCAACTTATTTTTGTTTGTATTGGGGAATTTTCGCCGTTTTAACAGTATTTCAGTCATATCACGTGTAATGGTCAGCGATGCCTGATAAGCCCCGCCTACTGCCCCGCTCAGCGAATAGAAGCTGGCAGTATTCTGTATGCTTGTTTTGTAGTTAGTTGCTCTCTGATAGCGGTAGTGAATAAACGTGTCAGAAAATCAATCCCTGTTGGGTCTTGTGTATTAGCCATCCCTCTAAGGGTCTAGATACATACAAACAACATCAAAGCAACATTACATTGGCGACGAGGATAAATTCGATAAACTTGTAAATTTGGATAAACTTATGTAACATTACAAATGACTGGATTAACTCCGTTCCAAAGTTTGATGTGTATGGGGAGGAAAGTTCTCTCGGGGTGCGATGGACGAAATACGTGTCCAAACTTGAAAATCTGTTTGTCGGATTAAACATCTGTATTGGTCAGCGATTGGCTGATAAGCCACGCCCACTGATTGGTTAGCGAGTGAGAGCCTTGCATGGAGTATCATCATGTATGCTACTTTGATAGCAGTTGCTTGTTGGCAGGCATTGGAAATAAACGCATAGAATACAAATCCCTCTTGGATCTTGATGTTATCCAGCCCTTTAAGGGTCATAGAACATTACATTGGCGACGAGGATTGTAAAAAAAAAAAACCAACAACTAGGTGTTGCAACGATGTGAATAAGTTGTCAAAAACAAAAAGTTATTTTGGGAAATCTGTTAAAAATGACGGCATTACCGGCGTTTCCGAAATTTGAAGTTCATGGGGAGGAGAATTCGCTAGGAGTACGATGGAATAAATACCTCGCGAAAATTGAAAACTTGTTTGTGGCACTAAACATCGACTCAAGGAAGCGTAAGAAAGCGTTACTATTGCATTACGCCGGCGACGATGTGTTTGAAATCTATGAAACATTGTCACTGGACGATGACGATTCAAATTACGAAACAGTGAAACAAGAACTAACCAATTACTTCTATCCAAAGAGAAATAAAGAGTATGAACGATACGAATTTCGAAATATTTATCAAAACAAAGACGAACCCATGGACCAGTTCGCAACTCGATTAAGACAGAAGGCGGAAAGCTGTGAGTTTACAGACAAAGACAGTGAAATAAAAAGTCAAATCATCCAAGGGTGTGTATCAACCAAATTTCGAATAAAGTGCTTAGAGCAGGATAAATCACTAACCGACATACTTACAATGGCGAGAACGATGGAAATATCCGAAAAACAAGCTCGGTGTATGGACAAAAACACAAGTGATTATCCAATAACCAGTGTGAAACAGAAAGTAACTAGGCAGCCATTTCGAGTACGCCCTGCGGGAAATGCAACTGAAACGCTCCAAAAGGCGAAGTGCAGAAACTGTGGTCTCGAGTATCCACATATCAACGGAAGGTGTCCAGCTTACGGAAAAACATGCAACTACTGTCAGAAGAGTAATCATTTCATGAGGGTTTGCAGGAAACGCACACAGACAAGTGAACGGAGACGACAGGTTAACGAAGTTGACGCAGACGAAAGCAATCAAGGAAACGATTGTGCTGAAATAGCGTTTGGTTTGGACTTGAATGCAATCGCTTCTAAGAAGGTACCCAGAGTTACACTCAAAGTGAACGGTGTAGACACACACATGCTCATAGACACCGGAAGTAGTATCAATGTTCTAAACAAATCAGTTATAGACAAAATGAAACCAGCACCCACGATGCAGAAGACTAAAATCAAGGCATACGCGTTCGGACAATCAAAACCATTATACATACACGGTAAATACACATTAACAATTGAATCCAACGATAAAATAACGACGGCTGAATTTTACACCATACCCGAATCAAAAGAGTCGCTCTTAAGCTACGAAACAGCTGTTGACCTGGGTATCGTACCAACAATCAAAGCAGTGGACAGCGACAAGTATTCTGACAAATTTCCGTCGGTATTCAATGGACTGGGTAAACTGAAAAACAGACCAGTGAAATTCCATGTTGACGATTCCGTAATACCATCAACAGAACCACCACGTCGAATACCTTTTCACATACGGGAACAAGTTGAAAAAGAACTCGATAGGCTAGAAAAACTTGATGTCATCGAGAAGGTTGATGGTCCGACACCCTGGGTATCGAACCTTGTAGTAGCACCCAAACCTAATTCGCCAAATGAAATCAGAATTTGCGTGGACATGAGAAAAGCCAATCAAGCGCTGAAACGCGAGCGCCATGTTACACCGACTGTCGATGACATAATCCTAGAATTAAATGGATCGACTGTGTTCTCTAAAGTGGATTAATACAAGGGTTTCCACCAACTGGAGCTGGCGGAAGAATCAAGAAATATGACAGTGTTCGCGACACATGTTGGTCTAAGAAGATATAAACGGCTTAATTTCGGGGTCAGCGTCGCACCAGAGATATTTCAAAACGAGATAAGACAGGTGATCAATGGACTTCGTAATACACTCAATATTAGTGACGATATTATTGTTCATGGGCGGAACCGGAAGGAGCACGACGAGAACGTCGAGGCCCTTTTGCGACGACTGCAGGAGAATAACCTTACACTCAACAAAAGCAAATGCGAGTTTGGTAAGCGTCAGATCAAATTCTATGGATATGTATTTTCAGAAGCCGGCACTTCACCGGATCCGAGTAAAATTGAATGCATCAAGAACGTCGAGCGACCAAGAACTCAAGCGGAAGTGAGAAGCTTTCTAGGAATGACAAACTATGTGTCTAGATTCATTGAAAACTACTCAACAATTTCCGAGCCGTTGCGACGACTTACTCAGAAAAGCAAACCGTTCATATGGCATAAAGAGCAGGAAAAATCTTTCAACGATTTGAAGAATGCCCTCGTTAGTGACCGTGTAATGACATACTTTGATCCATGCAAACACACAGAGTTATGGGTTGACGCGAGTCCAGTGGGTGTATCGGCAATCTTGATTCAAGGCAATAAAATCGTGTCGTTTGGCAGCAGATCATTGAGTTCTGTTGAACAGCGTTACAGTCAAACAGACCGGGAGGCATTAGCATGCGTGTGGGGTTGCCATCACTTCCACCTGCATTTCTTTGGAAAATCATTTACGTTGATTACTGATCATCGGCCTCTAGAATCAATTTTTAATAACACGAAACAAATTCAGTCAGCTCGACTTGAGCGATGGAGATTAAGGTTAACCACATACAACTTTGAAGTCAAATATCGCCCTGGGAATTTAATGATCTCAGACTACTGCTCCAGGCATCCATTAGGCTATCGCGTGTCAGAAAATATCGCTGAAGATTACGTCATGTTCCTCGCACAGGCAGCGGTGCCTGGTTCATTAACAATTTCGGACGTGGCAACTGCAAACAAATCAGACGGTATCATTACCTGTGTCATCGACGCAATTAAAAATGCAAATTGGTCAAAACAGACATGCAGTAAAAATGACGGATTTCGATGTTATCAACAATTATCAGATGAGCTGGCAGTCGTGTCGGTCAATGGAGGGAACGTTTTGCTACGGGGAACCAGTCTTTGCATCCCGGAATCGCTCCAAAAACAGGTCGTTAACCTTGCGCACGAGGGGCATCAAGGTCGAGTAAGATGTAAATCACTTCTACGTGAAACAGTTTGGTTCCCGTTTATGGACAAGCTAGTAGATGACAAATGCAAAGGATGCATACCCTGCCTGGCCGCATCATCCAAATCAAATCCAGATCCGATTAAAGTAAGCGAATTACCTTCGAAACCATGGAGCGAGGTTTCTATAGACTTTTGTGACCCGTTTCCGTCGGGTGATTATTTCATGGTCATTATTGACGACTACAGCCGATTCCCGGTAGTTGAACGATTAACAAATATAACTGGTCAAACAGTCACACAGAACCTGGAACTGTGTTCAGCGTATTTGGAATTCCGGATACAATCAGGTCGGACAATGGTGCACCGTTCAACAGTCACATGTTTGCTGACTTCGCTGAAAAATGGGGGTTTAAACACCGAAAGATTACACCATTACATCCGATGGCAAATGCCATAGCCGAGTCGTTCATGAAGCCGTTATCAAAGGCCATCAGAACAGCCATAGCAGAAGGAAAACACTACAGGACGGAATTCAACAAATTTCTTTTAAACTATCGTAACAACCCGCACCCAAGTACGGGCATGCCGCCGGCTGAAGCCATGATCATTCGCAAAATTAAAACAAAAATCCCGCAGTATGTAGTGCCGAGAAATGACAAGACCATAAGGCAAAGAGACTCAAAATCTAAAAACAGAAATAAACAGTATGCGGATAATCGTCGAAAAGCAAAACGTTGCGAGCTTAAACCCGGTGACAAAGTTCTCGTTAAACAAACGATACACAACAAATTTGACACACCGTTTAATCCAACGCACGGTACAGTTGAACGTCGAAATGGATCAATGGTTACAATAAGGCACAAAGAACGTCTGATCACCCGCGATGCTGCGCACTTCAAGCCGGTGCCAGGGATCGAAGCGCCGACTCAACATAGCCAGCCAAGCCATGGAGAAAACGAACCGCCCGACAAGAGCCGTCCGTTAGCCATGCGCCGGCCAAAACGGAAACGCAAACTTCCTAAACGATTCATGGATTAAAACGACCTGCCCACTAAGAAGAGTGTCGAACGTTGAAATATTTAGTGATTTAATATTCGAATTGTGTAAAGCACAGGTCATAATAATACCTGTTTCGAGCATCATTTAATACTGCCATAAAGATTCATAAATGGTTTTGTGTGTTTAATAATATGTCGTTTTTATATTCCTTAATCGTGTACGAGTAATTTCAGTGTTGTTAAATATTTTGCACACCGCACAAAGTCAGCGGCAAGTTCCGTTGAGTTATGTTCGCCATGAACCGGGCAAAAGGTCACAAACAGAGTGTCATTGTTTAAAAGACTGGCGTGAAATGTAATTGCTGACCGCTTATCACCGAGTCAAATCAATGCTATCATGTTTTCACAGACTATCCGTCAACAATAAATCAGTGCCAATGGAACTCAGATGGTGCCAGTTTTGACATTTCTCCGCGTTGTTTCTCTAACAAAAATATGGGAGAAACAGTAGAACAGTAGTAGGTTGTTACAAATTGATGTGTTACGTATACAATTATAATAAACGTGGAGAACGATTTTAAAGCATGTACACATTTTTAATTAATGCAAATACACGTTTTATCAATCTACTTAATACATTAATTTGTAAGCTAAAGATATTTGCGTTATGATGATGTTTTACTTTACGTTTATTAATTTGATTCTATTATTGCATGCTATATTACATTCATGAAATGTTGGAGGGATGTAGTGGTCAGCGATTGGCTGATAAGCCACGCCCACTGATTGCTTAGCGAATGAGAGCCTTGCATGGAGTATCATCATGTATGCTACTTTGATAGCAGTTGCTTGTTGGCAGGCATTGGAAATAAACGCATAGAATACAAATCCCTCTTGGGTCTTGATGTTATCCAGCCCTTTAAGGGTCATAGAACATTACAACATCGACAACAGGAAACGAAGAAAAGCCCTTTTTCTGCATTACGCGGGCGACGACGTCTTCGATATCTACCAAACGTTAGATCTTGCAAACGATGAATCCAATTACGATGACACCAAACAACGATTATCGCAATATTTAAATCCAAAGAGAAACAAAGAATTTGAAAGATACGAATTTAGAAACATTAGGCAGTTACTAAATGAAACCATCGATCAGTTTGTCACAAGACTAAGACAAAAAGCCGAGAATTGTGAATTTTTGGATAAAGATGGAGAAATTAAAAGCCAAATTGTACAAGGATGCACATCACCGAAATTAAGATTGAAATGTCTTGAGGACGATAAACCGTTGAGTGATGTGCTTACAATGGCTCGAACCATGGAAATCGTGGAGAGACAATCAAAAGCAATGGGAAACCAAGAATCGCCAAATCACGACGTCAACAAACTGAGATCCACGCCGCGGAGTCATAGTACGCAAAGCAGGCATGTGCCCAGGGCAAAGCCACAATCAGGACGCCAGGGCCATCAGTACAAATCCAACACTGCTTGCAGAAACTGCGGAGGTCAATATCCTCACGAATCACAGTGCCCGGCAAAAGGAAAAGAATGTACATATTGCCATAAATTAAACCATTTCAAAGCTGTGTGCAGGAAACTTAAAACCTCTAATTCCACAGTACACGAAATTCACGAAAACGAAACCGGAAGTGGTTCCGAAGCTGACGCAGGCCCTGAGGTATCTTTTGGACTCAAAACAGTGAACAAAATCTCTAGTTCTAAGTTACCGAAGGTGACACTTAAAGTAAATGGAACGAAAGCAACATTCCTTGTTGACACCGGAAGTACGCTAAACATCATCAGCTCTCGAACTGTACAAGCCATGAACCCAAAACCTAAACTGAAAACCTCAACAACACAGGCATTTGCATTTGGACAGAATCAACCCATTGCCATAAAAGGTGAATATAGCATTCTTGTAGAAAGTAATGATAAATTCACAACAACAACGTTCCATGAAGTGCGACAGAACAAGGACAATTTAATTGGTTATGAACTTGCTACCAACCTCGGAATTGTGCCGGTAATAAAGACGCTATCCAGTGATTCAAATTACGAACACTTAATGCAAATATACAAAGACGTATTCACGTGTCTTGGAAAATTAAAAGACACCCAAGTCAAATTCCATGTTGACGAAACTATCACCCCGACTGCACAGCCAGCTAGACGGATCCCGTTCAACGTCAGAGAAAAAGTAGAAAAGGAACTCAAACGTCTTGAAGATTTAGACGTCATTGAATGCGTAGACGGCCCGACGCCATGGGTGTCCAGCATCGTTGTCGCGCCAAAACCCAACGCACCAAACGAAATTCGCATGTGCATAGATATGCGAAAAGCAAATCTGGCGATCAAACGCGAAAAGCACGTGACACCAACGATCGATGACGTCATCGTGGAACTAAACGGCTCTACAGTATTCTCGAAAGTTGATCTGAACAACGGTTTTCATCAACTTGAATTAGCGCCCGAATCACGAAACATGACGACATTTGCTACACACGTCGGTCTACGTCGCTTTAAAAGACTGAATTTTGGTGTGAACGCCGCTCCAGAAATATTCCAGAACGAAATTCGACAAGCAGTCTCGGGATTAAGCGGTACATTAAACATTGCCGACGACATTATCTGTCATGGTCCGACGAAACAAATCCACGATGAAAGACTCGAGTCTCTGCTGAAAAGACTCCAAGAAAAGAATCTTACGTTAAACAAAGACAAGTGCAAATTCGGACAATCATCATTGAAATTCTATGGCTACATTTTCTGCAAAGACGGCATATCACCGGACCCAGCAAAAATCGAGACAATTAAAAACGTCGAAAAGCCGAAAAACGCAGCGGAAATAAGGTCGTTTCTGGGGATGACAAATTATGTCTCAAGATTCATAAATGACTACTCCAGCATATCGGAACCTTTACGGCGCTTAACACGTCAAAATCAAGCATTCGATTGGGGCACCGATCAAGACAATTCATTTCAAACACTTCGGACAGTGTTAACCAGTGACCAGGTCATGACATATTATGACCCCACAAGATGCTCGGAAGTATGGGTGGATGCTAGTCCAGTAGGGTTATCAGCGATATTGATCCAGGAAAACAGAGTCGTAGCGTATGGTAGCCGCGCATTAACCCCTGTAGAACAGCGATATTCACAAACAGAACGCGAGGCTTTGGCATGTGTCTTCGGATGCCAACACTTTCATCTGTATCTGTTCGGGTCGAAATTCACATTAATCACAGATCACAAACCTCTGGAATCAATTTCCAACAACACGAAAGAAATACAATCTGCCCGACTTGAAAGGTCGCGATTAAAATTGATAACATACAACTTCACAGTGAAATATCGCCCAGGGCATCAAATGATCTCCGATTACTGCTCAAGACACCCAATGAAAGCAAATAACACAAGCAGCTTTACAGAGGATTACGTAAACTTCCTGGCAATTTCGGCTGTACCAAACTCAATGACATTAGCAGAAATAGCCGTGACTACCAGCAGAGATGAAATACTACGGTCTGTCATTGAAGCCATATCAAATAACTCGTGGCATAAACAATCGATGAAAAACAACCCCATTTATCAACGGTATCAGTCTTTGGCAGATGAACTAACCACCGTGACGATAAAAGACCACGTTGTAGTACTCCGTGGTCCAAGACTGTGTATACCGGAAGTCATGCAACGCAAAGTTGTAAATCTAGCTCATGAAGGTCACCAGGGTCGAGTTCGATGCAAAAGTTTGCTAAGAGAAACATGCTGGTTCCCATATATGGATAAACTCGTCGATGTAAAAACTGTATTCCGTGCATGTCAGCGTCTCCGCACAACAACACTGAACCAGTAAAATCAAGTCCGCTACCCAAGGGACCATGGGATGAAGTGTCAATTGACTTTTGCGGTCCCTTTCCGAACGGCGATTACGCAATGGTAGTTATATGTGATTACAGCCGATTCCCAGTCGTCGAATTTATCAGAAACGTATCAGCGCACACAGTGATATCTCGACTGGAGACAATATTCTCTATGATGGGAATTCCAAGCATAGTAAAATCGGACAACGGAGCACCGTTTAACAGCCAACATTTCAGGGAATTTGCGAACAAGTACGGAGTTCAACATCGCAGAGTAACACCGTTGCACCCACAAGCCAACGGTCCCGCTGAAGCATTCATGAAACCTCTAGTTAAAGCCTTGAAAACGGCCAGTACGGAAGGAATACAGACGCGACAAGGACTGTGCGATTTCTTAATGAACTACCGCAGCACGCCACATCCATGCACAGGCCGCTCACCAGCAGAAATCATGTTTGGAAGGAAACTTAAAACTAAAATTCCTACATACAGACAACCTGAAAACGACGAACATGTCCAAAAGCGGGACTCAGTTGCAAAAAGGAACCAGAAACGAAATGCAGACGTAAAACGAAATTCAAAACCGTCAGAAATCAACGTTGGCGATACAGTCTTAGTAAAACAAAACCCCCGCCATAAACTGGATACGCCATTTAATTCCACCCCTGGCAAAGTCATTAAAACGAACGGCTCTACGATCACGGTGGAACACAAAGGAAAACAGTTTCGCCGGGATGCATCACATTTCAAGCCAGTGCAAACAGACGTTCAGGCCGCAACAGAACATTATCACAATACAACGCCGACCCGACCACGACGGTTCCTGCGGCAGAATCGCCGACCACCGTGTCGGTACGATGAGTGACAGCGAAAACTATCAGGGAATGTGTATTGCATGAATGTATTATTATTATTGTCATAATTAAAATAATTTAATTACGTGAAAAGTGCGTTAAAACTAGATTGAATTAGGCCATAACAATGCCTAAGTTAAACAGTGTTATTTCGTCTGGAATTAATGAATTGCGTTACCTGGAACTTGCCGATTCCCACAAGACCAACCGCGAGCGCGCTCCGGTCAAGAGGTCAGCCCAGTCCACGGACATTCATCAAGAGTAGTTGCGGACAATGATTAGCGACAGCGCGCAGATAAGCATCAATGAAATAAACATTTTCCCATGAATTTAGGGGAGGAATGATATCTTAAATCAAGAATACCCAAGCGTGTTTGAACTGTTTGTTTATCAGTTATCATTCTACTATAATTTTGTATGTTTAACATCTTCATTTGAAAATTGTTGACTTATCATTTAAGGAAATTCATGATCGTAACTAATATCTTATATGAATAGATTTTAACCAGGTGTTAATAAATATTTTAAATATCTGAATTTGGAAAATTGGGTTACGAGAACGCAACCTTATTAATTGTTTTAATCCAGGCATCTTCTATTATTATTATGTCATTTATATTATGCATCACTATATTTGCTAATTGTTGTGAAACGTTCAATCTTAAAAGAAAGGAGGGATGTAATGGTCAGCGATGCCTGATAAGCCCCGCCTACTGCCACGCTCAGCGAATAGAAGCTGGCAGTATTCTGTATGCTTGTTTTGTAGTTAGTTGCTCTCTGATAGCGGTAGTGAATAAACGTGTCAGAAAATCAATCCCTGTTGGGTCTTGTGTATTAGCCATCCCTCTAAGGGTCTAGATACATACAAACAACATCAAAGCAACATTACATCACGGCGGTCAGTTAACGTACTCACACTTTTCCTAGGCAAGTTAAGCCGATCTAAGCGGTTTACCAGTACTAAGTGCACATACTTATGCCAGTAACTGACAACTGCACTACTTTAATCAGAGGTAGGGGGAGAATGGTAGTAGACATAATTTCATGACCAATCCCTACACAAGTTATGTGGCCGGGCTGGGGTTCGAGCTCACGATCCCCGGATTGACAGTCTAGCTCTCTACCAACTGAGCTAGCCGGGCCCGGTGCAAATATGATTACATGTCATTATATGCAATGGTACAACGTGGATTAGAAAACAATCGTCAGTAAAATAACGCCTCTTTTAATTCTTCTCCTGTTGGGTTATGAAGGAGCCTGTTTCCGTTAAAACCTCGCAGTTGTAATTACCTTTGGCAGTTTAGGGTTACCAAAGACTAATGGACTACCAACAAATCCTTGCAACTCAAGAAGTAAAATGTAAACTAATTGATATCTACAGTGAAACCTTTCCAAACCGGACCCTGTGAAAACCGAATCCCTGTGAAAACCGAACGGCTGTTTCGGTCCCGATTGTTTTCCTTCTTATTTTATATACCAACAAACCTGAATAAACCGAACCATTTCCAAACCGAATACCGAACGATTTTATCACAAATTTGATCTCATTGTACCTTTAAAAAAACCCTGAATAAACCGAACGTTGTATCCTGCCAGGTATCACTTCGCGATACCTCAGAGGCGTGAGCCCGATAAATGGTGACACAATTACACGCAAAAGGCATAATCGCCATGGTGATAACGGGACAGTGGCGCAATTAGTGATCAGCCAGTCAGTGCATACGACAATAACCAACTTGTGAAAAGCAGATGTTTTATGTTGAAATTTACGTACAGTGTAAAATGTTGTATGCTTTAGAACAGTGTAATTAATGTATACATAATTTTAGTAAAGTCTGGTAATATTTCGATTGAAGTGATCTTTATAAGCCCAAGGCTAGAGGTACAATCGAGCTTATATAAATATGTTTAAAAACTAATCAAAACAGTTAACAATCGATAATTTATTTAAACAGATGTAAATAAGTTGTGCGTTGAATTCAGGAATTTTTTTGATTGATAATTGGAATGTCGTTTATGTGAAAATATACATCTTATTTGCAAATAATGAAAACAATAAACAATAATAAAAGTGTAAGCACTAACCTGTTGTTTTCTTATTATACACTCTAATTAACATATAAAATAGATAATACATTTTTGAAGGAAATGGCATTTAATAACCGAACGATCGGCCCGGTCCAGACGCCGTTCGGTTTAGACAGGTTCTACTGTACAATGATATGCAACGACTTGAGATATATGTCCTTTGTAGCAACGCACTTTGGTGTCATCCCAACTTTGGCGTTACGCACTATGGTGTTGAACACCTAGGTGTCAACCCAACTTTGATTCTGAACACCATAGTGCGTTCGATGCTTGGTGTTAAATATAATAACTCCAAAGTGCGTTGTTGTGATACATTATCGTGATCATCATCATGATCATTATTATCATTATTATCACCATTATCATCATATCATCATATCATCATATCATGATCATGATCATCATGATCATCATGATCATCATCATCATCATCATCATCATGATCATCATGATCATCATCATCATCATTATCATCATCATAATCATCATCATCAACAACAACAGCATAAATATCATAACTAGCATCTGTTTTCCGGTTTCCGGTCGTGAGACGTGCACAAGAAAATTAGCAAAAATACGCCATACATTTGTCGAGAAGAAAGAGCAAAATCGAGAAAGGACAAACGTAAGCGCCAGGAGTCGGCGGGTGGGGCATCGATTCGCCGACTTCTGCCGAGAGCTCCCCTGTACGGCACACATGTTCTCCAGAAAACTTTCAAAACCTCGAAAGCAAAATTGACACTATATTAAACGGTATGACAAACTTGGTTTACTGAAATGCCGTATTGATAACATTGAGTCCACCATGTACTATAACTGTGCTGCCCAGAACATAACACACGAGCGTGTACTGCTGCTAGAGTACAAAACATTAGAACTTGAGGCCCGGCAGAGGGAATGCTACATTCTTATTGCAGGAATTGATGAAGGTTTGCGCGAAGACTGCCTAAAAACAGTGCATGAATTTCTAAAACAATCATTTGACATTGACAGGGGGTGAAATTCTAGTACTGCGCGCCGATCGAGTTGGACGGCGCACCCACGGTAGTTATGCACGCCCGCGGCTCATTCGTGTTATGCTGAGCCATCCAGGTAAAAGTTGACGACCTCATGAACAGCGCAAGACGACTTGCTGGAAGCAACTACAGTCTCCTGAGAGATTATCCCAAGGAGATCAGTGACGCCAGAAAACATATGTGGCCCCAATTCAAAGAGGCTCGATCAAGACATGGCCCTCGAAACGTACAAATGCTTTTCCCAACAGCACTCCGTGTCAACGGGCGAATTGTGGAGGACCTTTTTCCAGAGTGGTACCCCATCCTCAAGGGATCGCGTACCTCCAATATCCGTGAACGCATACACAAGGAGGTTGCGTCCAGCGTCGAACAAATTAGACAATCGGCAATCAACATTCGACAGCCACCACATCCGGCTAAGCAAAATCAACCAGCTGATTTCAATGGCCCACTCTCAACGCCACCCCACGTGCCTTCCAAACAACAACCAGTGGACTTATCAGTTAAAACTGCAAGACCATTCGACCTGGCGCCATTTAGGTCAGCTCCTATATCGCCACGTAGAAAGGGTCCCACTTAATCCAAGCAAACACAACCAGCATCTGTGTATCTCGCTGATCACGACGTCAACCTCTCTTGCCAGGATGTGAACCAATGCGTCCAACCACACTCCTCACCGCTGAACAGTACAATGTGCTGGGAGTCCGCGGGGACAGTTAATCCGATTGTGCTAGAAGACAATCTAGATTTGTTTTTCTCATTAAAAGCTAAAGAACATGCGCTTGAAATTTCAATACAATACTTTGACACTTATGAACATTGTGAGAATACTGATACATAAATTATAATTTGCACTCTATATAACTCTATTGTTGATAATGTTGTTCAGCCCCCAATCCACACTGATGTTCTGTTAAACAAGAACACTGGTGAAACTAATATAACAATTAGCACCCAATGTAATTTCTTTGTTGATAAGGTTGTTAAGCCCCCAATCCACATTGATGTTCCTTTAAATAAGAACACTGGTGAATGAAATATTACCGTTAATAACACTCGATGTAACACCATTGTTTATAGTTTTATTCAGTATCCGACCCGTGCTTTTGTTCCCTTAACCGTCTCCGAAACTAACGCACAGCCTTCTTCAAACAGTTCTTACCGTGAAAACACCACAAACATGTGTTATATGTGTATAGATTATCAATCTTCTTCAAAAAAACGACAATGCCCTCACTCACAAACTCTACCCAGTGCACTAGCCAGTCAGCAAGACTATTCGCTTTCGCATCCGTCCGATCTCAATATGCGACTCCAGTCGCACTCCATCACCTGAGGCACATACTTTAATCCAGACAATTGCCTGAAAAATTAAGTCGCTGTATCCATACTACCAGTGACACTACCGGACGATTCACACACACCCCCCCACCCCGGTTCACACTCCTTAGAGTATACAAGCCGCGCCAAACATTTATTTATGCAGTGGTGGTAGTACTGTTATGCATGGCCATAAGAAATCGAGCGCAATGAAAAAGCCTTCTATTTACGGGGGAAATACAATTTTTGCGGTCAGTTTTGTACGTCGTCAGTTGTCGTCGTCCGTCGTCAACAATTACTTCAAAATCTTTTCCTCTGAAACCGCTTGGTGGAAATTAACCAAATTTAGTATGAATGTTCAATGTGTGGTCCTCTATCTAAATACTTCAAATTATTTTGATTCGTTGAATAACAGGGCCGTTAGGGGGCAGTGCCTTTTTTCCCTATATGGCTTTATTGAAAAATTAAAACAATGTCTGTTCAGAAATCACTGATTGGATAAGGAGCTAATTTCACATGATTCGTTACAAAACCATGACCCCCAGGGGGCGGGGCCATTTCTCCTAAAATGACATAATTGAAAATTTTAAAATCCTTCCTGTCAGAGTTAGATATTGAAATAATTTGACAGAAAAGTCCCTTGGGTTGTCTTCTACCAGCATACTATAATTAAGTGTTTCATTAAAACATGGCCACCAGGGAGCAGGGCCTTTTTTCTTATATGGCTAAAAAAACAAAAAAAACAACATCTACATTAATGCTTCTAAAATTCAACTGAATCCACCATTATTATTTCGTTTTAAATATAGTAGTTGACTTTAAAGAGCATTGTTAACACAGATACATTCATTTATACAATGGGTATAGCATGAAATAATTAAAATCACTGTCTGAAATGTTTGTGTTTAAAACGACAATTGGAATTCACCATAACTATAATCCCTAAAGTACAATGAGAAAATTAGAAATTTTGGTTAAAAAATGCATGTACCATATGTGATCAGCATATTGTCACGACGATGTTAGGTTGTCTACCCTCGGGACTTCGGTTAAAACCCATTGCCCGAGCACACTGCTTAACATGTTTATCACAGTGTTAATGTTCCTCGGAGGGAATAAACACACCATATATATAGGGTGCAGTGTGGATGCGGTGGCACGGGTATTATCACAGTGTTAATGTTCCTCAGAGGGAATAAACACACCATATATATATAGGGTGCAGCGTGGATAAGGTGGCACGGGTATTATCACAGTGTTAATGTTCCTCGGAGGGAATAAACACACCATATATATATATAGGGTGCAGCGTGGATGCGGTGGCACGGGTATTATCACAGAGTTAATGTTCCTCGGAGGGAATAAACACACCAAATATATATAGGGTGCAGCGTGGATGCGGTGGCACGGGTCGGAGGGAATAAACACACCATATATATATAGGGTGCAGTGTGGATACGGTGGCACGGGTCGGAGGGAATAAACACACCATATATATAGGGTGCAGCGTGGATGCGGTGGCACGGGTCGGAGGGAATAAACACACCATATATATATAGCGAGCAGTGTGGATGCGGTGGCACGGGTCGGAGGGAATAAACACACCATATATATAGGGTGCAGTGTGGATGCGGTGGCACGGATCGGAGGGAATAAACACACCATATATATAGGGTGCAGCGTGGATGCGATGGCACGGGTCGGAGGGAACAAACACCCCATATATATATAGGGTGTAGTGTGGATGCGGTGGCACGGGTCGGAGGGAATAAACACACCATATATATAGGGTGCAGCGTGGATGCGGTGGCACGGGTCGGAGGGAATAAACACACCATATATATAGGGTGCAGCGTGGATGCGGTGGCACGGGTCGGAGGGAATAAACACGCCATATATATATAGGGTGCAGCGTGGATGCGGTGGCACGGGTATTAAAAAATATATGTAGAAATAAAAATCACAGTGTAAATAAAAACTATATTTTATAAAAACCCACCATTAAAATAACTACATAATTAATATGTTACTTCGTTAGTATCACCCAAGCATATTGCCACAATCGTGAAAAGAATCTAAGTACTTGTATAACCTGGCATTGGTGCAGATGTGTGTTATACATCCTCGAGTGCATAAGAAGAACATGTAAGTTATTTGTCCTATTGACTTGGACTTTAATGGTGATGAAAAAATGTCAAATCGGGTATCTGTCAGCTTCAGCCATCATAAACTATTCCTTTTTAACGATATTCATATTGTTTAAATAAGAAATAAAAAATATATACAACTATGAAAACACACATTAACGTGAAAGACAGGATAACTTATGTAACATGTAGTGCACGTGTACAATTAATGGCAATGTAATTCAGAACGTAGTCTATTATATACAACTATGAAAACACACATTAACGTGAAGGACAGCATAACTTAGGCGTAAAAATATAATTATATTTGTTTCAGGTTACCCGACCTACCCTAAAATAATGCCCCGACCCTAGAACTTTTCATCGAGTTTATCAGACTTTTTTTTTGTTTTATTTACCTTTTTCAATAATTAAAGGTTTTGTGTATAAATAAGGGTTTTTGCGTTGATAGCAGCCACTGATAAACAAGGTTTTAGGGTATTACTGATATGTTTTGAATATATATTCAGTTTTATAATCTTCAAGTTGACCATTTACAAAAACAAATTAAAAAATAAAAATAAATCCCGACCTACCTACCCTAATTTTTTCGCCCGTAACCTGAAACAAACATATTTTTACGCCTTATGTCACATAAAGTTCACGTGTAATTCAGAACGTAGTCGATTATGTAAAAGTTTTTTGAAGCATCTTACCTAACTGAAATTCGATATAGTTTATAATGGAGAGTAAGTTGGTTCCTTGTTCCTTGTTCCTTGTTCCTTGTTCCGTATTCGAACAAGGAACAAGGAACAGTTCCTTATTCCTTATTCAAACTAAATATATTTGATACAAACTATTTAATAAAGAAAATACACACAATTGTTGAGTATATAAAAACAAAGCCAAATATAAAATAAATCATTATATAATTCACGAATAAGGAATAAGGAACCAGTTCCTTATTCGTTATTCAAACCGAATGAGGAACTGGCATTTTCTAAATTAAAATACATTTATAGTGAACCAAAGTGGCAACATACATATGAAAAATCATTGTATATATATTGAGAATGATAAAATATTTATTATAACAAATTTCAGCTTAGTTTAGTAATTGAAAACCCAGTTCCTTTTTCGCGGCCGAATCAGGAACAAGGAACCAGTTCCTTATTCCTTATTCAAAACCGAATAAGGAACTGGAATTTTTTTTAACTTAAAACAATATTTATAATGAACCAAAGAGGGCCACATACATATGAAATTCATTGTAAATATATAAATAATTATAAAATAGTCATTGTAACACATTTCAGCTTAGTACAGTAATTGAAAACCCAGTTCCTTTTTGGCGTCCGAATCAGGAACAAGGAACCAGTTCCTTATTCCTTATTCAAATTGAATAAGGAACTGGCATTTTTTAACTTAAAAAATGTCTATAATGAACCAAAGAGGGCCACATACATACGAAAGTCATTGTAAACATAAAAATAATTATAAAATAGTCATTGTAACACATTTCAGCTTACAACAATAATTGAAAACCCAGTTCCTTTTTGCTGCCGAATCAGGAACAAGGAACCAGTTCCTTGTTCCTGATTCAAACTGAATAAGGAACTGGCTTTTTTACATTAAAACATATTTAAAATGAACCAAATTGGGCCACATACATACGAAAATCGTTGTGTATACATGTAGAATAATAAATTATATATTACAAACATTTCTATTTACTTCAGTAATTGAAAACCCAGTTCCTTTTTCGCGGCCGAATCAGGAACAAGGAACCAGTTCCTTGTTCCTGATTCAAACTGAATAAGGAACTGGCTTTTTTTTACATTAAAACATATTTGAAATGAACCAAATTGGGTCACACACATATGAAAATCGTTGTGTAGACATGTAGAATAATAAATTATATATTACAAAACATTTATATTAACTTCAGTCATTGAAAGCCCAGTTCCTTTTTGGCGGCCGAATCAGGAACAAGGAACCAGTTCCTTATTCCTTATTCAAATTGAATAAGGAACTGGCATTTTTTAACTTAAAAAATGTCTATAATGAACCAAAGAGGGCCACATGCATATGAAAGTCATTGTAAATATATAAATAATTATAAAATAGTCATTGTAACACATTTCAGCTTACAACAGTAATTGAAAACCCAGTTCCTTTTTGCTGCCGAATCAGGAACAAGGAACCAGTTCCTTGTTCCTGATTCAAACTGAATAAGGAACTGGCTTTTTTTTACATTAAAACATATTTAAAATGAACCAAATTGGGCCACATACATATGAAAATCGTTGTGTAGACATGTAGAATAATAAGTTATATATTACAAAACATTTCTATTAACTTCAGTCATTGAAAGCCCAGTTCCTTTTTGGCGGCCGAATCACGAACAAGGAACCAGTTCCTTATTCCTTATTCAAATTGAATAAGGAACTGGCATTTTTTAACTTAAAAAATGTCTATAATGAACCAAAGAGGGCCACATGCATATGAAAGTCATTGTAAATATATAAATAATTATAAAATAGTCATTGTAACACATTTCAGCTTACAACAGTAATTGAAAACCCAGTTCCTTTTTGCTGCCGAATCAGGAACAAGGAACCAGTTCCTTGTTCCTGATTCAAACTGAATAAGGAACTGGCTTTTTTTTACATTAAAACATATTTAAAATGAACCAAATTGGGCCACATACATATGAAAATCGTTGTGTAGACATGTAGAATAATAAGTTATATATTACAAAACATTTCTATTAACTTCAGTAATTGAAAACCCAGTTCCTTTTTCGCGGCCGAATCAGGAACAAGGAACCAGTTCCTTGTTCCTGATTCAAACTGAATAAGGAACTGGCTTTTTTTACATTAAAACATATTTAAAATGAACCAAATTGGGCCACATACATATGAAAATCGTTTTGTAGACATGTAGAATAATAAATTATATATTACAAAACATTTTTATTAACTTCAGTCATTGAAAACCCAGTTCCTTTTTTCGCGGCCGAATCAGGAACAAGGAACCAGTTCCTTGTTCCTGATTCAAACTGAATAAGGAACTGGCTTTTTTTTTACATTAAAACATATTTCAAATGAACCAAATTGGGCCACATACATATGAAAATCGTTGTGTAGACATGTAGAATAATAAATTATATATTACAAAACATTTCTATTAACTTCAGTCATTGAAAACCCAGTTCCTTTTTCGCGGCCGAATCAGGAACAAGGAACCAGTTCCTTGTTCCTGATTCAAACTGAATAAGGAACTGGCTTTTTTTACATTAAAACATATTTAAAATGAACCAAATTGGGCCACATACATATCAAAATCGTTTTGTAGACATGTAGAATAATAAATTATATATTACAATACATTTTTATTAACTTCAGTCATTGAAAACCCAGTTCCTTTTTCGCGGCCGAATCAGGAACAAGGAACCAGTTCCTTGTTCCTGATTCAAACTGAATAAGGAACTGGCTTTTTTTACATTAAAACATATTTAAAATGAACCAAATTGGGCCACATACATATGAAAATCGTTGTGTATACATGTAGAATAATAAATTATATATTACAACACATTTCTACTTACTTCAGTCATTGAAAACCCGGTTCCGTTTTCGGGGCCGAATCAGGAACAAGGAAGCAGTTCTTTATTCCTTATTCAAATTGAATAAGGAACTGGCTTTTTTTTTAAAAACTTAAAACATATTTAAAATGAACCAAATTGGGCCATATGCATATTTAAATCGTTGTATATACATGTAGAATAATTAATGATGTATTACAAAACATTTCTACTTAGTTCAGTAATTGAAAACCCAGTTCCTTTTTCGAGGCCGAATCAGGAACAAGGAACCAGTTCCTTTTGCCTTATTCAAATTCAATAAGGAACTGGCTTTTTTTTACTTAAAACATATTTAAAACGAGGATAAACCGAATAAGGAACTTGCGTTTCCTTACCTCAAAATAAATTGAAATGATTCAAGTCTACAATTTAATTTTGATAATCATTGTGCAATTACTTACAATATTACAAATAGTAATCGGAAGCCATAGTGTTTTTTTTTTCTTTAAAACACAGTTCCTTTTTCGCGACTGAATAAGAAAAATCTGAACCAGTTATTTCTTTATTCCTTATTCAAACAGAATAAGGAACTGGCATATTTCTAACGAATAAAACATTACTAGTACCATAATGTATTGCAAACGTTTATCTATCACGGATTATTCAAAGATTAAAAACGTGGTGTTGATCGGGATTTAGTCATGGCGATCGAGGGTCACATATTGCCCGATTTCTGTACAACTATGATTAAACATTGTTTCATAAAACAGTGATTATTTGAACGATTATAACGGTCCTTTATGTTTTGGGAGCGGATTTCAGTAGCATATTTCATCAGTCTATGATAATTGGTGTTCACTCAACAACATAGGTTTATTCTTACAGGAATCGGACATTACTGTGGATACCATCGACTTAATGATAAAGTGTAACGCAACCACAGTTGTATCGTGTCGTAACGGAGTGCATTAATTCTTGATAATCGTAAGGTAACGAATAAACTTGTACAAAAACGCACTAATTCGGAAAACACGATCGTGATGATCGTGTAGGATCAAGACCCAATCGAGGACTCATTCAAAACACTCTCAACGGACCTATGTAATCGTATCTGAAATAGAGCTCAGATCGTGGCACCTGTTGTTGTCAAACCGTGAACATTATGCAATTGAGCGCGAGCATTTCAGCCTATCAAAAAGGACACGCATCACATCATATCTAAGCTTATATTACCCGAGAGAACGACCACACTCATTTACGATGGGAACTTAGGCTAGCATAGGCCTTAGCATGAAATCTCAGAAATAATGCTAAGATCGGTCAAGTTGGGCCAATCGACAGTGCGAAAATAGCTTTAGCTCAATTGGGATATTTTAACGTCGCAATAATCATTATAAGTGAAAAAAAAAATCGGTGTTTAATGCTTTTCTATGCTTCGGGTCCTGTCGTTTCTCAAAATTTCATCACTTGGTAAAGTCCATTTTATTTGGTGAATACATTTGTACATTAAAGGGGCATATCTATGGCTTATATCTTACAAGATAATCAAAAATAAAAATATATTTTCAGAAATATTTATTGCTTGATACACAAGTTCTGTTTCTTTAAACGCTCAAGAACATATTTAATTTTATTATTATAAAAACGTTGTCCACGGGACACTTTTCGCGGGCGCTGGAAAATACGTAGTTGTAGTAAAATCTTTATGAATGAAATGTACATGAAGTACCGCTAAACGCATGCGTACTTCTGATCCCATTGATGAAAAGCGAAAATATTTCATTGAAGTGAACGGATTCTGAGGGTGCGGGTTGAATCCCACTAGGACCCGGTATCGGTCTTATTTTTTACACCTTTTTCTAATGTTTCTGAACAATTTCATCAACATATAGTTTTTTTTTGAAAACAAGCTAGTTCCTTGTTCCTGATTCGGCCGCGAAAAAGGAACTGGGTTTTCAATGACTGAAGTTAATAGAAATGTTTTGTAATATATAATTTATTATTCTACATGTCTACACAACGATTTTCATATGTATGTGGCCCAATTTGGTTCATTTTAAATATGTTTTAATGTAAAAAAAAGCCAGTTCCTTATTCAGTTTGAATCAGGAACAAGGAACTGGTTCCTTGTTCCTGATTCGGCCGCGAAAAAAGGAACTGGGTTTTCAATGACTGAAGTTAATAGAAATGTTTTGTAATATATAATTTATTATTCTACATGTCTACACAACGATTTTCATATGTATGTGGCCCAATTTGGTTCCTTTCAAATATGTTTTAATGTAAAAAAAAGCCAGTTCCTTATTCAGTTTGAATCAGGAACAAGGAACTGGTTCCTTGTTCCTGATTCGGCCGCGAAAAAAGGAACTGGGTTTTCAATGACTGAAGTTAATAGAAATGTTTTGTAATATATAATTTATTATTCTACATGTCTACACAACGATTTTCATATGTATGTGGCCCAATTTGGTTCATTTCAAATATGTTTTAATGTAAAAAAAAAGCCAGTTCCTTATTCAGTTTGATTCAGGAAAAAGGAACTGGTTCCTTTTACCTGATTCGGCCGCGAAAAAGGAAATGGGTTTTCAATTACTGGAGTTAATAGAAATGTTTTGTAATATATAATTTATTATTCTACATGTCTACACAACCAGTTCCTTGTTCCTGATTCAAACTGAATAAGGAACTGGCTTTTTTTACATTAAAACATATTTAAAATGAACCAAATTGGGAAACATACATATGAACATCGTTGTGTAGACTTGTAGAATAATAAATTATATATTACAAAACATTTCTATTAACTCCAGTAATTGAAAACCCATTTCCTTTTTCGCGGCCGAATCAGGTAAAAGGAACCAGTTCCTTTTTCCTGAATCAAACTGAATAAGGAAGTGGCTTTTTTGTTTACATTAAAACATATATGAAATGAACCAAATTGGGCCACATACATATGAAAATGGTTGTGTAGACATGTAGAATAATAAATTATATATTACAAAACATTTCTATTAACTTCAGTCATTGAAAACCCAGTTCCCTTTTTCGCGGCCGAATGAGGAACAAGAAACCAGTTCCTTGTTCCTGATTCAAACTGAATAAGGAAGTGGCTTTTTTTTACATTAAAACATATTTAAAATGAACCAAATTGGGCCACATACATATTAAAATCGTTGTGTAGACATGTAGAATAATAAATTATATATTACAAAACATTTCTATTAACTTCAGTCATTGAAAACCCAGTTTCTTTTTCCGCGGCCGAATGAGGAACAAGGAACCAGTTCCTTGTTCCTGATTCAAACTGAATAAGGAACTGGCTTTTTTTTACATTAAAACATATTTAAAATGAACCAAATTGGGCCACATACATATGAAAATCGTTGTGTAGACATGTAGAATAATAAATTATATATTACAAAACATTTCTATTAACTTCAGTCATTGAAAACCCAGTTCCTTTTTCGCGGCCGAATCAGGAACAAGGAACTAGCTTGTTTTCAAAAAAAAACTATATGTTGATGAAATAGTTCAGAAACATTAGAAAAAGGTGTAAAAAATAAGACCGATACCGGGTCCTAGTGGGATTCAACCCGCACCCTCAGAATCCGTTCACTTCAATGAAATATTTTCGCTTTTCATCAATGGGATCAGAAGTACGCATGCGTTTAGCGGTACTTCATGTACATTTCATTCATAAAGATTTTACTACAACTACGTATTTTCCAGCGCCCGCGAAAAGTGTCCCGTGGACAACGTTTTTATAATAATAAAATTAAATATGTTCTTGAGCGTTTAAAGAAACAGAACTTGTGTATCAAGCAATCATTTAATAAATATTTCTGAAAATATATTTTTATTTTTGATTATCTTGTAAGATATAAGCCATAGATATGCCCCTTTAATGTACAAATGTATTCACCAAATAAAATGGACTTTACCAAGTGATGAAATTTTGAGAAACGACAGGACCCGAAGCATAGAAAAGCATTAAACACCGATTTTTTTTTCACTTATAATGATTATTGCGACGTTAAAATATCCCAATTGAGCTAAAGCTATTTTCGCGCTGTCGATTGGCCCAACTTGACCGATCTTAGCATTATTTCTGAGATTTCATGCTAAGGCCTATGCTAGCCTAAGTTCCCATCTTAAATGAGTGTGGTCGTTCTCTCGGGGTAATATAAGCTTAGATATGATCTGATGCGTGTCCTTTTTGATAGGCTGAAATGCTCGCGCTCAATTGCATAATGTTCACGGTTTGACAACAACAGGTGCCACGATCTGAGCTCTATTTCAGATACGATTTCATAGGTCCGTTGAGAGTGTTTTGAATGAGTCCTCGATTGGGTCTTGATCCTACACGATCATCACGATCGTGTTTTCCGAATTAGTGCGTTTTTGTACAAGTTTATTCGTTACCTTACGATTATCAAGAATTAATGCACTCCGTTACGACACGATACAACTGTGGTTGCGTTACACTTTATCATTAAGTCGATGGTATCCACAGTAATGTCCGATTCCTGTAAGAATAAACCTATGTTGTTGAGTGAACACCAATTATCATAGACTGATGAAATATGCTACTGAAATCCGCTCCCAAAACATAAAGGACCGTTATAATCGTTCAAATAATCACTGTTTTATGAAACAATGTTTAATCATAGTTGTACAGAAGTCGGGCAATATGTGACCCTCGATCGCCATGACTAAATCCCGATCAACACCACGTTTTTAATCTTTGAATAATCCGTGATAGATAAACGTTTGCAATACATTATGGTACTAGTAATGTTTTATTCGTTAGAAATATGCCAGTTCCTTATTCTGTTTGAATAAGGAATAAAGAAATAACTGGTTCAGATTTTTCTTATTCAGTCGCGAAAAAGGAACTGTGTTTTAAAGAAAAAAAAAAAACACTATGGCTTCCGATTACTATTTGTAATATTGTAAGTAATTGCACAATGATTATCAAAATTAAATTGTAGACTTGAATCATTTCAATTTATTTTGAGGTAAGGAAACGCAAGTTCCTTATTCGGTTTATCCTCGTTTTAAATATGTTTTAAGTAAAAAAAAGCCAGTTCCTTATTGAATTTGAATAAGGCAAAAGGAACTGGTTCCTTGTTCCTGATTCGGCCTCGAAAAAGGAACTGGGTTTTCAATTACTGAACTAAGTAGAAATGTTTTGTAATACATCATTAATTATTCTACATGTATATACAACGATTTAAATATGCATATGGCCCAATTTGGTTCATTTTAAATATGTTTTAAGTTTTTAAAAAAAAAGCCAGTTCCTTATTCAATTTGAATAAGGAATAAAGAACTGGTTCCTTGTTCCTGATTCGGCCGCGAAAACGGAACCGGGTTTTCAATGACTGAAGTAAGTAGAAATGTGTTGTAATATATAATTTATTATTCTACATGTATACACAACGATTTTCATATGTATGTGGCCCAATTTGGTTCATTTTAAATATGTTTTAATGTAAAAAAAGCCAGTTCCTTATTCAGTTTGAATCAGGAACAAGGAACTGGTTCCTTGTTCCTGATTCGGCCGCGAAAAAGGAACTGGGTTTTCAATGACTGAAGTTAATAAAAATGTTTTGTAATATATAATTTATTATTCTACATGTCTACAAAACGATTTTGATATGTATGTGGCCCAATTTGGTTCATTTTAAATATGTTTTAATGTAAAAAAAGCCAGTTCCTTATTCAGTTTGAATCAGGAACAAGGAACTGGTTCCTTGTTCCTGATTCGGCCGCGAAAAAGGAACTGGGTTTTCAATGACTGAAGTTAATAGAAAT